>OY757017.1:121729753-122308175 GCA_963580285.1 Lucinisca nassula
AGGAAACACATTTTTGTTAGAGCATGCTGTTTTAAATGTTGTTTTTGCCGAAACACATTCTGCAATGGATTAATGGGCACAGGCTAATAGCATTATCATATCTTTAAGATTGAAGGAAACTGTTTCTTGCTTAACACATTCAGTACCAGAAACCCCTTGGCAAACCGTGCAGGCCCAGAGCCGACGCCGCAGAACGCGGCATCTGATCAGGGCCTACACTATTTGCAGAAAGTTAAGCCATGTCAAAAATGAATTTTTATGAGAACACAACCTGACACCCCTAAATTTTGAAACAGACTCCTGCTATATACAGATTTCATTTGGTACAAAAAAGGTTAATTTCATTGTTACTCTTGGGAAGTATTGAAAACATTTCATGATAGGAGTCACTATTATTTGTTTGTTGAAGGATACGAATCACACGAGTCAGTTCTACATCCAGGTGAAACTGAGCTCACATTATATAGCGGATCTTACATGAGTGTTCATGTATTATTGAATTTATTAAACAAGTTGAGGAAAAGGGATAAAATGTGAGGCTTTGTCGAGCATTTTATCCTTTTTCCTCAACGAGTTAAATAAATTCAATAATACATGGACACGAATGCAAGATTCTATTTATCATATGACATTTAAAACGCATTTTATTCTTGATTGTTTCACAAAAATGTCAATATTCCGTCATTAGTAAACGCGACACCGTTAAGGACGTCGTACATATAACGTTACGGGAAGTATGTAGCTAATTTGCATATTTAATCCACTAGTGGATTATCAAAAATATTACATGGCGTTATTACACTCTCAGACGCGCCGTCATATGATAAATCCAGTTTGCTCATTTTTCTAATGCTTGTAGTCTTGAAATGAGCTTATTTTGGTATTTTTAAATTGCACTTTGAACAGTATGAGTTGCATATATGTGTTAAATACATAAAAATTGTACTGACATGGAAATAAAACACTATTTTGCACACTTCAACACGTATTATCAGAATGAAGCTGCCTTTTAAAACTAACAAACTGAATGTCACAGCTGGTAAATGAGTAGGTTCCAGTATACTATCACCTGAAATATTTTTTTTTCTTTTGGTGTTTCAGACGAGCACTTTTCTTTTGCTGAATGAAAATTTACCAGATTTTTTCTTGGCAACAGTTTTATGTGACTTAAGGACCTGTATATTTCAATGGAGGAAAAAAAAATTCTTTTTTGGTTTGTTTTCTTCTGAAACTATCCTCCTTAACTTGAGCTACATTTAAACAGGTTGGCGTTTGTTTGGAGTTTTACGGCACAGTCAACACTATTTAAGTCATTTTTGAGCCGGTCAGTTTACCGGTCTACACTTTTCCTGGGCAGGCTATACATAAGCGGTTAACCAGTAAAGTGCACATTCTTTTGCCAGAAACTGACAACTGCACTTCTTAAAACAGCGGAAGGCAGAGAATGACGGTAGAAAAAATTTCGTGATCAATTTCCACGAAAGAATGTTGCCGACTCCTGCAGGTATCGAACCCGCGTCCTCCAGATCACTAGTCAGATGCGCATCCGACAACACACCGGCGTATTAACTGAAGATAATTCATGAACATATATTGCCTTTCAGAAAGATATGTTGTGGGTACTTGCGATTCTAACAAGTACCCATAGTATATTTCAATGGAGAAATGTTTTTTTTCCTTATGAAACTATCCTCCTTTCTTGGAGTTATGTTTGAACAACCAGGACCTTATAGAAGCACAAAGAACTTACTGTAACAAAACAATGGGACTTTATCTTGTCGATCCAGAAGGACTCTTCGTCGTAAGACCCCGTTCTCTTCAGCAGCTCCTTCAACTGTCCCAGGGTAAACGGTCGTACCAGGTTCCTAACATGCACTATCCTACCAACAGGATTTCGGGCTGGGGAAGGGGACCGTCTTGCAGCTTCGGGTTCATCTGGCTTAATCAACGGTATAGCTGGTTTGTGACTCACTTGTCTTACAAACTTCTGTTCTGTTTAAAAGAAATGATTACATGGAACTTCTGAGATGACTCTGAAGAAGCCATCTGATCAGGATCTACACTGTTTGTCATTTAATTAGTGGATTTGAATGAGAACATTATATCGTGTAATCTGATTGGCTGATAGTCAGAAATGGGTGTGGCTAGTTCAAATATACAGCAGGATAAGGGTTAACTTCAACTACAGTCAAACTTATGGCTCAAAAAATCTTAGGGACCATGAAAATCTGTTTCAGACAGGCAGTTCGGGTCACTGAGTGTTCTGCAAAGCATCAGGTCAGGCAGTTTAATGGTAATAATTTAGGAATATCTTTCCCTTCTTCTATAAGATTTGGGTATGTTGTGTGTACTCATTAGAATTCCCTCATTGAAAATAAGGTCAAGGTCACCAAAACCTAATCAGTTCTTCCTGTCCCAATGTTAAGTCCATGCAAATTAGATTAAAATCCTCCAAGTAGTTGATGAGGTATCTTGCACACAAGAAAGTGTCAAGCCAATGCATATGTCTACGCCGAAGGGATCTGCAACAAAAACAATGCCCCCCTCTCCTTCGGTGGGAGGACATGATTATTCATAAATATTTGTCTTGAGCTATGGAGACTGAAGAAGTTGGAATCAACAAGCCATCAGTGTTTGAGCTATTGAAGGTTTACTGTATCTGCCTAAAGGGGCTCTTACACTGTCACGACTTTGACCACGATTGTCCACGACTGTCCACGACCAATTGGGACCATGAAAATCGTGGCAAATCGGGGCATACACGGTTCCGATTTCACTACCCTACGAATACTCACGACATTGCTACGACACTTCTACGAACAATCACGATTGCTGTACGATAATGGAGCCGATTTACAACGATCCCCTTCGATCGACCACGATGTCTTACGATCTTCTAGGATTCTTCTACGACTGCACCACGATTGCTTAAAGATATCAGACGATCATACACGATTTTTCACGATCCCTGCAAGACTGCTCTACGACCAAGGCACGATGATCAAAGACTCAGTACGATCATGGAGGATTCGATACGATTTACTCACGATTAACCGAGACTTCTCACGATTCGTCAGGATTTATAACGATCTGGGTATATAAAAGTGTTCATCAAATGCAAAGTATCATTCAGTTTCAACCATTTCTGCAGAGAGCATCTGACGAAAATGTTTTTGCAGCCAGGTCAAAGGCTTCTGTATCTTCAAAATTTAGTTCAGCTCGAACAAAACATGATCGAAAATGACATTGCAATGGCTGAACAACTGTATGTGCAGAGGAACAGGAGGGACAGGTGACGGTTGACCATAGTTGCTTGGGTAATTATATGTACAAAGTTACGTGGAGAAAGTAGTGCGTTCGACGTAGCGTCGGGATAAATCGTTCTAGCGTCGTCATCAATCGTAGTGCATTCCTGGCGAATCTTGCATTGTCGTGAGCAGTCGTCATGATATCGTAGTAGATCGTACGGCAGTCGCAACGGAATCGTAAGGGCATCGTAGATGATCTTGTCTCGTCGTAGTACAATCGTGGTAGAATTCAGTCACGATTATTCACGATTGGCCACGATTACCACGACGACGGCTCACGACTGAGCTACGATTTCTCTACGACCGCTCTCCGATTTGAAAAATGATGCCGACTCGTCACGAATGTTTTGAACATGTCCAAAACAGTCGTGGTCACTCCCGAACTATCACGATCAACCACGATTCCTCAAGATCTCTGCCGACTTCTGTACGACGTTGTTCACGATTTACCACGATTTCAAAAATCGTGGTGAGTCGTGGCCAAAATCGTGACAGTGTAAGAGCCCCTTAAAGGAAAAAGTCTTCAGGTAGACAATGATAAGAGTTTGTAATTTAGCCATTGGTTGAGAATTGATACAGCAAGCAAAGACCAGATCCGCATGCAATGATCTGTTTATAATTTCCTGAAAATGATCTGATCTGAGATAAAAACAGCTCTATTGAAGCATAAAGCGAACACACAATCTGATTTGCTCTAACATTTTATTTGCATTCTGTAGCTGTTCCTATTGAACTAATGATAAACCTGAATTGAGTTAAAACTGAATTAAAACAGCTGACTTTTTAGCATCAGAACCTTTCACTTGTTACCCTTTCACTTGTTACCACTCGAACCCCTGGCACCAGGTAGAGAAGCATCTAACAGAGTCATTGCAAACACTGGCATACAGAAGTTGAGTTATAACTGCCCTCTTAACCCTTTAGATGCCGAGAAAAACTGCATCTGAAAATGTCATCTGTTTATGTCGTCTGCTGAATCTTTTTTTTTAAGCTTTTCAAACATATTTTTGCATACAGGCAAACAGTGTGGACCCAGATCAAGACCCAGATGCAGGAGCAGTCTGATCAGGGTCCACACTGTTTGCAAAAATCACTTTTGAAGTTACCAGCAGACGACAAAACAGACGACAATTGTTGTGATTGGTATGTTATTGGTTAACACATATCAGTCTGGACCACTAAGTTGATCAAATACCGAGAATAATTTTGGTATACCCGTCTTCTCTTTTTTGGTCACTGTGATAGTTTTAGTAATTATTTCTCCACCATCTTCCTCTGTCTTTTTCTCCTTCTTCTCTGGAGGTTCTGTGGTTTCTTCTTCTTCCTTCTTTTCACTTGTCTCTTCTTTCTCTCCACTTTCATCATCTGAGGAGGTTGGCAAGTCTGGATTATCTTTAACCTCCTGTAACACATGTTTATCAATGCACAGCATCACGAAAACACGCCTATGTAATTTTGACCCCCTGGAACCCTATTTTTATATAGTAAAACTGGGGTTTCCGGGGGCATGCCTTATTTTTCTTATTTCTGCTCTAAAATATAGATTGTGGGTACTCGTTAGAACCGCCTCAATGATGCGGTTCTAACGAGTGCCCACAATCTATATTTTGAGCAGAAATAAGAAAGATATCACAATTTTTCATCATAAAATTTTCATTTTTTCGGCGTAATGAGTTTCAGATGAGGAGTACTGTAAAAATCCTAAAAGTTAGGTCAAGCTGAGGAGTTGCTGTAATTCTCCTAAAATTCCAATTTGTTTCACGGTCCTTCAAGGAGTCCAAATGGTGAGGATGGAATGGCAAACAGTGTAGGAGCAGTCTGATCTGGGTCTTCACTGTTTGCTTAGGCCTGTCGGTCTCGATACTTAGATCACTATGGTAAGAGATAATTAACGCTTTTTGTACCAAATGGAATCTTCCTCCTTATATATAGCAGGATTCTGTTTCAAAATTTAGGGGTGTCAGGTTGTGTTTTCTTCAAAATTTATTTTGAAAATGGCTGAACTTTTTGCAAACAGTGAAGGCCATGATCAGACGCCACATTCTGCGGCATCTGATCTGGGCCTGCACTGTTTGCCAGGGTACCCATTTTGGGGTTTCCGGTACAAAATGGGTTATAGGACAATTTTCTTTATTTCTTCTTAGAAACCCATGTTGTGGGTACTTGTTAGAATCGCCTGAATGAGACGATTCTAACAAGTACCCATTTTAAACATGTTTTTGTGGAGGAATAAAAAAAATCTTCCCAAATTATTTTCACTGTAATGCCTTATCGTGGAATAAGAACGTCCTTCACAGATGACAATCATTTTGGTAATCAACATCAATCCAAGTTTGCAACCACCAGATAACATTGGACCCATGGTTTTAGGGTTTGTTTGGAGATTATAGTTTGAACAAATTGACCTGAGACTGGTGAACTCTATTAACATAATTTCACATCTGACTGAATGCATGTATTTATCTTCGTCGTCTCATGAAGATGACGATATTGTTATTCAATACATAGAGGTGGTTAATTGGGTCGCAATTCATGTGATGCCAAAAATTCATGAGAAGTTTACGAAAGAAGACGTATTAGGCGATAGCATTGGCTAATTTATTCCTTGCATAAAGGTCAGTCTCATGTCAAATTGTTCGAACTATAACATGTGAATGGATAAACACAAAATCTTTTTCACACAGTTCATTTTAACACAGTTTTGAATATAACACTTTAAAGATTGATCCCAAAAATGTATATATTATATTCTTGGACTTTTTTCTACAGAATCTTTTTGCTTGGATTTAACAGTTGTTTAACTTTGTTTCTGCTTTTGACCCCCATCAAACTGTATTAAAAGAGGTTGGGTTGTATCTGGTAGAATTTGCTCTGGTAGATCTTTTCAAAGGAGACAGCTCTTGCTTTCCTTAAACTTTAGGGGGTCAACTCTGAAGGGAAAGATTTTGCCCCACTGTTAAAGGGGCTCCTATTGCTAAGGGAGACTTTACTCTCCTGAAGATGTCTTCATTCACAATGTGTACATGTATTATCATTGACCAATAAGATGCCAATCACAACAATTGTCATCTGCTTTGTCGTCTGCTGTTAATTTAAAAAGTCCATGTTGCAAACAGTATGGACCCAGATCAGACTGCTCCAAGAGGAGCAGTCTGATCAGGGTCCATACTGTTTGCCTGAAACAGTGTGGACCCAGATCAGACTGTTCCTAAAGGAGCAGTCTGATCAGGGTCCATACTGTTTGCCTGAATCCAAAAATATATTTGAAAAGTTTACAAGAATATGCTTTGTTTGTTTGTTTGTTTGATTTGAGTTTTAAAGTCCCCGTCAACACTGTAAAGGTCATTTTGGAGACGTTGCTTCCAATTTTGTGGGACTTTTACCCGAAATTGAGATGAAATGACATCTCAAGCCCTGTCGCCTAATGAAACCAACAGGGTTTATTAGCATGGACGGTCCGCCTCGCACCGCAGTTCCTGGACAGGCTTAGATCCTCTAAGCGGTTTACCATTACTAGTGTGCGGGCCGGATTCAGCTCTACGTGGAAGCATCATGCAGCCCTTATATTTCTTCAAGCCCCTATGGGCGGGGGCCGCTACAAGAATATGCAATAGACGACATAAACAGACAGTATTTTCAGATGCAGTTTTTCTTGGTATCTCAAGGGTTAACCCTTTTTGTATGGCAAACCCTGAAAGGGGTATTGGAAAACAGTACAGGCTCAGATCAGAAAGAATTTGGCGTCTGATCAGAGCCTTCAATGTTTGCAGAAAGTTCACCCATTTTTGTTTGTTTGTTTATATTGGAGTTTAACGGCCCAGTCAACACTATTTAGGTCATTTTTGAGCCGGTCAGTTTGCCTATCCTCACTTTTCCTGGGCAAGCTGTTACGTGAGTGGTTAACCAGTACAGTGCACATTCTTTAGCCAGAAACTGACAGCTGCCCTTCTTGAATCAGCAGAAGGGTCTCCCTTCCGCTGATTCAAGAAGGGCAGCTGTCAGTTTCTGACAGACCTGAATGACAGTAGAAAAGATTTCATGATCAAATTTCCACTAAAGAATGTTGCCGACCCTGGCAGGTATCGAACCCGTATCCTCCTGATCACCAGTCAGACGTGCATCCGACTGAGCTACCGAGTCCGGCCAAACAATTTTTAAACCAGTTTCTAAAATCAACTCAACCTGGCAGCCCAAAATTTTGAAATGGACTCCTCCTATATTTCAGGTGGGAGATTCCATTCAGTACAAAATTGATTAATGTGTACCTGTACAACAGTTCTCTGTATCTTTACATCTCTAGTATCTTCTTGCTGTTTTTCTGGAGCTGGTGCTATTTCTTCATCGTCTTCATAGTCCATCTCTTCCAAAACTGGCTCTGCAAGCTTGAGACTTGGCTTAATGTCTGGTATCAGACCCTGAAAATGGCGAAAATGAAGTTCAAATCAATAATTTCATAACAAAATTCTGGCTGCACCAATCAATGAAAACAGGTAATACCATACTTCTTTGGCCTACATCAGTGCTTGGTTTGGTTTGGAGCTTAACCCATTTTGTACCGGAAACCGAAAAACGGGTACCCTGGCAACAGTGCAGGCCAAGATCAGACGCTGCAGAATGCGGCGTCTGATCAGGGCCTACACTGTTTGAGATGAAGTCCAGCCATTTGCCAAATAAAATTTTAAGAAAACACAACCTGTCACCCCTAAATTTTGAAACAAACTCCTGCTACATATAAGGAGGAAGATTCCATTTGGTACAACAAGAAAAACGCCAAAAGGCATTATGGACGGGTTTTTGAAAAAAAGGTTAACCAAAAGGTAAACCAGGGACGACGCCCGCCCGCCCACAGGACGCCCGCCCGCCCGGACATCGCTATTTTAAAGGACAGATTGTTTTTAAAAACCCGTCCAATAATGGCCCAATCAACACTGTTACGGTCAAGCTCGCCAGTTTACGTAACCATTTTTCCTGGGCAGGATTGTACACAAAAATGAACAAGTACAAAACATTCTTTCACCAGAAACAGACAACTGCTTCAATCAATGAAAAGAAGAGAATGACAATAGAAAATACTTCACAGTCAATATCCTCGAAAGAATGTTGCAAACCTGGCAGTGATTGGTCCTGTAACCTCCTGACCACGTCAGACAAGCAGCTGACTGAGCCACCATGGCCGACCAACAACATCATGATCAGTGAATACTACCGGTTCTTAAATATGTTGGACATGAAAGGTAGATCTCCCTGGCCCCAGTGCATTCTTTTACTCAAAACAGGTGGAGCACAGTTTAGAGGTAATTTAGAGATATTCTTTAACCCTTTTGATACCGGTGTCCCAGTTTATCTTGACCCCTGGGTAGCTTTACCCCCGGGGGTAAAGCTACTCAGGGGTAGCTTTACCCCCGGGGGTAAGGATATCCCGGGATATCTTTACCCCCACCCTGGATATCTTCACCCCCGGGGGTAAAGCTAAACTGGCCAGGATATCTTTACCCCCACCCCAACTTTTGGGTATAAACTATTTTCTTAATACCCAATTTCTTCTTACATGTAAGAAAAGCAAGATAATGGACTCGATGTTTCACTTTAACATTTTTCTTTTCAATCATGACTCAGACTAATAGAACTACCCTTAGTAAGAGATATGACCACATTATAGAGGCAAATGATTATTTAATAACTTCTTTTTGTATATTTTCTTATTCAAAATGTTGCTTATGACAATCTTTCATAATCTTGCATTATCCCTGTCAGTTGTGAAATGGGTGGTGGTGGTGAGTGGAAAGGCGGGGGTAAAGATATCCCGGCTGGGATAAAGCTAAACTGGCCAGGATATCTTTACCCCCACCCCAACTTTTGGGTATAAACTATTTTCTTAATGCCCAATTTCTTCTTATATGTAAGAGAAGCAAGATAGTGGACTCGATGTTTCACTTTAACATTTTTCGTTTCAATCATGACTCAGACTAATAGAACTACCCTTAGAAAGAAATATGACCATATTATAGAGGCAAATGATTATTTAAGAACTTCTTTTTTGTATATTTCTTATTCAAAATGTTGCTTATGACAATCTTTCATAATCTTGCATTATCCCTGTCAGTCGTGAAATGGGTGGTGGTGTAGAGTGGAAAGGTGGGGGTAAAGATATCCCGGCGTGGATATCTTTACCCCCGGAGGTAAAGCTAAACTGGCCAGGATATCTTTACCCCCACCCCAACTTTTGGGTATAAACTATTTTCTTAATGCCCAATTTCTTCTTATATGTAAGAGAAGCAAGATAGTGGACTCGATGTTTCACTTTAACATTTTTCGTTTCAATCATGACTCGGACTAATAGAACTACCCTTAGTAAGAAATATGACCACATTATAGAGGCAAATGTTTATTTAATAACTTCTTTTTGTATATTTTCTTATTCAAAATGTCCCTTATGACAATCTTTCATAATCTTGCATTATCCCCTTCAGTTGTGAAATGGGTGGTGGTGGTGAGTGGAAAGGCGGGGGTAAAGATATCCTGGCTGGGCCTGGGGTAAAGCTAAACTGGCCAGGATATCTTTACCCCCACCCCAACTTTTGGGTATAAACTATTTCTTAATGCCTAATTTCTTCTTTGTATGTAAGTGAAGCAAAAAAAAAAAAAAAAAACAAGCATAATTAAACCATACAGCTTGCAAGAATATTTTTTTCACATCTTATAAGAAAATATACAAAAAAGAAGTTATTTGACTCTATAATATGGTCATATTTCTTACTAAGGGTAGTTCTATTAGTCAGAGTCATGATTGAAACAAAAAATGTTAAAGTGAAACATCGAGTCCACTATCTTGCTTCTCTTACATATAAGAAGAAATTGGGCATTTAGAAAATAGTTTATACCCAAAAGTTCGGGTGGGGGTAAAGATGTCCTGGCCAGTTTAGCTTTACCCCCGGGGGTTAAGATATCCCGGCCAGGATATCTTTACCCCCCGCCTTTCCACTCACCACCACCACCCATTTCACAACTGACAGGGATAATGCAAGATTATGAGAGATTGTCATAAGGGACATTTTGAATAAGAAAATATACAAAAAGAAGTTATTAAATAATCATTTGCCTCTATAATATGGTCATATTTCTTTCTAAGGGTAGGTCTATATTAGTCCGATTCACAATTGAAACGAAAAATGTTAAAGTGAAACATCGAGTCCACTATCTTGCTTCTCCTACATATAAGAAGAAATTGGGCATTTAGAAAATAGTTTATACCCAAAAGTTGGGGTGGGGGTAAAGATATCCTAGCCAGTTTAGCTTTACCCCCGGGGGTAAAGATATCCCAGCCGGGATATCTTTACCCCCGGGGGTGAAGATATCCAGGGTGGGGGTAAAGATATCCCGGGATATCTTTACCCCCGGGGGTAAAGCTACCCAGGGGGTAAAGATAAACTGTTAGTCCGATTCACAATTGAAACGAAAAATGTTAAAGTGAAACATCGAGTCCACTATCTTGCTTCTCCTACATATAAGAAGAAATTGGGCATTTAGAAAATAGTTTATACCCAAAAGTTGGGGTGGGGGTAAAGATATCCTAGCCAGTTTAGCTTTACCCCCGGGGGTAAAGATATCCCAGCCGGGATATCTTTACCCCCGGGGGTGAAGATATCCAGGGTGGGGGTAAAGATATCCCGGGATATCTTTACCCCCGGGGGTAAAGCTACCCAGGGGGTAAAGATAAACTGTTACACCGGAAATGCCAAAATGGGTCAGTGGCAAAGAATGCAGGCCCAGATCAGACGTCGCTGAATGAGGCATTTGATCAGGGCCTTCACTGTTTGCAGAAAGTTGTCATTTTCCCAATCAATTTAGAAGAAAAGACAACCTGACACCCCTAGATTTCGAAATGGACTCCTGCTATATAGGAGGAATATTCAATTTCGTACAAAATTGGTTAAGGGAATATACTAACACCTTTAGGAAGGTAACATTATCAAATATTTTGTCTCCCTTATCAAGAGTTGTCTACTCTTAGTTAGGAGAATTTGCTCCTAAGGAGTAAGTTCTTTCCTCTAATAGCAAACCCCACTTTTAGAGGTGTTCAGTGTACAGAATACCGAATAGGAAGTCATCAAAGTTGTCTCCCTTTTGGACAAAAAAATATGGTGTTTTCATTCCCTTTGAGCCAATCCGTATGGGTGTAGAGTCTGACAGTTCCAGAATCAAGGCAATAAAAAACTTATGTCCTCCAGCAGGGCATGTGTACGCCCCCACACACCACACTGTTTCATTTCAGAGAAGGTTTATAGCAGCAATATGGGCATATTTTTTATTTCCCCCGATACTCTGTCAACAGTCTTGATGATAATACAAATTAGCACTGGGAGGAAGCTTTTCAACCCTGCTTGCCAATACAGATACTTATGCAAACAGTGCAGAGCCAGATGAGATGGCTCGCAATGGGCCGTCTTATCAGGATTTTGATTAAATCTCCCTTTGGCACTAATGAACCTAGATGGATGAGTACATTTGAGAAACAAGTGTAAAGGATAAAAGTGCTTCTGCCTTCCTTGTCTATAGAGGTCTTCACTTAAAGAATTGCTTCCAAGGTGTAAACACTTAAAGAATTGCTTCCAAGGTGTAAATAAAATTCTTTTCTTTATGAGCTGAACCCTTTCTGGCAGGACTATTTACATGAAAGCAAACTGAGTAATAAGTCTCCTTTATGAAAAACAGCAGAGGATATATATTTTTTTTTTCGCATCCATTCCCTTTATTAAGTAAGGGCTGTTCCAGTAAAATCTATATGGTGGGGGAGGAAGGCACTTAGATTTTCACATAGCCTACGCTTTAAAACAATTTTTTTTCAATACAGCCTACGGATATTTGTATTTTTTTCTAGATATAACCAACGGGGTAAAACTATTTCAGGTAGAGACAACCCACAGGTAATTAAATATATATTTAGATATATTCATCAGAAAAGATCTTGCGACTAAAAATCTTTCCCTCTTTATAAACTGAAATCCTGGATCATGTGTAAAAACCATTGTCACAGTTGGTGTCTTTATATTGATTATTGAATGCCCCAAAAATGAATAAATTTTATCATGAAAGTTGTTTTTTGTTTACTTAAAAAAAAGAGAAAGACAAGAAAGCAGTCTGGAGGACAGCGAAATCCCCCGCCGCATTTAGTATCAAGGCTCAACCTTGTGACCTTCGCCTGTGACCTTGACCTTGAGTTGGCATGGTTAGCTCACTGAGGGGGATAATTGACCCAAAGTTTAATGAAAATCCTTTTAGAGGTAAAGGAGATATGGAAGTAGGGCTGACTATCGATGCCAATTTTGACTATCGTGATAGTATTGCTATCGTGGAAACTACTATCACGATACTATCACTATCGTGGCATACTATCACGATACTATCGTGATACTATCGGGAACACTTATAAATGATTCATAGATGTTATATCACTCACATAAAATGGCTAAGAGTGACAGAACGAGTTAGGAAAATTCCAATGGCCTAAAATTGTATGTTTATTGTGTGTTTCAATATCAGCATTCATTCCCTCGGGGCTATTCCAGAAAAAACATCATGGGGAGACGGCTCTTTATATATATCCCCACCACCGCCTAAAAATAGTTTGCTGCTTCCAGTATATATGCCTGTAAGTGATGGTTATCATAGCTTTAATACCTTTGCAGTGTTTGAGATTTTCTGCTTGTGAAAACTGACACATGCTGATCGTTCTTCGATTCTTTGATGTTTGCCGCCTGTGTTAAATTAATCTGTGGATTCAGTTAATTAGGTAACCCCGATTATTACATAGTATTACGTAATCACAGCACGCTATTTTAGCACCTCTTTAAGGGCGACATGAATCTAACAAACTGCATTAAATCTTGAACTTACATATTTTTTATTTGAAGTTAGCATCAAAAGCTAGACTATCAAAATAGAAGTAAAGCAATTATCAAGTCGGTTTTACATTTAGCAATATGTACAGGGCTTGACCTAGGCTCTTTGACTCTGTGGACATTTAGTCCTTGCACGAAAGACAGCTAAGACAAGCAGCAATAATGAAACAAAGTTTTCATGTAATGAAATTTGGCCGTTTCGACATGTTATTTTTTCTGGAATATCCCTCTATTATAATACAAAGACAACCAAAAATAGAATCAGAAAGACCCACGAAAAATAAAAACGCCAATTTGTCCCAGGTTGTCCAGTGTCCACCATCAAAACGTCCAGAATCACCTTAAGAAAGTACTTGACAGACGGAGACCTAAGGCCTCGCGCTGCACGTTTTTCCCCCTACAGGATGACGGCAGGAAAATAAAACTTTGTCTGCTTAAATATTCCCCCAAGAATTCAATCCCAATCGGTCAGGTCAGCCGACTGATGACATCATCATTGATGCATTTGTGCATACTTGCCGACTTATCTGAGTCTATCATGTACTCGCATGCATATTCTGTGCATTTTTCGAGAAATGCATTTCTAATGAGACCACAAAAGTGCGGTTTAATAGTCTGGTCCTTATGCGCAAAAAGAGCCACATATACAACAAGTTAAACTGCATTATACCATCATTTATTACGCATTTATTTACCTATATGAATTAGTCAGCACACAGCAAAAACAAACATTTCTTCATACAAAAGATCAGCTTGTGCATCTTGCAAATGTCTTCGAAACTGAACAGGGAAATGGCGTTTGTCCCAGAAGTTATACTATGCAAGGATAGTACAAACAGCAAACATTTATATATGACTGCGCAGGCTGATCTGAGCCTTCACATGTCGCACAGGTTTCACTGTCATGTTTTCAAAACGTTGCATGCAACAAACGCGTGATCAAACTATCATTGACGTTTTGTTATTGAAAAACGCGGGAAAATTTCTGACTGCCTCAACTGCACGTGCAAAAATGACGGCGGGAAATTCATCGCCGCGAGAAATTCACCACACGGCAAAAAAACTATGATACACATGTGCGACCAGCGAAGACTCAGATCATCATGCACATATGTGAAGGCTTATCAGTCTGTCCTGATTACAGCTGAATGGATTTCCTAAGCAAAAATACGTGCGTAATTACACAACAGTACAGGTATATTTTCAAAGTATATTCAAGAAAAATACAAAAACAATCGAAACTATCGATAGTTGAGTGAACTATCGGCGATAGCTATCGATAGTCCAAAGTACTATCGATGCATTGCTATCGAGGCAGTCCCTATCGCGATGCATCGAACTATCGATGCATCGCTACACCCCTATATGGAAGGGACAAAAAATTCAAAGTTTTAAACTCGTGACCTTCAAATGTGACCTTGACCTAGAGTCGGCATGGTTCATTTATAGGTTCTGCATATCAGCTCACTGAGGGGGATAATTGACCAAAGTTTAATGAAAATCTATTAAAGGGTTCAGGAGATATGGAACGGACAAGAAAAAGTTACGGACAGACGGACAGACTGACAGACAGATGGATGGAAGGACATGGGTTCTGCACATCAGCTCACTGTGAAGACTATTTGACCAAAGTTTAATGAAAATCCTTCCAAGGGTAAAGGAGACATGGAAGAGACAAAAAATTCCAAGTTTCAAACTCGTGACCTTCAACCATGACCCTTGACCTTGAGTTGGCATGCTTCATTTATAGGTTCTGCACACCAGCTCACTGAGAGGTATAATTTACCAAAGTTTAATGAAAATCTATTAAAGGGTTCAGGGATACTGAGCGGACAAGAAAAAGTTACGGACAGACGGACGGACAGACAAACTGACAGACGGACAAACGGACATGGGTTCTGCACATCAGCTCACTGTGAAGAATATTTGACCGAAGTTTAATGAAAATCCTTCCAAGGGTAAAGGAGATATGGAACGGACAAAAAATTCCAAGTTTCAAACTCGTGACCTTCAACCATGACCTTGACCTTGAGTGGGCATGGTTCATTTATGGGTTCTGCACACCAGCTAATTGAGACGAATAATTGACCAAAGTTTAATGAAAATCTATCAAAGGGTTCAGGAGATATGGAGCGGACAAGAAAGTGTTACGGACAGACAGACGGACTGACGGACAGACGAAGGCCATTCCTATAATCCCAGCTCTGCTCCGCTTCGCGGCGGGGGATTAAAAATTCAGACAAGGCTAAAAAAATGTGTTTCAGGTAACCTGACTATTCCTAATTTTTGCCCTCAATCCTATTTTAAATGGTTGACGATGATTCTTTTGGACTTTTCCATTAAAAATATTGTTTTCTTATCCTCCCCATTGGATAAATTTCAGGAAAAGCCAAAAAAAATATCTTACCTTCCGACGGTATTCCAGGTTACCTGACTTAAGTTGTGGGTACTCGTTAGAACTGCCTCAATCTATACCCACAACCTATGTTCCGAGTATAAATAAGACAAATATCAAAGTTTTCAATGGAAAAGTAGCCATTTTGGAGAAATCAAAGAATGCACTATGACACACGGGTGTGATTTTTTTTATAAAATAATATAATAAAATAAAATAACTTTTATCGTCTATCTATCATTTTTGCACCCCCTTCCCCAACTTTACTTTTTTTTCAAATCAGTGTATCAACCACCCCATAGCCAGCTCACCCCAAAGAGCTGGCTATGGGGTGGTTGATACTCAAAATGTGTTTGAGTTCTTGCGATCGCAAGGTTACTTTGTCAGGGGAGATATCTAAAATATCTTGGCACCCAGAGTTGTGGTTCTTGTCCAAGACACATCGTCTTAACCTCTTGTATTTCTGTACCAAGTCCCATCAATATATCTCAAAGGGTAATGGAGTTATGGCAACCACAAGGTTACATTGTCAGGGGAGATAACACATTGCCAGGGGAGATAGCTAAAATACCATGGCACCCAGCGTTTTGTTTCTTGCTCACGACACTCTTTCTTGACCCCAAGTACACTTGTACCAACTACCATCAAAATATGTCAAAGGGTATAGGAGTTATTGATCGCAATGTTATTTTGTAAGGGGAGATAACTATAATACCATGACATCCAGAGTTATGGTTATTGCTCATGACAACCCTTCTTGACCTTATGTACAACGGTACCAAGTCAATCAATATATCTTCAAATATATAGGAGATATTGTGATCACAAGTTTATATTGTCAGGGGAAATAACTAAAATACCAGGACACTCAGAGTTTTGGTTCTTGCTCACGGCATGCTTTTTGAACCTCATGTTCTATTGTAACAAGTACCGACAATCTATCTCATAGGGTATTGTAGTTTTGGCTATCACAATTTGGTGTCTGCGGACGGACGGATGGACGTCAGGCTGATCGCTATAACCCCAAACCTATTTGGTCAGGGGGATAAAAAATAAAACGCACCGTCAGCGGTCAGACCCTAATCAGACGTCACATGATCATTGTACAGCATCTGGTCTGGGTCCGTGCCGTCGCATATGCCGTCTACAAACCTGTAGACCCTATTCAGACGCCGTATAATAATTGTATGACGTCTGATTCACTGTTTGCACCTTTGTGTTCTGTCTATTGTCATACAGACGGACGGGTAGATGACGCCACGCTGATCGCTATATCTTCCGAGCCTGTTCAGACTAGGGATAAAAAACACCACCGTCGGCGATAAGACCCTGATCAGACGCCGCATTGTCGTTGCGCAGCGTCTTGTCTGGGTCTGCGCCATCTCAGATGTCGTTTCAAACCTGTAGACCCTCATCAGACGCCGTTTAATAATTGTACGACGTCTGATCCGGATCTGCATTGTTTGCATCTGTCTGTTGCGTCTACGGATGGATATTTGAACGGACGCCACTCATAATGTTGTGTCTACAGATGGGCGGATGTACGGACGCCAGGCTCCGAACCTGTTCAGACTAGGGATAAAAAACACCACCGTGGGCTATAAGACCCTGATCATACGCCGCATTATCCTTGCGCAGCGTCTTGTCCGGGTCTCTGCCATCTCAGATGCCATCTGCAAACCTGCAGACCCTCAACAGAAGCCGTTTAATAATAGTATGGCGTCTGATCTGGATCCGCATTGTTTGCATCTGTCTGTTGTGTCTACGGACGGACGGACATTTGGACGAGCGCAAGACTCATCGCTATATCCTTCAAACCTATTCGGTCGCGGAAAATAAAATAAAATGAACCGTCGGCGGTTGGAGCTGGATCAGACGTCGCACAGTGATTGTGGAGTGTCTGATCCGGGTGTCGTAGCATTATAAGGTCCTAAAACCTGTAGACCCTGATAAGGTGCCGCTAAATATTTGCGTCTGTCTGTCTGTTCAAGTGTCAGCGTTGAGGCCCTGATCAGACGTTGCATATTTTTTTTAAGAAATTAATATTTATTAAAGGGACTGAAACAATTGACCTATGAAAGGCTGTCTACCCATCTGTGGGTTTTATTGCCCGTACGATGACCACCTGGGTACACTTTTGGGTACTGTTACGTAATTTATTACAGCTCAAAGCTCGGCACGCTCTGGGTGGCATCCGCTGTATAAACATTCCTTGGGTATCATAATCCCCAATTAACTAATTATCTCGGGCCATAAATCCCTTGAAGCTTACTGATTAAACAGCGTGCTAATATTGTGTTTACATAAATCATGCAAATCATGCGCTACCAACACAAGTATTTTTTTTTTTTGGAACGGGGATTATTGCGTCATTCAGTAACTAAGCCCAGTAATTTTCCATTATGTCAGGCAAGGTCATCGACCGGGGGCGAAGCGTCCCGTTACCGGATATTGATTTGTGTCCTACTCAAACGACCTTTGACCTGTAAACAGCAGTAAAATTGCCGAGCCTTTCTTTTTTTCACAATTTCAGCGTTGCTTTTTGTTTAAAATCTCTGCGGAACTTCAAACTGAACGATTCAGATGTCTGGGCCCTGTTGTTATTTGACAACCTACAACAATTATTTATTTTCTTTCAACATAGCCTACGGGATTTTTTAAAAAATCGGTAGTACAACCTACCGTAAATTTTAAAAATTCTGTTGTACAGCCTACGGCCTATTTTGTTTTTCTAAAACCATAGCCTACGGCCACTAAATAAAAAAGTTGCCGTCCGCCCCACCCTAATAGATTATACTGGAATAGCCCTAATTAGTTTCTTGTTATACAAGAAAGAATTCCACCAATATGTCTGGCCTGCGACTGTTTGTTTGTATTTTTAGTTTAACGGCCCAGTCATTTTTGAGCCCGTCAGTTTACCTGTCCACACTTTTCCAGGGCAGGCTTATACATAAGCAGTAAACCAGTATAGAGCATATTCTTTCGCCAGAACCTTACAACTGCCCTTCTTGAATCAGCGGAAGGGAGAGAATGACCGTAGAAAAGATTTCAAGATCAACCTTCATGAAAGCACCCAAATGAGCCACTGAGCCTACAATTGTAGTTCTTGAGAAATGGATTTGAGTACATGTATTTGTGTTGATGCTATGGTTGACACAAATGCTGAGGGATCGACAAATGGATGAAGGTACAGATGAAAGGATGTACAAAAGGACAGAGTAACCAATGAACAGATGGAAAACCAGACTTAAAGGTGCATTATTGAGCTATCTGGAAAAAATGCTTCCAAAAATAAAATACATATAGCCGGTCTTTTTCTTTAAAACAATACAAATGAATGCATTTTATGCAAAAATGCGAACAATTATGATGACAGGTAAACAAGTTTGAGAGGGATTCCCTAACTAGGTTTCGCACACTAGTTAGATCTATTTTTAGTTTGTGACAAAAATAGAACCCCCATATATGACGTTATGCGACGTTCATTTTTGGCCTTGTTTGCTTAGGCCATGCCTGAATCAGAAGAAATATGACGCTGAATACATTGCCATAAGTAGCGACACACAGAGACGATACTGTCGCCATGTATGTGTAAAGTGACAGATTAATTTTTAGAACAGAAATTCCGAACACATGTTCAGAGCGAAGGGTAAACACGAATGAAAACGACCATTTTCACACAGTTCTGAAGCTGTATTTGGCTCCAAAAGTGTACACATGACAAAGGAGTATGCATTGAAGATAAAAACCAGAAAAAAAATTTTGAGACCCGGTAGCTCAATAATGCACCTTTAAAGTAGGTATTACAAAAACCAACTCACCTTCAGGGAGTCTGTTGATATTGGTACACTAGATGCTTTCTTTGGTTTATTCTGCAGACTGGTAGCTGACTTTGAACCCCATTTTCTCCTCTTGGCTGGTTTCTCTCCATCTTCTGTCTTCTCACTCTCTCCTTCACTTGGCTTTGACAAATCACTGGACATTCCTCCTATAAAATCGGAAGGTGTGTGTGTGTGTGAATTCGGGTTTAACGTCGCTTTCAACAATTTTTCAGTCATATCACGACGGTGTCTGGTTGCGACAGGGAGCTCAATGCTCACTTTTATAGTGCTGCCTCACTGAAGTATCATGTCCCAGACACATTACATGATACCACACCCAGTCACATTATCCTGACACTGGGTCGACCAGTCCTAGCTCTACCCCGTAAATCTGAGTGCCAAGCGAGGAGCAGCTAGTACCATGTTTAACGACTTTGGTATGTCGCGGCCCGGGATCGAACCCGTGACCTCCCGTTCCCCGGAGGGGACACTCTACCAACTGAGCTATTGGGGCCGGTTAAAATCATAAGAAGTAAAATATGAGGATTGTTTTTGTCCTACCCATAAGTTCTAAAATTTTAAAACTTATGAAGAGGACAAATAACAACTAATACATTTCTGGCGATAGAATGTGCACTGTACTGGTTAACCATTTGTGAATAAGCCTGCCCAGGAAAAGTGTGGATAGGTAAACTGACCAGCTCAAAAATGACCTAAAATAGTGTTGACTGGGCCATTAAACCCCAATACAGACAAACAAAACAATTTATATGACAGGACGAATTTCATGCTTAGGTGATCTGAACATGAAAAATTATTAATAAGCTTGGGTCCTGGGCTTGTGTCCTTGGGTCCCAAACTTCATAAGCTGGGCCCATATCACAGCGGGGCTTTAACAAACCAGGCCATTGATCTCCTTTACCTCAGAACCATCTGACTTACTGTTCAATGAGATCTTTTTTGTCTGTTTCACAGGAACAACAGGTTTTTCCCTTTCTTGAGTTACTTCCCCTTCTTCCTGCAAATACACCATCAAATTGTCTCTCATAATGTGTCCTATGAAGATATTCTGCAATATGTGGGCTATAACTTGAGTCACATCATGAGAAAACCTGTTTATCCATTTGCGAACAGCAAAGGAGCAGATCAGACTGCGCGGACGTGCAGTCTGATCTGCTCCTTTGTGTTCGCTATACCTCTAGTTTCTATATCTAAAAAATTTCAAGACTTTTGCTAGTCTGTGTAGATGAGCAAGCCAGTTTGTGGCTTACCTGGCTGCTAATGCTAAAGACAGGTTTTCTCTAGAAAGCACTCACTTTACGCAATAAAGAAGATATTTTCCTTAGAACTTTATACGATTCATAAGTAATGTGCAGTTATCAGTTTTTTTTTCACAAGCCTTAATGCGAATGGATACACCTGAAAAATTTTCCACCATCTTTTTAACAAGGAAGACAACTTCTGGGACTTCCACTTTGCATTCCATCTACTCTTAAAGGAAAGAATTTGCTACTGTGGAACAAATTCTTTCCTTCAAGAGTAGACCCCTATTGACGAAGGAAACAAAATATTTTTGAAAGAGTTGCATCCCTTGTAGGTGCATCCATTCCCTTTTATTATTGGACTTGAACACAACAAAAGTTTTACGAAATAATTGGTGCTGTTTTTCATGAGAAAACCTTAACAACATAAGCTGGATCAACATGCACATCAACAGACAGGTTTTACTCTTGCTCTGATGAATAAATTGATGTCAGCTGTCACACCCATTTTGACCATCAACCAATCAAATTACTTGATGTAATTTATTCTATAAATTCACCAACTGAATGACAAACAGGGAAAATGCAGATCAAAACCCTCTGATCTGGATTTACCCTGTCTGATCAGACAGGAGGTATGCAAGCTGAAGTGGGTCTCCATCAGAGATTTTCATATTACACAGTCACTTTATGTGTATAATTCATTTTATAAACCATAGCGAGTTTACCGTAGCGCTGAATCTTTAAGGATTTTACCTTGCTTGTAAATCTCATTAAAGCAATCATCAAAATAGTTCAAGTATGAGACAGGACAAACCTCAAGGTATAAGACTGTGCCAAAACTCCAGAAAAGGCTGTTTGTTTGTTTGATTTGATGTTTAACGTCCCCGTCAACACTATAGGTTTGTTTGTTTGATTTGAGGTTTAACATCCCCGTCAACACTGTAAAGGTCATTTTGGAGACGTTGCTTCCAATTTTGTGGGACTTTTACCCAACATTGAGATGAAATGATATCTCAAGCCCTGCCATCCAATGAAACCAATAGGGTTTATAACTCGCACCACTTTGCCTGGGCAGGCTTTGATCCTCTAAGTAGTTTACCAGTACTCGTGTGCGGGTCAGTTTCAGCTCTGCGTGGAAGCATCATGCAGCCCATCTATTTCTACAAGCCCCGATAGGCGGGGGCCAGCAGAATAGGCTGAGTACTGAGGATAACATGGGATAATTTTTGTTATTTTGTTAGAATTGCCCCATCCACCAACTCAACAAGTCATACTGAGATGGAATCTCAGTTCAAAGATTCCTCCGAAAGTCTGAAGAACCCAGAATTGGTACCTACCATAATAATTTGAAGTGTTGGGACAGCCAATAAGCAAACAGCGCAGACCCAGATCAGGCTGCTCCTGAATGAGCAGTCTGATCAGGGTCTACACTATTTGCAATTCCGTGGGGACTTTTAGGACTCCTTGCTGGACCATGGAACAAATTTGCTAAAATTTTAGGAGAATTATATGAAGTTCTCAAGGTGTCCAGATTTTTTTTATTTTTACAGTACAACCAAAGACAAATAGGCACGTATGTTGTGGGCTCTTTTTTGGAATGACTCGAGGCTATTCTAACAAGTACCTACAACATACTATTTAATGGTGAAATAAGAAAATTAACCCCAAAATTATCCTCATTAATTGCTTATCTGGAGCAATGACATCTTTCAAATGGTTTGCCAGTGATTACTTATTTGTAGTCGAAGTTGAAGAAATGCGTTTTCAAAATATGTCTATATAATAGTTGACATATTTAGGGGATATCTTGGTGGATTAAACTCTGACAGAGGTTTTCCATTTTCATATTTCACCTCTCCAGCAGTCTTCAAACTGGGCTTTTTTAACTTATTTATTTAGACAGACTTTGTAATAATGCAATGCTACAATTCAGTTAAAGGAGCTTTTAAAAGTATTATTTACTGCATCAGACTAATTTGGCCAATGACGCTTTTTACCTAACTCTTTTATCCCTGTAGACACCTATGCAATAAATATAGATCCAGATGAGATGGCTCCTATTGAGCCCTCTCATCATGGTTTACATTATTTACCATTCTGTTCATTCTGACAAGCACAACCATTGGCAACAATGGACAAGTCCAAATTCAATGCTGGAAGAGTCCAATTCAGAAACTCAGGGGTGAAATGTTAAGATTACACCACGACCTCGTTATAGCACGATTCGTTACAGCACGAATTCGGATATAACACGGTTTTGGTTTGGACCCCAAATTTTCCCCAACCAACATTTATAAATATTATCCATGGATTGTATCAGGTTTTAAGCACAACAACTTTATTTTCCTCTTACTTTTGACTGTGGTAATACGGTAGCTAACACGGTTTATAACGGTACTTTTTGATATTTATTGCAGGCCTCCCGCAGAGTTGAATATACAGTATATAAACTTGTTTAGCTTGACACGCATGATAAACATGAACTGCCATCGGCACAATCAAAAGTGTTGGCAAAGTGAGATAAAACATCGATGCAGACGATGTGATCGGTCAACTGCAATAAAACTCATTTTGTAGAGCCGTATGTAAAAGAAAGTCAAATTTATTCCAGCTTAAAAGCAAATGATAAAACATATTCCAGATCGAATTTTGCGGTAAAAAAATCATTCAAAGCCCACGTGCGCCATTAAAAATCGTTTCAAATGGCTAAAATATTATGGGTAAGACATTTCAAGGGAAGTAATTCAAATTTCTTGTAAGTGTTAATGATTGTTCTGTTCAGAACCCTAACCCAGTAAATTCACCATTGAAATGTATTAACGGTACTGTAGTTCGGTACGGTTCCGGATGCTCAGTTACAAAAAGTTAGCCGGGAACCAGCTATCAAAATGGCGTCATACTCGCTGTCAGATCGGACAATTTCTGGATATAAAACATGGTTTATCAGCTGGTTTCGATTAAAGTGACTTGTTTGACTTGATGGGCCATGGTATTTACTGCCATTGATTAGTTCTAAACACATTTTAGTCGGGAAATACGGTCATTAACCGGACCGCACATCATCATGTTTGGGAAACTATTGATCACCATCGTGTCAATGGTTGATCTGTGACAAATACGGTCAGCGTTTATAACACGATTCGGTTAACTAACACGGTCCGTTGGTTGGACCCGGAGTTCCGTGTTATAACGAGGTTGGGGTGTATTTGGATTTCTTTCCTACTGAGTACATCACGATCTCTCTATAATGTGTTTCATTATAACACGGTTTAGGATATAACA
This sequence comes from Lucinisca nassula, assembly GCA_963580285.1. Lineage (NCBI taxonomy): Eukaryota > Metazoa > Mollusca > Bivalvia > Lucinida > Lucinidae > Lucinisca > Lucinisca nassula. Next base: position 121,753,724 of record OY757017.1, read on the forward strand.
CAGTTTAAAGACGGATCCCCAAAATGTATAGATTATATAGAAAAAATGACCATAAATTGTCATTTTTCTATATAATCTATACCTTTTTGTTGGATTGTTTAGCTATTGCATGGACTCAGCCTTGGGACCCAGCAATAGTGTTATAAACAGGTCAGGCTGAACTTTCCTTTTGACAAATTTAAAGCAGAATTTGGAATGAGACCCATTTTGGTATGTGGTGTTTGGCTGGAAGAAAAGTATTTCATTAATATTAAATAACAATACAGCTGTATATGTAGTACCAAAGACTCGGCCAGTAGACATCTCATACATCTCGCACAGACATCTCAATTTAGCAATCAAGCAGGAAAAGAGCAAGATGGCTCTTATTCTTCTCACTATTTCATCCCAATGAACCCAAATCAGGCATCGTCTCCAACGTCAAACTCTGGCTGATGATCCTTTAGCTCATGACCGAAGAACTAACAAGCTATTCCAATGTAACAGGAACGTTTTGTTTACCAGGTAACATATCAATTTATTCAACTGTATTGAAGAACATTTCTCCAGTTAGTCTAATAGTTCTAGGTCACATGGTTCCAGTAAACGTGACAGAAGTTTAACTGCATTTCAGTTTTTAATTTTCATTCGGTTAGGTCCATCTCCACTGTTCATAATCAACATTTACAACAGTGCGTTCATGTACAACTACAACATTTACAACAGCTTGTTCCAGTACATCTTCTGTTTCAGAGTAGTGTATATCGTAAATGTCCAGTCTCAGCTTAATTTTTAGGTTCACTGACTTCAGGTATGACGTGTCCATTATCTGGCTGATTCTAGACAGTTTCTGATTATGTTTGTAAAGTTCCAGTTTCTCAGATTCTGTAAGCTAGATTTTAAGTATGCTTTTGTTTAGCCTCTTTCACTTGGAACAAGATGCTGACAGAAAAGATGTAACATATTTCTCACAAATGTTTATTCCATCAATGGTTTGTCAGTTTTTGTTCATCACTTTACAACATACTAAAACCTGTGTACATGTTTCCAGGAACAGTGAATAAAACTTTTTGTATATTGTCCCAGGTTGTGTTAACTGAGGGGTTCCACACAATTTTGTTGGCTGATAGAGTATACCTTTTATCATTCAAATGTTCTTGGATTTACTTCCTAGTCAATGTATTTCCATCCTAGTCAATGTATTTCCATAGCATAATCGTGGCAAGTAACAACTGTGGTCCATCATTTTAGAACTTCTCAACTGTAGTCCATGATTTTAGTACTTCTCTAAGCAACAGTTCTGCTGTGTTCCGTTATTTTAGTACTTATAGCGACTACTGTGGCCCATACTTTTAGCACTTATAGTAACTACTGTGACCAATAACTTCAGTATGCTCTTTAACTGTCCCAGTTAAGTATGCCTGTTATACTGCCCTTGTTTTGAAGACACAGCTAGAGTTTGGAAAATGTAAAGTAACTATGGAAGTCCTTCATCACTTGCAGTCTCTGTTCCTAATATTTTCCAGTATTTACAGTCATTCATCACTTCCAGTCTTTGTTCCTAATATTTTCCAGAATTTACTTATCACTTGGAATACTTGCTTAACAGTTCTCCGTTTTGATAAGCACTACCAATGTTAACATATGATCATTATCAGCAGAATATCGTATCCTGAACAGTTCATACTTTCACTGTGGAGAGTTTGTGCCTCTTGATTGGTAATTTTTGTGAAACTTTTCTATGCCGCTTTTCAGGTTGTCTGTACTGCCGTATGGGTTCATTGGGGTACCAGGGTGACAATATTTAAGATGGGTAAAATGACCTTGACCTCCGGGTGGAATGGCAGACTTCGCCATGGAAACAAGGTTACCGTGTCAACCACCAGCTACAGACTGCACCAACTATTTGACAGGAGACAATAATAATAAAATACAACTCAGAGAAGGAGTACTTAGAAAATTACATACCAACTCATACATGCACTTTGTTCTGGAAGTTATAACAAAATCTATTTTAACCCTTAAGATGCCACAAAAAACTGCATCTGAAAATGTTGTCTGTTTATGTCGTCTGCTACATGGTTTTGCAGACTTTTTAGATACATGTATATTTTTGCATACAAGCAAACAGTGTGGACCCAGATCTGACTGCTCCTCTAGGAGCAGTCTGATCTGGGTCCACACTGTTTGCTAAAATTACTTTTAAAGTTACCAGCAGACGACAGTTGTCATGAATGGCAAGTTATGTGTTAAGAGAATGGATACACTATCAGGGGAGGTGACTCTTTCAAAAGTATTTTGTCTTCCTTATTAACAAGAGTCTATTAATGAAGGAAAGAATTTGCTCCTTCCTGGGTACAGGTCTCGTCTTTTACTCCTTAAAGCTGCACAGAAAGTTCCAGAGGGAGGGCAATCTAGATTGTTTTCTTCTCTTTTTTTTCAGACAAAATATGGCTTGACATTTTATGTGAATCATGTAAATAAGACTTAACATTGAATACGAGTCATCTGCACTGCAAACAATTTCCATCCAATGTAAAGCCTTATTTCCTCTGAAAGTAAGGAAAACACATTTTGCAAATGCTGCCTTATTTGTGACTGGCGCTTGAAGGGTTGACCCTTAAGCTTTTTTGTACAAAATGGAATTTTCCGCCTTATATATAACAGGAGTCCATCTCAAAATTTAGGGATGTCAGGTTGTGTTTTTGTCAAAATTTATTTCCATTTATTTTCAAAATTTATTGCCATTTATTTCCAAAATTTATTGCCATTCAAAAATGGCAGAACTTTTTGCAATAGTGTAGGCCCTGATCAGACACTGCATTGTGCGGCATCTGATCTGGGCCTGCACTGTTTGTGAAATACCCATTTCTGGCACAAAATGTTTTGTTTTTGTTTGATTTGATGTTTAATGTCCCCATCAACACTGTATACGTCATTTTGTAGATGTTGCTTCCAATTTTGTGGGACTTTTACAAAATGTGTTAACATGCCATGAAAAACTGCATCTGAAAATGTCTGTTTATGTTGTCTGCCATGTCTTCTAGCAAACATTTCAAACACACCCGTGCATATAGGCAAGCATTGTGGATCCTGATAAGACGGCTCCTAGAATCAGACTGCTCCTCTTGAAGCAGTCTTGATTCCTCTTGGAGCAGTATGATCTGGGCCCACACTGTCTGCAACAATTAATTTAAAAGAAAACCAGCAGACAACAAAGCAGATGACAATTGTTGTGATGCGCATCTCAATGGTAAAATTAATAACTATGGCCCTTAGTCTGTAAAAATTGTCTTCCTTTGAAATAAACAGATATATCTTTCAAATGTATCCATTCACTTAAGAAGAAAATAAAATGGAAAGAAAAACATGAGAAACTAAAAAAGATATTTTTTTCTCTCTAAAATGGAATACGAGTATCAATTCAAAGTTGCAATACACTTTGAACTTGTGAGATTGTTTTCTATTGCCATGTGTGATGTGTCAAACGGGTATCAGTTTTTATTCCTTCATCAAATGTTAACACTGTCTCTTAATTTTAACAATTAATGACAGCTTCAGAGAAGGTGTAGCAAGGATAATTAAGGGATCATTTTTCTTATTTGGCCACATGTTTTGTGTACTTGTTAGATTCACCTCTTTGAGGTGGTTTATCATTGTTACACCTTATGTGTAGTAAACATCCTACCACTTTCACAATACCGTAAAAGTCTTAAAAATTTGGACACCTTTAGAATTTGCTGTAATTCTCCAAAAATTTTCAGAAATTTGTTTCACTTTCCAGTTAGGAGTTGAGTGGCAAACAGTGTAGACCCTGATCAGACTGTTCCTTCAGGAGCAGTCTGATATGGGTCTACATTGTTTGCTTTGGCCCAATATTTTGGTCAGTCCCAATATTTAGGATCATTACGGTACATGTATTTGTGTTTGCCAGAAAAAAAAGAGACAAAACTCGTCATAACAACAATTTCAATGGAAAGAATGAAATGGATGAAACAAGAGATACTCAGGAATATTTTACATAATGCTTCAAAAAACGAATGTTGTTGATATTTGTTAGAATCCCCTCAGAAAGGTGATTCTAACAAGTGTCTACAACTTTTGTTTCTTGGAGTACAGTAAAACTCCTCTATTAAGACCACCTTTCAGACTGTTCAAAAGTGGTCTTTAAGACCACTTTTGAACAGTCCCAAAGGTGGTCTTTGACCATGACACTGTATGCAGAAAACACAAGGGAAGTATGAATGAAACCTACGAAATAAGCTTTCAAAAGCAGATTTAGTCTTAAATTTAGGTTGTCTTAATAGCGGAATTTTACTGTAATTAAGGGAAAAAGATCCTTTACTGCCTGCTATACTACTCCTTATTGGGATTCTTTATAGTGGAAATATCTTAAAATGGTAAAATGTATGGGAACAAAAACTGTCATTTTAACGAGGATTCTCTATTTTATATTTTGGTTTAGAAATGAGCTGCAACATGAGAAAAAGCATGTCTTCAGGGTCCAACCACCAGTGATTACACAGCCGCTGTGTGTCTCTACAATCTGATACAGCTACCACCATTTGCCCCGGGGACTGACTTGGGTACTGGGAAGCTATACAGTAACATTTCTACATTAAACCACCTTTTGAACAGCCCCAAAGGTTGTCTCTGTCTAAATGACACTGTGCAGAAAACACAAAGAATAATTGAAACTTTCTAAGTAAGCTTTTTAAAGCAGAATTAGTCTCATTTTGGTGGTCTCAATAGCTAAATTTTATTGTAAATAGTCATCTTAGGCCCTGATCAGACATAAAAACACACTTTCTCAAGATGCAGCTCATAACATTTTGTTCATAAACACATTATCAAAATTTCTTTCAAAATATTTCAGCCTATCTAGCTCTCTCAAACACTTTTATCACCCAATTTATTATACCCTTCTCTGAGCAATAGTAATTGTTACACTACTGGCAACACTTGTCAGTACCTACCTTTTCCTCTGATAAATCTGGCTTCACAGGTTCATCCACATTCTTGTCTACTGTAGCCCTGGAAAATCCAAACCGATATTGGTTTACTCATGAAAATTGTAGTAATTGTGAAAATTCCAGAAAATAGTTTAGGAGTATAGCACCAAAACAAGAGTGTATCAAGCTTTGAAAGAGAACTTCAGACAGGGTGTAACAGGAATCATTATGGTATAATTTATCTATATTTAAACCCATTGTATACTAGTGGACTTTTCCATTGATATATATTGGACAAATCCATTTGTTGTATGGGGAAGTAGGCCCATTTTTAAATTCTTATGAAAATTCCTTTCCGCAGCGTCTGATCTGGGCCTGCACTATTTGCCAAGGTACCCCTTTTAGTGGTTTTCTGCCTACAATGGGTTAAGCATATATTACGGGTATGTGATAGAACGGCCTCAGTATTTAAAATATTTAGTTTGTTTGATTTTGAGGTTTCAAGTCCCTGCAACACTATTTAGGTCATTATGGAGATGTTGCTTCCAATTTTGTGGGACTTTTACCCGACATTATGATGAAATAACATGTCAAGTCCTGTCGCCCAATGAAACCAATAGAGTTTATATGCTTGGTTGTTCCTACTTGCAGCACTTAGCCCTGGCAGGCTTAGACCTTCTATGCTGTTTACCTATACTCATGTGCGGTCAGTTTCAGTTCTGTGTGGAAGCACCATGCAACCCAATCTATTACTCGAAGCCCTGATGGGCGAGGGTCACCCGTCAGCTGTGGCCAGCAATATGAGCATAAAAACGTTTCATAGCCTTGAGACCAGGTGTACATGTATTCATTCACCTTAACTCTTTTAACCCTGAAAACAGATACAGTATTTGCCCTAGGTACCCAGACATCCCAATTATTCACCATACTTGTTCTAAAATTTGAACAAGTACAATTTACTACCCTATGTTGTGTCTAAATCTATCTGGATAAGTGATAGTGTAAACACTGACTATACATCACATGTCATGGTACATTCTCTCTCGCTGATTCAAGAAGGACAGTTGTCAGTTTCTTGCAAAAGAATGAGCATCGTATTTATTGGCTAACTGCTTATATCCTTAGAATGGACAAGCTTTTGTGAAATTCGTGAATGAAATGGGGGTAGGGGAGATCATTTCACCTTTGAACCTGATCTTTTGGGCCAGTTGGCCTTGTCTCCCTTATTATTTATAGCAGAGTAAAAGGTATCTTCGGTATGGTAAAAACAATCTTTCTCATGATGTCATGTCATGGCCCAGGGGTCACACTATGCAAAAATATCCGCACAGACTCTTTTTTTTTTTCTACCTAATTTTTCCCCCTTATGCTCTCTTTTCTCTCCTGTACTTTCTTCTCTCTTTTCTATTTTCGGAATGGTTATGCAGAAATACTCTGTGGATGTCTGAAGGATACATAAGCCTGCCCAGGAAAAGTGAGGGTAGGTTATCTGAATGACTCGACATGACTAAACAGTGTTGACTGGGCCGTTAGGATCAAAACCAAAGAAACAAATTGCACAATTACGGTAAGTGCAGTACCTGCTTTTAACTTTGACAGGCAGGGGTGATTCCTCCTCTTCTGTGTAGAAACTTTTCTCCTTTGGATCCACTGGAGTTGCCTGGAATATATAACTGGCTTGATATTACTTCTGTTTAAGGGGAATGGACACACCTGTCTGATTTTTCTGCCATTTTTTCAAAGACAGACAATTTTCAGGACTTCCTGTTTGCTTTTCTTATAAGCCCTGTCCCCACGGAAAAAGGCGTCTACTCGTAAAGGAAAGAATTTGCTCCTCAGGAGCAAATTCTTATCTTTAAGAGTTGCCCCCTATTGACATGGGAGACAAAAATATATTTGCAGTGGTTGCGTCCCCTGAAGGTGTATCCATTCCCCTTAAAAATGCCAAAAATCAAATTACTGGACAAAGAAAGTCTGATATACATATACAACTCTTATTCATTTAGAGCTTTGGCTGGTTTAACAAGAGGTTGATCCGAAAATATCTGTCAAATGTCATAAGCAGTGGCATAATCTCCCTACATATTTAAGCTACAGCACAACAAAACCTAAATAGAGACATGTGTGACCTGCAAAGACTCGGGTTAGCCTGTGCATCCACCCAGTAATAGGGCTGGCTAATCGGAGCTGAAAAGATATCGATTATCAGTCCTGTCATTGCGATCGATAATCGCTTAGTAATCGCAAAGGTTTTTGTCATAATTTTACCTGTCTGACTTTCTGTCTGAGCATGACTCTTACCATATGTTGCACTTTACCATATGTATATTTGAACAGACAGGCCTGAGCAAACAGTGTAGACCCAGATGAGATGCCGCATAATGCGGCGTCTCATCAGGGTCTGCACTGTTTGTCACACATCCAGCTATTTTAGGCATAACTTTGGGTAGTAAATTGTACCTATCAAGTAAAGATTAAAAGCAAATCAGAAATGGTAATCATTTTTGTGGAATTTATCGATCGATTAATCGATTATACGATTAATCGTGTAAGCCTTACCCAGTTATGAGATGTTTTTCACTTTTCTCTCACATGATAGCCCTGAGGCTGTAGAAGACATGCAATCAATGAAGATAGTGCGTGGATGCGTGTTCAACAGTTCTATTTGGGTGGTGCAGCGGTTACGCTACTCGCCTTGTAAACCAGGGATCGCAGGATTGATCCAGGGCTTCTCCAGACTTTCGGATGAGTCTTTAAACCGAGGTCCCGTCTCCGTATGACCTTAGCTGTTGGTGGGACGTAAAACTAAAACTCACCCACAGTTCTATTTGGCATTCCTAATTTTTTCCAACTATGAGAATTTGATAATTTATTTTCTTTGACCTAACTCTCATAAATCATGTGTATATAGACATACCTCTGTTGATTCTGTTGACATTTTCTCTGGAGCTGGTGACCTTGACCTTGATCTGGAGCTTGACCTTGAAGATGAACGTCGACCTGTAGGTTGTCTGGTCTCCTGGCGGGATGATGGTCTAGACCTGGACCTTGATCTGAAAATCAAACAAAATTTCTAGATTATATAACCCTTATCCTGCTGCATAAATCAATTTAGAGCATTCCTGACTATTCGCCAATCAAATTACTTGATATGTTTTCGTTCAATTTAACAACTGCATGACAAAAAGTATAAATCCTAATCAGATGGCATGTGATCTGGATCTACACTGTTTTCTGAGGTAGGGGTTTGTTGTGTTCAGCAGGAGAAGTGTTAATTTCTATTCTATTTGCACTGATAATGTTGCCAACTGCTAACGTTATGTACTAGAGCAAGTGACCAGTGGGTCATGTACAACCCCAGCCAGCGTCACCCTCTATTTTTTCATTTTTATTCTAGTTTTGACAGAAAATTTTGTTAGCAAATAGTGCAGGCCCTGATCAGACGCCACGTTATGCGGCGTCTGATCTGGGCCTGCGCTGTTTTCCAAGGTTCCCCATTAGGGGTTTCCAGCATGCAATGGGTTAAGGAGGAGCTACAAGAATAACTGTCAAATAAATCTTCTTATTTCTTGATTAACCCTTATCCTGCTGAACACAAAAACCCCAATCTTTGCAAACATTGTAGCTCCAGACCAGATAGCTTCTGAAAGCCATCTGATCAGGATCTATTCTGTCATTCAGTTTTCAAATTCAAATGAATAGAATATATCAAGTAATATGATTGGTTGACAATCGGAAATGGGTGTGGCCTAATTAATTATTCAGCAGAATAAGAGTTAAAACATATGTTGTCGGCCCTTGCCCATCGGGGCTTGAAGAAATAGATGGGCTGCATCATGCTTCCACGCAGAGTTGAAACCGACCCTCACACTAGTACTGGTAAACCGCTTAGAGGATCTAAGCCTACCCAGGCAAAGGGGTGCGCGTCGGACCGTCCATGCTTATAAACCCTATTGGTTTCATTGGGTGGGGGGGCTTGAGATGTCATTTCATCCAAATGTCGGGTAAAAGTAGCACAAAATTGGAAGCACAATCTCCAAAATGACCTTTACAGTGTTGACGGGGATGTTAAACCTAAAATTAAACAAACAAAATATATGTTGTGGGTACTTATTAGACTATCGGATGGAATGGCTCAGTTTATAGAAAAGGAAGCAGTAAATTAACCCTTATCTTGTTGAATATTCAGTTTAGCCACACCCATTACTGACTTTGAACCAATAAGATTACTTCATGTAATTTATTCTTACAAATCCTTAAACTTCATGTCAAACAGTGTAGATCCTGATCAGATGGCTTCTTTAGAAGCCATCTGATCTGGATCTACACTGTTTCCAAAGATAGGGGTTGTTGTGAACAGTATAAGAGTTAACTGGGGTCTCCCAGGTAAAAATAAATAAAATGACAAAAATTTGTAAAAAGAGGACAGGTTATCCATTCCCCTTAGGCAATAATACTGGCAAAATCCTAGAAGCCTCCGTGGTGTAGTGGTTACGCTACTCGCCTTGTAAACCAGGGGTCGCAGGATCGATCCCGGGCTTCTCCAGACTTTCCGATGAGTCTTTAAACCAAGGTCCCGTCTCCGTATGACCTTAGCTGTTGGTGGGACGTAAAACTCAAACACTCACTCACTCACTGGCAAAATCCTGTATTAGGACCACCTTTGGGACTGTTCAAAAGTGGTCTTTAAGACCACTTTTGAACCGTCCCAAAGGTGGTCTCTGACCAGAGTATAGTATATACAGAAAAGATATATATGCAGAAGAGACATAGAAAGAATAACTGTAACCTACTAAATAAGCTTCTTAAAGCAAATTTAGTCTTAATTTTAGGTGGTCTTAATAGCGGAATTTTATTGTATATTGAGCATCTTCTCAACAGCTCCATAAAGCACTTTTTTCATCTATAAAGTACTGATATTTTTCTTATTTCTGCACGAAAACATGTTGTGGGTACTCATCAGAAGCGCCACATCGAGGCGCTTCTTATGAGTATCCACAACAAACATGTTTTTGTCCAGAAATAAGAAAAACTAGAGAAAGCGACCAGTGGGTCACATATACCCCCGGCCAGCGCCACCCTCTAATTTATCTTTAGAGCTTAATTGTATGTAATATGGAAGCTATAAGAATCTATAAATGCGCTTGTAAAAGCTAAACCAAAGAAAAAAATTCTATATGGACCAAGGGATTGAGGGCATCAAAGTTACTGAAGGGGTGGGGGCATCAATGTTACTGAAGCAGCAGGGTTGGGTATACATCAATGAAATATTTGGACTGGTATGCAAGATCGATGCAAGTATCAATTGGATTTGTCTTTGAGTTTAGGACATACAGGGATCTATAAACTTTGTCATAAACTTCAACCAAATGTAAAATTTCTAAGTCTATGACCTTGACCTCAAGGTCACTGTGGGGGGTGGGACATGCATCAATGAAATCTTTAGACCAGTATGCAACTTCAGTGTAAGTATCAACTAAATCTATCAAAGGGTTCAGAAGATACAATCTCTTAGAAACTTTGACGTAAAACTTTAACCATACATAAAATTTCTAAGTCTGTGACCTTGACCCCAAGGTCACTGTGGGGGGTGGGACATGCATCAATGAAATCTTTGGACCAGTATGTAACTTCAGTGTGAGTATCAACTAAATCTATCAAAGGGTTCAGCAGATACAATCTCTTAGAAACTTTGACGTAAAACTTTAACCAAAATGTTAACGGACGGACAGACGGAAGGATGGACGGACGGACGGACGAACGGACGGACGAACGGCAAGACGAAAACTATATGCCCCCATAGTATACTTCGTATGCCGGGGGTATAATAATACTTGGATACCCTCTTTTACCTGGCGCTTTGAATTCTTCTCAATTTCAGGACATAGTTTTTGTTGAAAAAAAAAGAAGAAAAATGTGGACAAAATCAGAAGATCTTTCAAATTTCAAGGATGTTTTGTTGCCACTCGCCAGTGTATCTTAGTCACAGCTTCATTTTCCGGTCACATAGCTAGATCTGTGTAGGTCACCTTTCAGAACACTCTAATAAGCTGCGGATGTGTTTACAATGTCAACTAACCTTGATGAGTCTGAATCTGACCCGCCTTTCATCTTAGTACGTTTAGGGGTTGGTGTTCTTGACCTACTTCTAGAACTGCTCGAGCTTCTTGACTGTGGTCTGAAAAATAGAAAAAATAAAGAATGGCTTAACCCTTAATATGCCAATCAAAACAATTGTCGTCTACTTTTTGTCATCTGCTGGTTACTTTAAGTAACGGCTGCAAACAGTGTGGACCGAGATCAGACTACTCCTGAAAGATTCAGGAGCAGTCTGATCAGGGTCCACACTGTTTGCTTGTATGCAAAAATATGTTCAAAATCTTTGCTAGTATTTGCAGCAGATGACATAAAAAGACTTAATCTTCAGATGTAGTTTTTCTAGGCTTCTTAAGAGTTAAATAAATAATATGATTCTACTTTTAAAGAATTGTAAACATACATACATTTAACATGGCAACACACACTATGACAGGGCCCCGCCCATCAGGTCTTTTAGAAATAGACTGGGCTGCATGGTGCTTCCATGCAGAGCTGAAACCGACCGCATGAAAATACTGGTAAACCGCATATAAGATCTAAGCCTCTGCCCAGGCAAAGTGGTGTGAGTTGGACCACACATGCATATAAACCATACTGCTTTCATAAAGCGGCTGGGCTTGAGATGTAATATCATCTCAATGTTGGGTAAAAGTCACACAAAATTGGAAGCAAGGTCTCCAAAATGACCTAAATAGTGTTATTCGGGAGGATGCGGGTTCGGTACCCGCCGGGGTTGGGAACATTCTTTCGTAGAGATTGATCATGAAATCTTTTCTACGGTCATTCTCTCCCTTCCGCTGATTCCAGAAGGGCAGTTGTCAGTTTATGGCGAAAGAATATACACTGTACTGGTTAACTGCTTACCTATGAGCCTGCCCAGGAAAAGTATGGATAGGAAAACTGACCATCTCAAAAATGACCTAAGAAGTGTTGACTGGGCCGTTTAACACCAATACAAAATATAGATTCAACTTCGGTGCTCCCCACCTGCCCCACCCAAAATATAAATGTTTTTTTTAAGGCAGAAGAAATGAATATAGGACTTTAAGAGGTATCCATAGTCTATATATCTGAGGTAAGAAACTGACTAAGTTCACATATGCAAAAAGTAGTTAAAATTCATCCAAGAATTATACCCAAACCACATGCACATCCTCATACCATGGAGAAAACACATGCAAAGTTTCAAAATGATTTAAGAGGAGTTGCGAAGACAAGAGGTGCCTACAGCCTATCAATTGAAGGTTAAAAATGACTTAAGTTCGCAAAGTGAAAAAAAAAATGACAAAAATTGATCCAAGATTTATATCCAAACCACATGCACAGCCTCATACATGAAGACAACACATGTGAAGTTTCAAAATAATTGGTATAAAACTGCACGAGGAGTTGCGATGACAAGCGGTACCTACTGTCTATCAATTGATGGTTAAAAATGACGGACAGACGGACGGATGGAAACTTGCACGCCTATGTCTTCCTGCTAAAACAGGGGCGACAACAAACAAACAAAACCTAGTGTCGACGGGGACAGTAAACCACAAATCAAACAACACTGCTGTTGTCATAAGCTTTTTGTTTCTTTAACCCTTGCAGAATGACTATTTTTTTGAGAAATCAGGCTGTCATTACATGTACATGTAAATCAACCCATCTAGCAGATGATTCACATGAAATGAGAAGCCTTATTTTTTCTGCAAAAATAAAATAATTTGCAAATGCCATCTGCTACAGTGATTACTGTGCTTTAAATGCTGATATAAAACATGACAACTACATGTACTTATATAAAGACTACCTCTGAGATGACTTAGGCTTGGCTGGTGACCTTGACCTACTGGAGTCTGATGATGATGCCCTTGACACTTTTCCCTTGTGTTTCGGTTTTGGACTAGCTGACCTTGAGCGAGATCTGGAACTGGAATGTGACCTTGACCTGAAAGCATTTTACAGAGACCTAGAAAAACATTATGCTCTTGAACAGAAGACCACCTCTCTCATAAAATACTATGTAACCAGGATTATCCAGGGATAAACTTCTTTATTTCTTGTGAAGAATGTATGTTATGGTAACTTGTTAGAATTACCTGGGAAGCATAGCCGTCCTTTTGATATGTGAGCTGACCTTACTCATGCGTGAAAAAAAATCAAGTATGTTATGTTCTGCTAGCTGTCTAATATGGGTTAATGTTTCTTACTTGTTTGGTCACATATTACAATATTAACCCTTTTTGTACCAAATGGAATCTTCCTCCTTATATATAGCAGAAGTCCATTGCAAAATTTAGGGGTGTTAGGTTGTGTTTTGGAAAATGGCTGAACTTTTTGCAATCAATTTAGGCCCTGATCAGACGCCGCCTTCTGCGGGGTCTGATCTGGGCCTGCACTGTTTGCCAGGGTACCCGTTTTGGGGTTTCTGGTACAAAATGGGTTAATAGGTTTTTTTTTCGCGGGGTGGGGGGGGTGTATGTGTGTGTGAATTTGTTTATTTTGCAATCGATCTCACTAGTTTTACCCCTGAATCTCATAGACAATACTCGATTTCTGTGCGCTGATACAAAAAGCAAATCAGGAACCGGTGTAACGGTCAGTTTCTTCCCCCGGCCCGGTTCTTCCCCGGGGGAAGAAACTGACTAGTCAGTTTCTTCCCCACCCGGTCAGTTTCTTCCCCACCTGAATTTTTTTAAGAACCATAGTCAACGAATAATTTTCAGCTCACAATTTGTTATAAATGAGAAAAGAGACCATTCTGAATAAGTTCTGAGTCCTTTTAGCTTGAATGACAAAATTTGCTCTATGCTACACCATTCATGGAGATGCAATAAAATATGCATCCCAATTCAAGCATCTTTGATGAATTTTCTTTGCTTTTTAAGACATAAATTAGTATTAACTAAACAGATATAATAAGCCACAAATGTTTGGCGCTCAAATCTAAATAGAATTTGGAGACTGGGGGTGTGGAAGAACTGGGCCAGCCCAGTTCTTCCCCACCCAAGAATTTTCTGTCTACTAATAATTCGTGATAAATTTCCTTTGCTTTTTAAGACAAAAAATGGTATAAACTAAAAAGATATAATAAGCAACAAATGTTTGGAGCTCACATCTATACACAGTTTGGAGACTGGGGGTGGGGAAGAACTGGGCTGGCCCGTTTCTTCCCCACCTCAGATTTTTCTGTTTACAAAAAATTCTTGTGCTAAATTTTCTTCGCTTTTTAAGACATAAATTGGTATAAACTAACAAGAATTCCGCCGAAGGCTATGTCGCGCCTGTGGTAAACTTGACCATTAGGGTGAACGGTAGGGTGGTCGCAAATGTTGATGCCTTGATGAACGAACGGACGAACGGATGGACGAACGGCCGGAAAAACGGGCGCAAATATCGCGCCATGCTAATAGCAGGCGCGACAAAAAGATATAATAAGCAACAAATGTTTGGAGCTCAAATCTAATTAGAATTTGGAGACTGGGGGTGGGGAAGAACTGGGCCGGCCCATTTCTTCCCCACCCCAAATTTTCTGTTTACAAAAAACTTCTTGTGAAAAGAATTCTTTGCTTTTTAAGACATAAATTGGTATAAACTAAAAAAATATAAGAAGCAAAAAATTTTTGGAGCTCAAATCTGAATAGAATTTGGAGACTTGGGGTGGGGAAGAACTGGGCTGGCCCGTTTCTTCCAAAACCCAAATTTTTCTGTTTACAAAAAATTCTTGTGATAAATTTTCTTTGCTTTTTAAGGCATAAATTGGAATAAACTAAAAAGATAAAATAAACAAAAAATGTTTGGAGCTCAAATCTACATAGAATTTGGAGACTGGGGGTGGGGAAGAACTGGGCCGGCCCGTTTCTTCCCCACTCCAGATTTTTCTGTTTATAAAAAATTCTTGTGATAAATTTTCTTCCCTTTTTAACACATAAATTGGTATAAACTAAGAAGATATAATAAGCAACAAATGTTTGGAGCTCAAATCTAAATAGAATTTGAAGACTGGGGGTGGGGAAGAACTGGGCCGGCCCGTTTCTTCCCCACTCCAGATTTTTCTGTTTATAAAAAATTCTTGTGATAAATTTTCTTCGCTTTTTAACACATAAATTGGTATAAACTAAAAAGATATAATAAGCAACAAATGTTTGGAGCTCAAATCTAAATAGAATTTGCAGACTTGGGTTGGGGAAGAACTGGGCCGCCCATTTCTTCCCCACCCCAGATTTTTCTGTTTACAAAATATTCTTGTGATAAATTTTCTTTGCTTTTTAAGACATAAATTGATATAAACTAAAAAGATATAATAAGCAACAAATGTTTGGAGCTCAGATCTAAATAAAATTTTTGAGACTGGGGCTGGGGAAGAACTGGGCCAGCCCGTTTCTTCCCCACACCAGATTTTTCTGTACAAAAAAGTCTTGTGATAAATTTTCTTCCCTTTTTAAGACAAAAGTTGGTATAAACTAAAAAGATATAATAAGCAACAAATGTTTGGAGCTCAAATCTAATTAGAATTTGGAAACTGGGGATGGGGAAGAACTGGTCCGGCCCATTTCTTCTCATCCCCAGAGTCTTCCGTTTACAAAAAATTCCTGTTCTCACGATTTAGTCATAATTTTACGTCTCGCTTTCTGTCCGAGCATGACACCTACCATATGTTGAACTTTACCATATGTATTTGAACAGATAGACCTGAGCAAACAGTGTAGACCCAGATGAGACACCACAGAATCCGGCGTCGCATCAGGGTCTGCACTGTTTGCCACTCATCCACCTATTTTAGGCACGACTGTTTACCTAACTCCACTTCACTAAGCAGGCTTATACACACAGCCTCTTGGCTATCCAAAGAGAGATAACAAGAACTCTTGTGGATTGATGGAAAGCCTGAACGGAGTCTTTGTTGGTCGCACATGTTTTAATGTAGAATTTGACATGCACTGGCTCATACCTTGAAGATGATGATGAGCGTTTCCTTTCTCTTCTGCCTGACTGTCGCTTTGCTCCTGCAACAGAATATTCAGAGGAAATATAAAATATACCCTAATGATCCTAAGTATTTGGACAGACAGGCCAAAGCAAACAGTGCAGATCCAGATCAGACTGCTCCTTCATGAAAAAGGAGTCTGATCAGGGTCCATTCTGCCTGCAGCTTTTGGACTCCTTGCACAATCTCACAAACAAATTTGTCAAAATTTTACGAGAGTTACAAGTTCTCCAGGTGTCCAAACTTTTAAGATTTTTAGCCTTTAGCATGCTGTGGGCGCATTCGTGCGCCCGTGAAAATGTAATGGCGCCACGCTGTAGGCGCAATTGTGCACCGAAATTGAATGGTGTGCTTGGTGCGACTCATAGAAAAGGAGGAACTCTCATTTTTCGGTGCGGTTTGGCATTTCGGTATCAAATAACATCCGGGCATCGATGAAAAAAAACTTGCCGTTTCGATGTTTTTGGATGGATTTTCTTCGGGTTTTCTGGGTAAGGATGCAATTTTTTTGAGGAAATCGCTACTTTTTGACGAACTTGATCTAATCGAGCCCAAAATACGCTCTGAAAGGGTGTTTTAAACGATTTTTCGACTCAGTCAGCTGAGTGACAGTAGGCTACTTTCGTTTTCCATATGCTTTGAATGGTGGAGAAATCAAGAAAAATACGGGTTTTTGCGTGTTAAAAGTTGCTGAAAATGGTAGTATTTGATAAAAACAATTCAGTGGGACGAAGTATCAATAAAAAAATTAATTCAGCATGCTAAAGGTTAGGGTACAGTACTGCTCTGGCAGTAAATACCTGTTATGAAACACGTCACAACTCTTTATATAACACTTGTTGCTGGGGTCAACAACAGAAACAACCCTGCTATATTCGAACAAAGATGTATAGATTATATAGACAAGAGGGTCATGATGGCACTGGAAAAAGAGATAAGAGAGATGAAAAAGAGAGACAGGAGAAAATGAATGAAAGTGCAGACACAGAAGAAATAACAAAATTACCCTTCTACTCTAACCTGCAGCAAGGATGGCAGGCCTTGCCCAACTGTAAGTAAATATCTGTTGGATGCCCAGGTGACCTATGATCACTGACACTGTCGCCTCACCCAACCACCCCAGGGATACCGTTTAGATCTTCTATAAAATAAAGGTTTGTTTGTTCGTTTGACTAAGGTTTAACATCCCCGTCAACACTGTATAGGTCATTTTGGAGATGCTGATACCAATTTTGTGGGGTTTTTATCTTACACTGAGATGAAATGACATCAGAAGCCCTGATGCCCAATGAAACCAATAGGGTTTATTAGTATGGACGGACAGACTCGCACCGCTTTGCCTGGGCAGGCCTAGATTATCTAAGCTGTTTACCAGTTCTCGTGCGTGGTCGGTTTCAGCTCTGTATGATAAAATGCGGCAGATCAAGTTACCACAGTAACAATGTGTAATACATTACCATTATGTTTTTGTTCAGCCTTTTTATCTTGGGAGCTGGTGACTTCACACTCCACTTTATCATCTGATTTCTGTCTAGATGTTTTGGAGCTAGAATAACTACCCCTCCTGCCTGCACTTTGCTCTTCTGTAGAATGACTTCCCTTCTTTTCAGATGTGTCAATGTCAGCAGGACCACTTCTCCTTCTTCCTTTCCCTGAAATTTCTGCACTATTATTGATATTTGTTTCTGATTTAACACTACCCTCCTCTACTCCATTTTTCTCAGAATCTTTTATGTCCTCATCAGCTTTTGAAACAGTTGTGTCCACTTTTTCAACTATGTTGCCTCCTGAGTTACTTCTACTTTTCAATGGTTTATCTTCTGCATTACTTTTCTTTCCATTTCCTAAAGTACGTTCTGCATCTTCAGTCTTATCTGAGCCTCTTCGACTCTGTTTCTTTGATTCTTTCTCTTTCTCCTCTTTATGAACATCAGCTCTTGTAATTCTTTTTTTACTGCGACCCATTTCTTCTTCCGTAATATTCTGTTCCTTTTGCTCTTCGCTATCACTATTCTGTCTCACCACCAAATTGGTTTCTCTTTGGGGTTTCTCAGCATTAGAAATGTCAGTATGCTTTTCAACTGATATAGGATCTTCACTATCTGACTTAGTTTTTTCAAGACTGGTTTCAGAAGTTTGTTCTTGACACAGTTTCTCAGTAGAAGCTTTAATTGCTGATTCGACACCTGGTTTCTGTGAATCACTCTCTGATACTGTTATTACAGCACTTGTTTCAACAGTTTGTTCCAATGGGAAGTTTCCCTGAGTTACAGATTTATCTGGCTGAGTGACTCCTGATTTATTTATCTCAGAATTAACTTTAACTGCTGATTCTTCATCTAATTTCTGTGGATCACTCTCTGATACTGTTTTTTCTGCACTGGTTTCAACAGTTTCTTCCGCTGGGGATTTTACCTGAGTTACAAACTTATCTGGCTGAGTAGCTTCTGTGGGTTGTTCATTGAGATCCTCACCTAAAAGATAGGGTACATGTATACTGAGTATCATATGAACTTAACAGAATGTTCCTCATTTATACATAGAGGCAGGGTTTGAGATGGCATTTCATCTCAATTTAAAGTCGACTTTTACCCCACATTGAGATGAAATGACATCTCAAGCCATGTTGCCCAATGAAACCAATAGGGTTTATAAGCATTGATGGTCCAATCGCACAGTCCAGGAGACAAGTGTTTTACCACTGCACCAACCCGCTCCTTGCACCAATGTACTCCTATCTATCTTTCTATCTATCTATCTATCTATCTTATCTATCTATCTATCTATCTTTCTATCTATCTATCTTCAAATGCTGCCTATGACCTCACTGGCATTTTCTACAGGTGTACATTTCATATACAGTCGAAACCTTTTGTTTGTTTGATTTGATGTTTAACGCCCCCATCAACACTGTAAAGGTCATTTTGGAGACGTTGTTTCCAATTTTGTGGGACTTTAACCCGACATTAGGATGAAATGACATCTCAAGCCCTGCTGCCCAATGAAACCAATAGGGTTTATTAGTATGGACGGACAGACTCGCACCGCTTTGCCTGGCGGGCTGAGATCCTCTAAGCTGTTTACCAGTGCTCGTGTGCAGGTCGGTTTCAGCTCTGCGTGGAAGCATCATGCAGCCCATCTATTTCTTCAAGCCCCGATGGGTGGGGGCGGTCGAAACCTGTTTTAAGCAGTTTCCCATCTTGAAAGATTGCCATGTAATCCTCCTGAGCAATTTTCATTGTACCACAACTGCCCAACATGACCAATGACTGCTTAAAAAGTGTCCAAATTGTAAAATTTTTCTGTTTTCTTAGTTATATTTAAATTTTACATTGTAAAACCACATATTTGTTAAAGACAGATAAAATAAGACACCTCAGAAGATCAAAAACACTGAAATATACTGATATTTAGGTGTATTTATAGAGCTGGCTAATCATCCTGAAAATGCCAATTGATTACTGTTCTGGTCTTACCGATTAATTTATTGGGGATTAGATACTGATTACTTATTGCTAATTACACTCCGTTCAGAAAATCTGAATCATCGAACTTTTCGTTTCTTCCTTTTAATACTCATTTTAGCCCAAGCATCACTATGGGAAAGTTTTAGATCTCACCCTCCGCCGATTTCTGCAGCAAGTCTTATGCCTCTGCGACAGTCAGGAAAGGCTGTGATTATTTGGAGAAAATTGCAAAACCAAGAAATGAGTGCACAGACTAAGTCCATTTGCCGATGATTGTCAGGTAAAATCATAAATATTCAAATCCATGTGACGCACTTTATAAATAGTTATGGAATTGCGACACAACTTATATTCGAATGGCTATATAGAGGCTCACTAGGAACGGGGAGTCACTAGTGCGATGTGCTTTCAACAGTCATCAAAAAGAATTATACCGATATTAGATGTGGTGTCACAGCTAATGATTTTCCATGGAGCAAGTCGTATGCCTCTGCGACAGTCAGGATAGGCTGTGATTATTTGGAGAAAATTGCAAAACCAAGAAATGAGTGCACAGACTAAGTCCATTTGACAATGATTGTCAGGTAAAATCATAAATATTCAAATCCATGTGACGCACTTTATAAATAGTTAAGGAATTGCAACACCTTATATTCGAATGGCTATATAGAGGCTCACTAGGAACGGGGATTCACTAGTGCGATGTGCTTTCAACAGTCGTCAAAAAGAACTATACCGATATTAGATGTGGTGTCACAGCTAATGATTTTCCATGGAGCAAGTCGTATGCCTCTGCGACAGTCAGGAAAGGCTGTGATTATTTGGAGAAAATTGTAAAACCAAGAAATGAGTGCACAGACTAAGTCCATTTGACAATGATTGTCAGGTAAAATCATAAATATTCAAATCCATGTGACGCACTTTATAAATAGTTAAGGAATTGCGACACCTTATATTAGAATGGCTATATAGAGGCTCACTAGGAACGGGGATTCACTAGTGCGATGTGCTTTCAACAGTCGTCAAAAAGAATTATACGGATATTAGATGTGGTGTCACAGCTAATGATTTTCCATGGAGTGATCGTGCAAATAAAACATAGACGCCCTTGTAATGTACAAGAGCAGTAACCACATCTATATATGGTTTAAAAGGGTGTGTCAAACCTGTCAGAATGTCTTAGTCTGTGAAAGAAAATATAGATTTTGTCATTTTCTCCAAATAATCACAGCCTTTCCTAGCTGTCGCAGAGTCATACGACTTGCTGGAGAAATCAGCGGAGGGTGAGGTCTCAAACTTTCCCATAGTGATGTTTGGGCAAAAATGAGTATTAAAAGCGAGAAACGAAAATATCGATGATTCAGATTTTCTGAACCAAGTTTACTAGGTTTCGTACTAGCCTACTTCAAGCTTGCATATCGGGAATCAATATAGTTAAAATCTCTTAAATAAACATGACCTCGACACTTTTCCAGGTGAGCTATGCTGTCCAATGACAGCTATTGATGAAACATGATTTTTTTTTTTGGGGGGGGGGGGGGGGGGGGTGATGTGGACCCCTAGGTGAGGGCATCTGTGTCGTATTGACACATTTCTAGTTTCAAGATTATTTTTGCATTTTGATATACATGTAGTTGGTCTGTTGGAACACATGCAGTTAAGTAATAATTGTTTGTCGTTACTAACAATGACCAGTCTTAATCACATGTGAGAAATGCTCATGTTTGTGTTTTCTAAGATGGCTGATAGGGTTAAGTTAGGGTCATGCTCAGACAGAAAGCCAAAAAGGTAACATTATGACCAAGTCTTTGGTGATGACTAATTGATTATCAATCACATTGACAGGACTGATAATTCAGATTATCTTTTCCAATCTGATTAGCCAGCCCAGCTGCCTTACTTGATTGCAATAACTTCTATGCCTGTACTTTGTATACAGATGATCTGTGATAGAAGTCTTTGTCATGTTGAGAAGGATCACTTAGCACCTTTATTTCAATATCTGCTGGTTCCTAATCTGAAAATTATCAGTATTGAGAAAACAGGTAACCAGACCCCCCTGACCTATTTGAAAGTAATCTGCTATGTTTTCATGTATTCAATCTTCCCAAAACCATATTGGCTTTGGTTGCAGGATTTGTCTTCTCATCTGATGGTTACCGTAATTCTCTGCATATAGCACGTATTCATCTATAACATGCACCTAAATTCTGAGTCCAAGATTCGTGGAAAAAAGGTATTCCTATCTAAAACACACATATACTTTTTCCCAGTGTCACAGAAAGCTATCGCAGATGCCATTATGATTGAAAATGAAAGTACATGTACATGATTTTTGATTGGCTATTAAAACAACCTGATTTTTTATTGGCTCCTATTTATAAAACAGCCTGACTGGTTATATGTATATTTCCCAATAGCAATAGAATAGAAAAATAGACATCATAAGGTCATCTCTCATGAGAATATGGGACTCCTGAAAATGTTTCTCTGATTTTTTGAATTATTAAATAAAATTGCAAGCACTGCATGATGCCCGCCACTACAATTACATCAAGCAAGTGCCATATCACAGTAAAACAAAACCTAATGGCTGTTTTCCCCCATCCTAGTGATGTAACCATGCAAGTTTGGTCAGAATCAATCATATAGTGCTTCAAACAGACTACATGGCAGAACACATCTGTAAAGTTTCGTGAAAATATCTTAAATGGTATCAGAGTTATGGAGCGGACACGAAACTGATAGCAACAGCTATATTCAAAGGGCAATACAGTGCAACCTCGTTAGTACTCGACCCGTTTCTACGCGAATACGCTTATAACGCGGTATTTTCATGCCTCCCAAATTTTCTCCCGAAGGCCCAATTTTTCCCCATTCTCCCGATGGCCCAATTTTTCCCCACCCACTTGATTGACTGAAGAATGCTATTTTCTTTTTCAGGTTTCAATTAACAGAAACGTAAAATCAAATTAAAGTCATGAATAAATAAAACAATTGTGTCTCCCTAATTGTTGTTGTTACCGTTTACAGCCATAAATCGGTCTTTTATAATATTAATTTGACATCTGTCTTTTGAATGGAACAGATTAAAATTGCTTACCCCCTGTTTGATGGGCGAAGCAAGTCGCGAAATTATCCTTAACAGATCCATAAGTACTTGATATGCCGACTTTCACGGTTTGATCTGCCCGCCATTGTTTTCTGCACGCGACCGGTAAATGACGTCAACGGGTTCAAGAAAGCAATACACGTGTTTTGTGTCATTGTTTTATTCGCTTGGCGTGTATGTCATAAAAGTTTGTTTGGAATCGGTAAAAAATGTTTTCTCAATAGCTAAACAATTAACAACTATTGGCAGAGGAAGGCACCCTTCGGTCCTCCTGATTTGTTTACACAAACTGAGGATTAAATTTTATGATTGAGGGATTGTGACGGGAACAGCTGAGACATAATTAACGACAGACCTTAATCTTCACACCTTGTCAGGGTGTTTATTGCTTATCGATAAGGCCCGAGGCGTGGGTTTAGAATAAGCCATTTGAACGGTGGTGCATAGTAAATTTCGGTAAAACATCATGTTTATATTTTTTCATCACTGATTAATATTTTCACAAGAAAAGAGCGTGTGTATCTAAAACTAATAGAATATGAAAACGATAGGGGCGGGGAACACACACAGAAAAAAAAATCAAGGAGTCCTCTCTGTTACCTGCAGTGAAAATGGATCAACCCATCGTAACAGCGGTAGTGTTAGATGTACCGGGTCAAATGAATAATTAAAACCGTTTATCCAATCAGAATCACGATTCGCTAACGGTCAAGTGTCCGAGACTCGTCGGTAAAAAGAATTTGCTCCCCGGGAGCAAATTCTTTTCTTTTAGACAAAAGCGCATTCTAGGTAGGGAAATCCAAACCATAACATTCACGTGTGGAAAAAAAAAATCAGCTTTATCCATTCGAGAAATTATGCAAAAACTCGACTGACTTTGCCGCCGGACATTTTTGTATATACGGGTGTTTACTTAATCACCGCATGCACCGGGTAAACACCAATATGGCGGCTTGAGACACGGAAAAGAGACTTTTATTTGTCATTTTGTATATAATTATTACAGGCCAATCGAACCAAACGGATAAAATAGATAAACAGATACTGTTGATGCTTCGTTAATTAATGTAGACAATTCATGAAATTAATACTCGGCTATCAAAAAATCCCCGCATGGCTTGTAATTACGTCGGTTCCCCACCCACTAGACATCGTATGAAAGGCCTCGGCAAGTCAGATGCTATAACGCGCCTCACTTATAACGCGGTCCCGATATGTGCACCCCGATAGGCGCGTTATAACGAGGTTGCACTGTAACTCCAAAAGTAGGAAAATCAGAGTTACGGTTTATATGGTCTGCAAGTCATCTTATGGTGTTCTACATATCTGTGAAGTTTCATGGAAATATCTCAAATGGTATCGAAGCTATGGAGCGGACACGAAACTATGACAGAAATGCCTATGTTCAAAGGGCAACAACTCCAAAAGTAGGAAAATCAGAGTTATGGTTTATATATTCTGCACGTCGTCTGATAGTGCTTTACATAGTTGTGAAGTTTTGTGAAAATATCCCAAACGGTATCAGAGTTATGGAGCGGGCATGGGGGTATGGGGCGCGGACGGACGGACATACGGACACTCAAAACTTCGGAGGGTATAACACAATACCCCGCCACTTATTGAATGGTGGAGCATAAAAATGTAGAGTACCAAGCACTGCCCCCTGCAGTTCTATTCAAAATTAATGCACCAACCTTACCCACTCATGCAGGGTAATGTTTAATGAGATAGTTCCAATCAGATAATTAAAACTAGATTAATAATGGATCTTTTATAATTAACTGAGACATAACTGGTATATCTACCAAGAAGAGGACGGTCCAAGGACCGAATCTTGGGGGACTCCAGATAAAACAGGGACTGGATCAGACGTTTGGCAATAAAGTACAACTTATTGTGAGCGCCCAGAGAGGCATGAGCTAGATCCACCTGTGTTGATCCTCTTAACCCATAGCAGTCCAGTTTATACAATAGCCTTCTGTGAGGTACCTTGTCAAAGGCCTTGGCAAACTCCATGATGATCAAGTCTGTCTGTTTGTGTTTACAGTTTATACCACCATCCAGATTGCTCACAATGTCATGGTAAAATTGAACTAGTTGAGTTTCACAAGACTTTTGACTTCGGAAACCATGTTGACTTAGTCAGGAAGAATGCTCTCAAAAGCTAGGTGCTTTTTGATATTGCCCACTAATATACACTCCAGGGTTTCGCAACAGATGCATGTGAGTGACACTGGTCTATAAATTGCTGCATCATATTTTTCACCTGTCTTATAGACCAGGGTAACATTCGCTTGTCGCCAGTCATCTGGTACAGTGCCCAGGGCAAGTGATTCATTGAAGATAAATGCACTGGCACCCAGGTCGTCCGGCCCAGATGCCTTATGTAACAGTGAAGTGACCCCCTTGAGGTCAACTATTATGTCCCCCATAGAGGGGAACCTTTGATTTGTAGGTTGGTCGGTAGCTCACTTTCAGTTTCGCGCATAAATGCCGATTGAAACTGTTTGTGACATGTAAGCCTTATCGCGGGGAATCTGTTCTTTTAGATTTCCATTTTCCCTTAGCGAAGTGATCCCAAACGCTTGGCCTTCCTTTCCAGGGACTTTACGAATGACCAAAACTTTTCAACTTTACCATTCTTCTGAGGCCTATCGGGATTTGTATTGTCATCTTCAAAGGTAAAGATGCTGGAAACATGCTTCCAATATTCATCTCTTATAATCTTTTGCACATGTGCTCTGAACAGTTTGTAATGGTTCTTAATGTCAGGGCTGCTAGACTCAAGAGCATGTAAATGCATTCGACTGCGTCTTCTGATGAGATGCTTGATCATGTTATCCATCAAGGGTGCACGATATTTTGTTTTGGTCATTTTCGTTGGAATAAACCTTTCCATTGCCATGGTTAATTAGGACTTAATCATTAACTGACACGTGCGAGAGGTCAGAGGACAGGAACGAATCCTTAAATCGCGCCATATATATGGGCTCGCAGACCATTCCTATCTGCAGGTTTATAGAGATATACTTTAAGTGGGACTTGTCTGATTCTTTTAGCTTTTATATCATATTCAACAAGGACTATGGCATGATCAGCTTTGCGGATCAGGGGCACCCCCTAAACTCGACTTATTGTTAAGTGGCTTGATTTGCATGATGAAACCCACACAGTAATCACATAATTATGGTAGGGATCTTTTACCCTGCACAGATGATGGTTCTCCCTGCACAGTGGGCCATCAGTTAATGTTCTGAAAGACAGTGTGCTTTGCTTGTGGTATCCATCCTTGCTGGTTTGTCCGATTTTTAACGCCCCCATCAACACTATAAAGGTCATTTTGGAGACGTTGCTTCCAATTTTGTGGGACTTTAACCGACATTGAGATGAAATGGCATCTCAAGCCCTGTCGCCCAAGGTTGGCAAAAAAGCGGTAAATACTCATATTTCCCTGGACAGCGGGAAATACAGGGAATTCCCAGGAAATACAGGGAATTCCCGGGAAATACTGGGAAATAAAAATTTTCATAGGTGGAACCAATTGAGACTGCTTAATATACCCAAACTACCTAGCTATTTGAAAGCAAAGTTATTTCAATTTCATGCAGGGCTTGAAAATTCCACTTGTCTGCTTGCAGTGACAAAAAAAAAATGAAGGACATATAAAAAGTTTGTCTAGTCCTTACAACATTTACCAAAGTTTACATGCTCTTAGTCATGTAGGACAAATGAAATTTTGAAGACTTTTCCAGCCCTTTTTATACTGGATAACTTGAAAGATCTATAGACCCTTGCCTTCATATAGAATGTATATACTTTCTTTTCAAATATTAGTTTTTAACTTTCAGCTATTTCCCTTGACTTGTAAATACATGTAATTTTAATACTTAGGTATAGATCTGTAGTTAATTTAAGCAAACTTTTATGCTCAAAGTAACTGTGTTCTTTTAACACCTGTCTCAAACAAACAATTCAATTATCACACCTTTTAGCATAATAGCAGTATGGTTACTTAACAAACTTGCAAACAAACCTTTTCTAGTGTAAACTTCCTTAAAATTCAAACATCCAAAGAGTTGTTGTAAATCTCAAAAAAAAAAAAAAATAGAACCTTGTGGTTTAGTGGTGCACTAAGGCATACAAAACATGTTTTGTAGTTCCAATGGCAAACTCTCTTAAAGAAGCTAAATGATTCTGATCGCGGTCAGCACTGTTTGCTGAGGCATGTCTGTCTCAAATATTTGGATCATTATGGAATTTTATCTTAAGCATATGAGTGATTTTAAATAACTCCCTGCACACTACAAATAGTACATAACAACAGATCACTTTAAATTGCACAACCCGCAGAAAAAGCGACCGACTGAAGTCGGTTGATTTCTAAAAGTGCCCTAAAATCACCGTGTCATTCTGTCAGTCTGTCCGTCCGTAACCCGTTTGTGAAAATTGGTGATAGTGACTTAACCGCTTGGAATATTTAAAAATTTTTGGCATACTGATAGATATCAATGAGATCTAACAAATGAACTTGCGAAATATTACATTCCATTTAGTATAGCCTCGCAGAGGCGAAAAATGTGAAAATTTTCGAACTGCTTCTCCTCGGAAACCGTTGGGCCGATTGAAGTCAAATTTCATATGGAGCCTCTATGGGATGGGGGAAACCAAAATTTGCTCATGGGGTCCAGGTTATATGACCAAAATGGCCGCCAAGCCATTTATGGTCTGTCTGTCTGTCTGTCCGTCCGTAACCCGTTTGTGAAAATTGGTGATAGTGACTTAACCGCTTGGAATATTTAAACAATTTTTGGCATACTGATTAGTCTGATAGATATCAATGAGATCTAACCAATGAACTTGCGAAATATTACATTCCATTTAGTATAGCCTCTCCGAGGCGAAAAATGTGAAAATTTTCGAATTGCTTCTCCTCGGAAACCGTTGGGCCGATTGAAGTCAAATTTCATATTGAGCCTCTATGGGATGGGAGAAACCAAAATTTGCTCATTGGGTCCAGGTCACATGACCAAAATGGCCGCCAAGCCATATATGGTAAAAACCCTTCAAAAATAGTCTTCTCCAGAACCACTTGGCAGATTTCCAGGAAACTTGATAAATAGCATCTGGGATGTAGGCCCATCATAAATTGCTAAAATGGTGATGGGTTGACCTTGACCTTCTTTGTGCCTAGGTCAAACTTTGACACATATGCTTTTGTTGGAATATTTAAACAATTTTTGGCATACTGATAGATATAAATGAGATCTAACCAATGAACTTGCGAAATATTACATTCCATTTAGTATAGCCTTGCCGAGACGAAAAATAAGAAAATTTTCGAACTGCTTCTCCTCGGAAACCGTCGGGCCGATTGAAGTCAAATTTCATATGGAGCCTCTATGGGATGGGGGAAACCAAAATTTGCTCATGGGGTCCAGGTCCCATGACCAAAATGGCCGCCAAGCCATATATGGTAAAAACCCTTCAAAAATAGTCTTCTCCAGAACCACTGGGCAGATTTCCAGGAAACTTGATAAATAGCATCTGGGACGTAGGCCCATCATAAATTGCTGAAATGGTGACCCTGGGTTGACCTTGACCTTCTTTGTGCCTAGGTCAAACTTTGACACATGCTTTTGTTGGAATATTTAAACAATTTTTGGCATACTGATAGATATCAATGAGATCTAACCAATGAACTTGCGAAATATTACATTCCATTTAGTATAGCCTTGTCGAGGCGAAAAATGTGAAAATTTTCAAATTGCTTCTCCTCGGAAACTGTTGGGCCGATTGAAGTCAAATTTCATTATCATATGGAGCCTCTATGGGATGGGGGAAACCAAAATTTGCTTATGGGGTCCAGGTCACATGACCAAAATGGCCGCCAAGCCATATATGGTAAAAACCCTTCAAAAATAGTCTTCTCCAGAACCACTGGGCAGATTTCAAGGAAACTTGATAAATAGCATCTGGGATGTAGGCCCATCATAAATTGCTAAAATGGTGATGGGTTGACCTTGACCTTCTTTGTGCCTAGGTCAAACTTTGACATATGCTTTTGTTGGAATATTTAAACAATTTTTGGCATACTGATAGATATCAATGAGATCTAACCAATGAACTTGCGAAATATTACATTCCATTTAGTATAGCCTTGCCGAGACGAAAAATGTGAAAATTTTCGAACTGCTTCTCCTCGGAAACCGTTGGGCCGATTGAAGTCAAATTTCATTATCATATGGAGCCTCTATGGGATGGGGGAAACCAAAATTTGCTCATGGGGTCCAGGTCACATGACCAAAATGGCCACCATACCCATATATGGTAACACTCATAAAGCTAAAAGCATCCGGGGGGTCGTGCACTTCAGCTGAAGCACTGGTGTTTGCTTGTGTTTGGTTTAGGAAAAGCAGACTTATGGGAGGCATATTGCAAAATAGCTAACTTCATTCTTTAAATTAAATTACACAATTATTAGTAGTGTTTTTCTTTGGAATAACTGAACAAAAATCATATTTCCCACTATTTCCCACTTTTGCTGAAATTTGGAGTATTTCCCAGGACGGTAATTACCGGAAAATAACAGTGGGAATTCCCGCCACCAGTATTTACCGACCAACCTTGCTGTCGCCACTTCAAACCAATAGGGTTTAAAAGCATGGACTGTCCGGCTCTTTCTCTCTTTCTTTCTACTGATACTGCATCGGTCAGATTTGACCTTTACTACAGGTGAACATTACATACACTCCAGGTTTCCAGGATGAAAGCCTACACAGTAATCATGTAACTACGGTAGGGATCTTTAACCTGCACCTGAGATGGTTCTCCCTGCACAGGGGGCCTCCAGTTAACGTCCCGATCTGAAGGACGGTGCACTTTATGACATTCATCCCTACAAATGATGTCAATGGAGCATGTTCGGACACCAAAATTTTATTTCCGCTGCCCGGTATCGAACCCGAGACCTCTAGCATCAGAGGCAAGTGCACTAACCTATCACACTGCCTTGCCTGGCAGGTTAAGATTCTCTAAGCAGTTTATAGTGTAGTTCTGATTGTCACTGAACATCGAAAACTAATCATTCTGAGCAACATCGGCAACAATCGATAGCACTTGTGTCACTATCGATTGTAAATGAAGTCTGTTGGGTGGACCTCTTTATCGCTGAACAACCAATCATCATGTCATCTTGATCAGGTTTCTTTCCTAAGTCTATTTATCTGCAGCCTTATATATTTTCAGCCTCTTAAAATTAATCCAGCACTGCTGACTGTCCACGCTTCAGCAAGCATAATTATTGCCTTTGGCATTGATTAGAAATACCGTTGTGTAAACGTGTTTTAGCACCTGACAAATGTTGACTGTCCACGCTACAACGACCAAAAATAGTGCCTTTGGCATTGATTATAAATGTAAATCGCTTTTCTAATAACTGGCTGACGGTAACAGAGATGTGGTTGGTTAAATGTTAACTCAGTATTCAATATAAATATGAATAAATAACGTTCGAGAAGTCAAAATGAAATATATTTAAGTGTGTTCATCCATATCAATACTGCCGAAATGAATTCGTTGAAAGTTTTAGAGTGTGTAATTTCTACCAATTTGCAATATAAAGCGGTTTTGTAGTACACCTCAACCTCGTTATGACACTCAACTCTGGCTCCAACCAACGCACCATGTTAGTTAACCAAACTGTGTTATAAACACCGACAGTATTCTTCACATTACTATTCTACTAGTACACTGCAAACACACGCTTCCGGTCATTTCGATAAGCCTATAATACTCTGTGTGACAAGGAGTGAAAATAAGGTCAAGTTATGTCTCTTATTTGGGAAAAACCCTCAATCATAAAACTCAATCAACAAGTGTGAAAATCCTCCTAAGGCGATGATAAACATCTAAAGGTAGATGTATGCAAAAATAAAAACAGACTATGCCACTGTCTCATGAACACTAGTTTTTTTTCCGCGGGAAAAAGTGCATGCTGGGCGTGAAAAAATAAAAACGACTTTTTGACGTGGAGAGGCTAACACTTTCATTCGTGTAGACGCACTGTATGCTGCTGTTGGTAAATAAGATAGAACTTTCAGCAGACGCACTGTATGCTACTGTTGGTAAATAAGATAGAACTTTCAAAAATGAAACATGCATAATACAAGGCGCATTTCTCAAAACACAACCTTTTAAAAATATTTTATGGGTTCCATATTTTTTTATGAAAGAATATCGCCCTATTTAAATAAAACAATAACATTCAATGTGTGTATATTTGCTACAATCCGATGACGTCATTTACCGATCGCCTGCAGAAAAAACGAGACAATTGATTTTTCAATGATATGGGTTGCAGAAAACTTTGATGTTCGCCTTGGTCTTGCTCTTAAAGGCGGGTATGGATCTTTGGGCTGATTTTATAGCCGGATTATTAAATTGTAAAATAAACTGCTTTCTTTTACAGTGATCTCTTATCTCGCTAAGCTGACAATTTTGAGTTAATTGCATGCCATGTTTTATGACGCATGTCAAAGTAATTGATTTGTTTGATTTGATGTTTAACATCGCTGTCAACACTGTAAAGGTCATTTTGGAGACGTTGCTTCCAATTTTGTGGGACTTTTACCTGACATTGAGATGAACTAACATCTCAAGCCCTGTGGCCCAATGAAACCAATAGGGTTTATTAGCATAGACGGTCCTTCTCGCACCGCGGTTCCTGGACAGGCTTAGATCCTCTAAGGGGTTTACCAGTACTGGTGTGCGGGCCGGATTCAGCTCTGCATGGAAGCATCATGCAGCCCATATATTTCTTCAAGCCCTATTGGCGGGGCTGGAATTGAGCTTAAATATTCTTTAATCAGGTGTTATGACATGTCTGTATTCCATCTCAAATCTTGTGTGATTGTCACACCAATTTAATTAATGGAATCACCGTTCCCTAAATTTTATTGGTTCTCTTCCTAGTTACATGTATCTGCATATTACTGCATTTAACGGGCTGAAATTTCATGCCTCATTTTGGTTCCCAACTTCCCAATCTACATGTGTCAATGTTATTCTGAAGTTTCACTGAATCCTCTATACTTCTTGTTTCCCTGTAGCAAACAAAGTCATCTGCGAACAGTATTCTTTCTGAATCAATGTCAGAGGAAATATCATTAATGTACAGGGAGAATAACAGTGGACCAAGAACAGTCCCTTGTGGGACACCAAACAAAACTGGAGCCCACTACCACTAGCTATTGGCTTGAATCAATGTCAGAGGAAATATCGATCATTAATGTACAGGGAGAATAACAGTGGCCCAAGAACAGTCCCTTGTGGGACACCAAACAAAACTGGAGCCCACTACCTCAATAGCTATGAGCTGTTTTCTGGAGCAAAGAAAGGAATCTATCCATTTGAACTGATGATACAGTATGCTCTTATATTATGTGGGAATGTATAAATGGAGGCTTTTAAAGAACATTTGCTATCATTATATATTGTTGAAGCGAATGATGGGATATCCGATTGTACAATCGATAATCAATCAATTTTACAGAATCAGAATTGTTACTGGTTACACGTCAAATGACCTTCATACACCAGGACCTGTGATATGGGAAGTTAGTCCCTAGCTCTAACCAAAGAGGTAAACTTAGCTACACAATCCTTAGCACCTTCAGCCGTTGAAATAATCGAATCGGGAAGGGCATTCCAATCTCTAACGGTTCGGGGGAAGAGTGATTCTTTATAAATGTCAGTTCTTGCAGTAAGGGTCTGAAGCGTCATTGAATGGTGCTTTCTACAGTGCCTAGCTGGGGGAACAAGGTCATCTGTTGGGATGCTGGCAGCACCCTTTAGACCTTTGTAAGTTTGTATAAGAGTCAGGGAAAAGTCAAGGGCGCGATTCGGGCGACTTCTTTGCCCGAAGTTCAAAAACTTCCCCTTATCAGCCTAGAAAAGAGAAGTTGACTTCGCCCTGTTTTTTTTACACTTTTTTTTCTCTCCGTCTCCAGGATCGGCTTTTTAAATGTGAAGTACAAATATCCATCGATCAAGGCACCAAGTTGATTACAAAAACACTGATTGATAATCCGATAATTAATAATCCAACTGCATGTGTTAATTGCTTGAGTTAGAAACTGACCACCTGTAGCATTGAGCACAAGTTTTCAGATCAGTTAATTATGTAAATAGGTGAATCCGGTTACCGGGTAGTCCAGATCGGCATCTATGATCTTATTTCATGGCCACACTGATGAAGATTTCGCCTCAGGAAAGCAAGTGTTCTATTCGCCTTTGTACACATTGCAAATTTGTGTATTCCATCTCAAATTGTGAGTGATTGTCACACCAAGGTATTTAAAGGAATTCACATTTTCGAGGACTGTTCCCTTTAAGGTGTAAGAAGCCTCAACTTAATTTATTCTCTTCCTAGTTATCTGCATAATGTTGCATTTAACGGGTTGAAATCTTATGCCCCATTTTCGTGCCCAACATCTTAATGTACCTATATCCTTCTGAAGTTTCATTGAGTCCTCAGAATCTCTGATTTCCCGATAGCAAACACAGTCGTCTGCGAACAGTCTTATTTCTGAGTCAATGTCAGTGGAAATATCATTGATGTACAGGGAGAATAGCAGCGGACCAAGAACAGTCCCCTGGGGGACCCCAGATAAAACTCGCGCCCATACTGAAGATTCACCATTAACAACAACACGCTGGTTTCTGTAGCAAAGGAAGGAATTTATCCATTTGAGAGTCTTCCCTCCAATTCCATAACCAAATAATTTGGATTTAAGCAGTTCATGAGGAGTGGTGTCAAAAGCCTTCTCGAAATCCAGAATAAATGTGTCCACCTGCCCCCCTTTGCCCAAGATTTTTGCCCAATCATTAATAACCGTGCTCAACTGAGTTTTTAAACTATATGCCTTTTCCGAAATGCATGTTGTCGGTCTGACAAAAGTTTATGTTCATCCAAGTGGGCGATGATGTTTGAGCAGACTATGTGTTCAAGCAATTTACATAGAACACATGTCAGTGACACCGGGCGATAATTACGAGCAAGAGCCCTGTCTCCGTTTTTGAAAAGTGCACAGATGTTCGCTAGGAGCCATTCTTTTAGAATTTCACCCGTATTGAGAGATTGTTGAAAAAGATGAGCAAAAACTGGACCTAACTTTTTTGCTAGTTCCTTCAGGACTCTAGGATGAACCTCATCAGGCCCTAAAGGTTTAGACGGGTTCAAGTCTTTAAGTAACTTGATCACTCCCACTGAGGATACAACAATATTTTCCATGAAGTGGGCCGATCTTCCAGTCAATGGAATCTCGTTGAACTCAGTTTTATTAAATGCATCATTGAATTGACCAAACAATTCCTCTGCCCTTTCAGAGTCTGATTACGTTCCCTCCTCTTTTCCTCTTTCATAAAGTTTATAAAGGGGTGGGATACCTTGCCTATCTTTCTTCTGGCTATTGATATATCTGTAGAAGTCTCTGGGATTCACCTTTATATCACCTACCAAGTTATTTACATACAGATCATGCTGATTTTTGATGTCATGTTTAATTTCTCGTCTGAAGTTTTCAAATTTTGCTATGAGTTTACCACTTCCCAACTTTTTTGCCTTAGCATGAATCTTATTTCTCCTCCAAATTTTTCTCCTTATTTCTGGTATGATCCAAGGAATTAAAGATACAGACCTGCTAGTTTTGGAGGGTATATGATTTTCGGACGAAGCTTCAATGAAAGACTTTATCAAATCAAAGTTCTCCTGGACAGACCGAGCGTCTGAATGACCATTAAAGTATTTCTCTCTTGCAAATTTTAGGGCATCCTTCCTCATGGTTTCATAGTCACCCTTTTGATATAAGTTCACCTTTCTACAAGAATTCTATATAGGTGGTATGAAGATTTTCAAAAATTCAGAGAGAAACAAACAACGGTTATCTTTCCCGCCATTTATCTCATTTTGTGGAGGTAAAAGTGTCTGTTTTTATTGGTAAAATTTGATCATTTTTAACTAGTTTTAAAAGCAAAATGTTTCTGATTTTTTTTATTGACAATCATCAGAAACAAAAGGAAGTATATGGAACAATTTTTTTTTTTTTGGTTTGGGTTTTATGGCCCTTTCAAGATTATTTCACTCATATCGAGCCGATCGTTAATCATAGGTGGGCGAAAACCGGAGTACCCGGAGAAAAACCACCTGACCTTCCGTTGCAGAACTTGGCGTCTCACACGTGACCCGAGCGAGGCTCGAACCCACGGCGGTGAGAGACCTAATGACTAAGAGTCAGCGCTCTTATCCATTAGGCCACGGAGGCCCTTATATGGAACAATAATATAGAGTACCAGTAAGTCTTTGTCAGAGGTTTGAGATGGATTTAAAATATTTCTTGTGCACATTTGGTAAGGTAATATTCACCATATTTGCATTATTTGCTGGCTCCCAGCTTGCACATTGTCAATATTGGAAAAACAGGTAACCAGACCCCCCCCCCCCCCCCTGACCTTCCAAGTTTACCTGTTTTTCCAACTCGGGTAACCTTCAGACTTGGAACCAGCAGATAATGCAAATAAGGTGAATAGCAGAAAACCTTTGTTTGCACCTCCGAAAATGGCGAACCTCAGCGGAAGTGACGTCATGCCGATTGTCCTTATCCCCAAACTGTCAGAATCAGAATTGTTACAGGTGACACGTCAAATGACATTCATACACCAGGACCTGTGATATGGAAAGTTAGTCCCTAGCTCTAACCACACAATCCTCAGCACCCTAAGCCATCGAAATAATCGAATTGGGAAGGGCATTCCAATCTCTAATGGTTTGGGGGGAGAATGATTCTTTATAAATGTCCATTCTTGCAGTAAGGGTCTGAAACGTCATTGAATGGTGCTTTCTACAGTGCCTAGCTGGGGGAACAAGGTCCACTCTTGGGATGCTGGCAGCACCCTTTAGACCTATGTATAAGAGTATGAGCCTACTGTCTCTTCTCCTTTTCTTGAGAGACTCCCATCTTAATTTTCCTAGAATTCCAGCCATGCTCCCAGTTTCAAAGCAGTAATTTCCTGTTACAAATCTTGCAGCTCTATTCTGAACTTTTTCAATTTCTTCATTGAGGACCACTCCGCTTGGGTACCATATTCCAAGATTCGACCAACAAGTCCTCTATATGCTGTCTCATTCACATCATGAGGACACTGTTGAAGATTTCGCCTCAGGAAACCAAGTGTTTTATTCGCTCTTGTGCACATGTTGCAAATGTGTGTATTCCATCTCGAATCGTGAGTGATTGTCACACCAAGGTATTTAATGGAATTCACATTGTCCTATCTATCTATCTACTGATACTGCATCTGGTCACATTTGACAATTACCACATGTGTACAATACATACACTCCAGGTTTGCAGGATGACAGCCTACACAGTTATCATTTAATTACGGTAGGGATCTTTAACCTGCACAGGGGATGGTTCTCCCTGCACAGGGGGCCTCCAGTTAACGTCCCGATCCGAAGAACGGTGCTCTTTATGACATTCATCCCTGCAAATGATGCCAATGGTGCGTGTTCGGACACCGAAATTTTATCGCCGCTGCCAGGGATCGAACCCGGGACCTCTAGCATCAGAGGCTAGTGCACTAACCCCTGAGCTATCACGCTCCTGGCAAAGTTTACTTTACTGTTTTTCTGTCCGATTCACAACACTTGCGGTTTATCAGTACTTGTGTGCGGGCGGACTGAGCTCTGCATGGAAGAAAGTGGAGGACGCTAACAGGGGGCCCCCTGTGCAGGGAGAACCATCCCCTGTGCAGGTTAAAGATCCCTACCGTAGTTACATGATTACTGCCTAGGCTTTCATCCTGCAAAACCTGGAGTGTATGTAATATACACCTGCGGTAATGGTCAAATGTGACCGACGCAGTATCAGTAGATAGATAGAAAGCCCATTTATTTCTTCAAGTCCCATTCTGCGGCGATCCGTCTGACCTGGCGGATCACAAAAATTTTGGAGCTAGAAAAAGAGAAGTTTTTTTCTTGTTTCTGGTTTCTTGTCTAACTCATATCAGACAAACAAACCAGCAAAATATTATTGCTGGTTATCGTAGATTATTAATTTTTTCATTTGTAGATTAATTTACATTGTTGACATAATTTTCCGCCATTACCACACCAGTGGGTGGGGTAAACGCAAAAATTGAATCATTCTTTGGAGGCTTGCCACATTCATTTTTCTGAAGAGCCGGTGAGTTGTCAGATATTTGAGTGTGTTGAGCTGTATAAAATTTAGAACAGGGTGCTGAAGAGTCCCTTGTAGCTGTCAGTACACTGTTTGTTAAAAACTCGGATTCAGAATTGTTACATTCATTTGGAAGAGCCTTGTGTTATCAGCTTGTCAGCGAGTGTGGACTGTTCGTACAGCTGGCAGACGGCTGGTAACCGAGTGTTGTCAGATAGTTAAGTGTGCAGAGC
This sequence comes from Lucinisca nassula, assembly GCA_963580285.1. Classification (NCBI taxonomy): domain Eukaryota; kingdom Metazoa; phylum Mollusca; class Bivalvia; order Lucinida; family Lucinidae; genus Lucinisca; species Lucinisca nassula. Next base: position 121,790,778 of record OY757017.1, read on the forward strand.
CCTTTATCTTGAAGTATTGTTGACTCAAAGTTGCCCTTTATATTAAAATGAAGGTCTCCCTGCTTCCCATGGTCTTGATTCTTTGGTTCACCCTTTGGAAATTAAATAACAGAACACAACCGGATGATGGAAATCAGGAATGCAAAAGAGCAACACTGCGATAAAACTTCTCAGTACTTGGCTGTAACTAGGAAGCTAGGAAACAAACGACGTTCGGAGAGCTTATGCAACTTCAAGTCCTCAGGTGGAACAAATTTGGTCATTCTATTGATCCTGGCCGGAGACATTGAAACTAACCCCGGTCCAAGATTTCCCTGTGGACTGTGCAAAAAATATTGCAAAGACTCTCAGAAATGGGTAGAATGTGAGGACTGTGAAAAGCATTTTCATTCCTCGTGTTCTGAATTGGATGAAAACCAATTGCTAGAGCTTGAAATTGGAATTGGAACTTGGTATTGCAAAGATTGCAAAGCAGACTGTGGCCTTTGCAGTGGTGATGTTCTAAATGAGCATAAGGCAGTTCAGTGTGACCAGTGTAAAATGTGGATTCACACTGATTGCGCTTTCCTATCAGACGCCGAGTATGGCAAACTGGTTAACTCGAGTTGTTCATGGATATGCCCGAAGTGCGAGTTTTTTTAATTTTTCTGACTCGTTCTTCAGCAAACCTATAGAACTGGAAGAAAGAAATAAATTTAAACCTCTGTCAAAGGAGAAAGGAGTTAAATCTCCGACTACTGACATGCGGAAGCCGAATTTTGTAAAAGGTTTGAAACTTTGCAGTATTAACATTAACGGTTTAAGAGGAAAGATACTTGAACTTTTAGCTTTCCTTGATACTCACCAACCACATCTTGGGGCTATTCAGGAAACAAAGATTGACAGTTCAATTATGACTTCGGAGCTTTTCCCTGAAACTTGCGAATACAGTGTCTACAGAAAAGATAGAAACACTCATGGCGGCGGGGTGATGTTGCTCGTTCACAGAGATATCCCTCATATGCCATTCATGGAACTGGAAAACGATTCAGAATCTGTTTGGGTTAAGGTTTTTGCAAACAAAACTTCCCACTTTATTGCAAGTTGGTATCGACCACCTAACAACACTGTCGAAAACTTCCAGTTATTTAAAGATCAGCTTGATCGCATTAAGTCTCAGAATAAGGGTAAAAAACTTCCTGCAGTACATGTCTTAGGTGACTTCAACTTCAGAGAGATTGTTTGGCCAGATAGGCTCAGCAAACAAGGCACGATGCTGAGTCCGTCAGAGGGACAGGTGTTGGTCGACATCATGAATGATCATGGCTTGGAACAGGTTGCTGACTTCCCTACTCGAGATAGAAACACTTTGGATTTGATTCTTACAACTTTGCCAGGACAGTTTGGGAATATTCAATCCCCGGACAAACTAAGTGATCATGATATTGTCTCTGGATTTTTTTGAAAATCTTCATACCACCTATAAAGAAACCTCGTAGAAAGGTGTACTTATATCAAAAGGGTGACTATGAAACTATGAGGAAGGATGCCCTAAAATTTGCAAGAGAGAAATACCTTAATGGTCATTCAGACGCTCGGTCTGTCCAGGAGAACTTTGATTTGATAAAGTCTTTCATTCAAGCTTCGTCCGAAAATCATATCCCCTCCAAAACTAGCAGGTCTGTATCTTCAATTCCTTGGATCACACCAGAAATAAGAAGAAAAATTCGGAGGAGAAATAAGATTCATGCTAAGGCAAAAAAGTCGGGAAGTAGTAAACTCAGAGCAAAATTTGAAAACTTGAGACGAGAAATTAAAAATGACATCAAAAATCAGCATGACCAGTATGTAAATAACTTTGTAGGTGATGTAAAGGTGAATCCCAGAGACTTCTACAGATATATCAATAGCCAGAAGAAAGATAGGCAAGGTATCCCACCCCTTAATAAAAGAGGAGGGAACGGGGTCGCTGAATCGACTCTGAAAGGGCAGAGGAATTGTTTGGTCAATTCAATGATGCATTTAATAAAACTGAGTTCAACGAGGTTCCATTGACTGGAAGATCGGCCCCTTTCATGGAAAATATTGTTGTATCCTCTGCGGGAGTGATCAAGTTACTTAAAGGCTTGAACCCTTCAAAAGCTTTAGGGCCTGATGAGCTTCATCCTAGAGTCCTGAAGGAACTAGCAAACGAGTTAGGTCCAGTTTTTGCTCATCTTTTCCAACAATCTCTCGATACGGGTGAAATTCCCAAAGAATGGCTCCTAGCGAAAATCTGTCCACTTTTCAAAAAAGGGGACAGGGCTCTTGCTCGTGATTATCGCCCGGTGTCACTGACATGTGTTCTATGTAAATTGCTTGCTTGAACACATAGTCTGCTCAAACATCATGGCCCACTTGGATGAACATAAACTTTTGTCAGACAGACATGCATTTAGGAAATGGCATAGTTGCGAAACTCAGTTGAGCACGGTTATTAATGATTGGGCAAAAATCCTGGACAAAGGGGGGCAGGTGGACACATTTATTCTGGACTTTGAGAAGGCTTTTGACACCCCTCCTCATGAACTACTTAAATCCACATTATTTGGTTATGGAATTGGAGGGAAGACTCTTAAATGGATAGATTCCTTCCTTTGCTACAGAAAACAGCGTGTTGTTGTTAATGGTGAATCTTCAGTATGGGCGCCAGTTTTGTCTGGAGTCCCACAAGGGACTGTTCTTGGTCCTCTATTGATCTCCCTGTACATCAATGATATTTCCACTGACATTGACTCAGAAATAAGACTGTTCGCAGATGACTGTGTTTGTTACCGGGATATTAGGGATACAGATGACTCACTGAAACTTCAGGCTGACATAGATAGATTAGGATGTTGGGCCAGAAAATGGGGCATGAGATTTCAACCAGTTAAATGCAATATTATGCAGATAACAAGGAAGAGATCTAATAAAGTTGAGGCTTCTTACACCTTAGAGGGAACGGTCCTTGAAAATGTGAATTCCATTAAATACCTTGGTGTGACAATCACTCACGATTTGAGAGGGAATACACACATTAGCAATATGTGTACAAAGGCGAATAGAACACTTGGTTTCCTGAGGCGAAATCTTCATCAGTGTCCTCAGGATGTGAAAGAGACAGCATACAGGGGACTTGTTCGCCCAATCTTGGAATATGGTAGTTGCATCTGGGACCCAAGCGGAGTGGTCCTTAATGAAGAAATTGAAAAAGTTCAGAATAGAGCTGCTAGATTTGTAACTGGAAATTATTGCTTTGAAACTGGGAGCATGACTGGAATTCTAGGAAAACTAGAGCTGTCAGTGAAACTGACTAGGGCCCCGGCAGTGCTATCAGAGGAGTAAAAATTTGTGGACGGACAGACAGACGGACAGAGTGATTACTATAGGGCACCCACACTTTCAGTGCGGGGCCCTAATTAAGATGGGAGTCTCTCAAGAAAAGGAGAAGAGACAGTAGGCTCATACTCTTATACAAAGGTCTAAAGGGTGCTGCCAGCATTCCAACAGATGACCTTGTTCCCCCGGCTAGGCACTGTAGAAAACACCATTCAATGACGTTTCAGACCCTTACTGCAAGAACGGATATTTATTAAGAATCGTTTTTCCCCCGAACCATTAGAGATTGGAATGCCCTTCCCAACTCTATTGTTTTGACGGCTGAAGGTGTTGAGGATTGTGTGGCTAGGTTTGCATCTTTGGTTAGAGCTAGGGACTAACTTCCCATATCACAGGTCCTGGTGTATGAATGTCATATGACGTGTCACCAGTAACAATTCTGATTATATTTGCATTATTTGCTGGCTCCCAGCTTGCACATTGTCTGTTGGAAAAACAGGTAACCAGACCCCCTGACCTTGAAAGGTCAGGGGGGTCTGGTTACCTGTTTTTCCAACACTGATAACCTTCACACTAGGAACCAGCAGATAATGCAAATAAGGTGAATTGGATTTATCCTTGCAAATGATGCCAATGCCTTGAGTGTAAGGGTGTCAAAATTTTATCAATGCTGTCGGGAATCAACCACAGGCCTCTATCAATCATGCAATTAGGATTCTTTTACATGCACAGGTCATGATCTATCATCCTATCTAGCTAAACTATCTATCGTTCAGCCAGGGAATGGCGACCACCATTTGTTGGCGATCACCATTTGTTGTCGTGTAAAACGTCGAACACGCGATCATTCACATCCTAAAATAACTATGCTGAGAAGTTACTGGATAAAAAATGACTTGTAAAACAACAACTAAATATTTGGTTAAACATTTTTTCTTTTTTGAAACACAATCAGTCTCTTCGTTTCGCCCATAAAATAGGAAGCATTTACCCCAGTCAATCAACGGTCAAATAGCACATGGCAGCCATATTTCTTATTTGTTCACGATGTAAGTGGCCAATGGCAAAAGGTAAAACAGGAGTGGACACGGGTGCATTTACTAACCGGAATGGGCCTAATGGCCGGAACGGACTTGGAATAACCGGAACGGACCTTTATTTTACTCATAAGTTAAAGAATTATATGTCTTTGGTCATATTTACTCTGCCAATTAGTGTAGGTTGACTTAAGAAGTATTTTACTTGCTAACCGCGTAAGGAAATACAAGATTTTACCCTGGAATAGTCTTATCCATGTCTGGTCATCCTATCTAGCCAGACTAGGTAAAAATCAAATAATCTCAAGTAATCTCACATGTCCACGATCAAAATGACTTTATTACTAGAATCCCAAATAAAGCCCAGTAAAAGAGTGTATAAGGAGCGTGATAGCTCAGTGGTTAGTGCACTTGTCTCTGATGCTAGAGGCCCCCGGTTCAATCCCCGGAGGCGGTGATTATTTAGGTGTCTGAACATTGGCATCATTTGCAGGGATGAATGCCAAAAAATGCACCGTCCTTCAGATCGGCATGTTAACTGGAGGCCCCCTGTGCAGGAAGAGTCATTTCCTGTGCAAGTTAAAGACCCCAACCGTAATTACATGGTTACTGTGTAGGCTTTCAACCCTGCAACCTGCAGTGTATGTAATATACACCTGCGAGTAATGGTCAAATGTGACCGATTGCAGTATAAGTAGAAAGAAAGAAAGAAAAGGATTTTTTCATTGGTTTGGGGGCGAGATAAAAAAATTCTGTCCTGCTGTATCACTGTTCAGCATCACTAGAGATGCTGGACTGCAACACTTTTGACGGATTTCTCATATAAGTAACATATCCGGGTGATATAATGATGTGTATTATTGGCTCGGAACTAACATTTGTCCGGCCAATAGTTGACTTATTTCGCATTTCTGCACCAAGCAGATAGTGGGTGCTCGTTAGAACGGCCCAAAGTTGCGGTTCTAACAAGTATCCACAATCTATGTTTTTGTGCAAGAATACAGAAATTAATGTATACCACTGTAAACCCCACTTTTCTCTATATAAAGCGGAATTTACAAAGGTGTTCACATATTCAAGTATTTTCAGAACCATGGGTATTCGTAATCTGGGCATTCGTAAGGAAGACAAATGACCAAAATAGAAATGTACAGTAACCTATGTTTATAATTGGTTTGCACCGTTATAGCACTTGACCATCCCTACTTTTATTGGGGACAGTCTTATCAGGGTTTTCACCTTTTGTGCTGAAAGAGACGGACAATGGCTTGAATTATATTGGTGTGTTAACGTTACATAAACGGTCAACTAAAAGTATTTGGTGCGAGAAAACAATCCAAACAATCCAAACTATGTTGAGACACAAAAAATGAGTTAGACAGAAGGACAATCTTCATTATAGTAATGTTACAATTTGTTACCATTAAAATAACTGTTTGTGCCAAAAGTGACCGAAAATAGCTTGATTTATATTGGTGTGTTAACGTTACATTAATGGTCAACTATCCAAATTCAGTCAGAGGAAACAAACCAGACCATGTTGAGACACAAAAATGAGTTCGACAGAACGCAATCTAACATGTTAACGTTATATTAACATTACATGTTGTTAACGTTACAAAAACATCACTTCTAACTTCAATATTCGGATAGAGAAAAACATTCAGACCGTGCCGAAACAGAACCCATTGGGAGAGTCTTATCAGGGTCTTCACCTTTTTTGCCGAAAGAGGCTGAAAATGGCTGGAATTATCCTGGTGTGTTAACGTTACACTAACAGTCAACTATCAGTATTTGGACAGAGAAAACAATCCAGACCGTGTTGAGACACAAAAAAATGAGCTTGAGGGAAGGACAATCTAACATGTTAACGTTATATTAACCTTACAATTTGTTAAACATTATATTAATGTTACAATTTGTTTAATGTGGAAATCAAACATGTTAAGGTTACTATTTGAAATGAACAATATTGGTGTGTGAACATTACATTAACGGTACACAGCACTTCACATCACATTAGCACCACTTTTACCATCGGTATTCGGACTGAGAAAACTATTCAGAAAGTTCTGAGGCAGCTCCCTTAGGGACAACAGTGTCATCAGGGTCTTCATTGGTTGTGCCGAATGAGAATGAAAGCAAATATACTGCTTAAATAATACTGATGTGATAACGTAACATTAGCTGTACAATAACACCACTTCTACCATTAGTATTTGAACAGAGAAAACAATTCAGACCTGAGACAGCTTAATCAGGTTCTTCACTGTCAGTCAGTGTCCCTAATCCGAAAAAAATACCAGTTTTTGATAAGGCTGACACGATTAATCGTATAATCGATTAATCGATCGATAATTTCCACAAAAAAGATTATCATTTCTGATTCGCTTTTAATCGATTATTTGATAGGTACAATTTACTACCCAAAGTTATGCCTATAATAGCTGGATGAGTGGCAAACAGTGCAGACCCAGATGAGACACCGCATTATGCAGCGTCTCATCTGGGTCTACACTGTTTGCTCAGGCCTGTCTGTTCAGATATACATATGGTAAAGTGCAACATATGGTTAGAGTCATGCTCAGACAGAAAGCCAGACAGGTAAAAATTATGACAAAAACCTTAACGATTACTAATCGATTATCAATCGCAATGACAGGGCTGATAATCGATTATCTTTTCAGCTCCAATTAGCCAGCCCTAGTTTTTGATATTGTTCTTTCTAGAACAGTCAACATTTCGGCCACTAATAAGCATGTTAAGCTAAGGGTGATTTGAACAAATGGACCCAGGACATTTCTTAATTTATTCTGTTGGGTTATATTGCACACAGGTATTTCACAGGTATGACACGCGCCTGTTTAATCTTTGATGCCCGACTTATCATAGTTTTAATTTAATTACATACAAAGTCGTCTGCACAAATTGTAATAAACAGCAATCCAATTTATAATTACGAATAATCTTTGTTTTTGACAAATAGCCCCATTACAAATCGCCGTGTGAAAGTTAATGCTTTGTCGTGTTCACGTTAGAGTTAGAATTGGTTATAACCTGTATCGTCAATGGCAGTGGGTATCCATTTGAACAAACTCAACGAGGCGGTTTTATTGTTTCTGTCAACTATCAGCTGACTGTTGGGTCATACACATCGCAGTCAGCACAAACAATGTGCCAATGATGGGTTGACATCGATAGGACGTTAGGCCCCCGCCCATTGGGACTTGAAGAAATAGATGGGCTGTGCCCAATGAAACCAATAAGGTTTATTAGCATGGACAGTCAGACTCGCACCGCTTTGCGTATGCAGGCTTAGATCCTCTAAGCTGTTTACCATTGCTCGTGTGCGGTCAGATTCAGCTCTGCGTGGAAGCATCATGCAGCCCATCTATTTCTTCAAGCCCCTATGGGCGGGTGCTGAAGGATACTGGCCGGACTCATCTGATGCAGAGACTCATCTAAGCTTTCAGAGGCTGCACAGGTCTTCTTATAGTTTTTATGGTCTGGTTTATATTTTTTCCATCAGAATAACTTACCTCCTTGTATGAGTAATTTCTGTCTCTCCAGATACTGCTTTATGAATTCGTTTTGCTCTCCTCCTCCTTCAACCTGTTAACATACATCTCAAATTAACCCTTTTTGTACCAAATGGAATCTTTCATCTTATATATAGCACAGGTCCATTTAAAAATGTAGGGGTGTCAGGTTGTGTTTTATTGAAATTTAAGTTGGAAAATAGCTGAACTTTATGCAAACAGTGTAGGCCCAGATCAGCCGCATTCTGCGGGGTCAGATCTGGGCCTGCACTGTTTGCCAGCATACCTGTTGTGGGTTAACCCTTATCCTGCTGCACATGACGACCCCTATCATAAACCTTATTGGTTTCATTGGGCGACAGGGCTTGAGATGTCATTTCATCTCAATGTCAGGTTAAGTCCCACAAAATTGGAAGCAATGTCTCCAAAATGACCTATACAGTGTTGATAGGGATGTTAAACTTCAAATCAAACAAACAAACAAACAAAGACAACCCCTATTTTTGCAAACGGTGTAGATCCAGATCAGATGGCCTCTGATCAGGACCTAGCTGCTTGCATGGAGTTTGTGAATTGAACTGACACACCATATCAAGCGATTTGATTGGTTTAGGTCAGATATGGGTGTGGCTAAATTAATTATGGTTAAACATTTTATGGTGAAGCAACACACCTCCAAAGTTCCAGAAATCCCCAATACTGAAAAGCAATACATGTATTTCCAATGCTGAAAAATTAGGAGATAACTGTATTTAAAATGGCATTTGGGGAGGTAAAACCTACAATTTACGTCTCCAAAGGACAACTTTCAATACAGTGATGCCCATTCTAATGCAATTATTCAATTTTGTCAAAAATTGTACTATTTTGCTCAAAACCACAAGCCACATGATGACGTTGGGTTCCTGACAGTACATCGCATAATATACTGTCGCAAATGTTGTACATTGTCCAATTAAACGTCGCTTAACATACACAGGTGCATTAGAATACTTTTTACCCTATAATAAATAGAATAATCTTCCCAATATACTGCATTCATATTGTCAGAGGAGATAAGACAAATACTACGGCACCCAGAGATGTGGTTCTTGCACACAACACACCTCAATCTTGTGGCCGGCCTCGGTAGCTCAGTCGGATGTGCTTTTGACTGGTGATCAGGAGGACACAGGTTTGATACCTGCCTGGGTCGGCAACATTCTTTTGTGGAGATTGACCATGAAATCTTTTCTGCGGTCATTATCTCACTTCCGCTGATTCAAGAAGGGCAGTTGTCAGTACTGGCAAAAGAATGTGCGCTGTACTCGTTAACCGCTTACGTATAAGCCTGCTCAGCAAAAGTGTGGATAGGTAAACTGACCGGCTCAAAAATGTCCTAAAATAGTGATGACTGGGGCGTTAAACTCCAATACAACCAAAACAAATTCTCAATCTTGTGTACAATTGTACCAAATCATGATCAATATATCGCAAAGCATACTGGTTATGGCAATCACATAATATATTTATTTATATTATTAATGAATGGATGGGTGGACAGACTGATACTAGGCTGATACTTTATCCCCCTGAATGCTGTCGAAAGTAATTCTCCTGTTTAGCTGGGCCATTGATATAAACCTTTACAAGGAATGTACAACTTTCAAGGAAAGCAAGTAACTCTTTCAAACATACTTTCATTCCCGTTGCAACAGGGATCTAGTCTTAAGGGGAATGGGAACAACTTCAGGGGAGGCAAAAGTATTTTTGTCTCCCATGCCAATGGGGGCCAACTCTTAAAGGAAAGATTCTTTCCTTTAAGAGTAGACCCCTTTTTCAGCAAGACTGAGCCTATAGAAAAGGGAAAAGGAAGTCCTGAAAGTTGTCTTTCTTTGAAAAATGTGCCAGGTGTTCCCATTTCCCTTAAGAAAAGGAACTTTCTTATAAATGCTGACCCCTGCCATATTCCACTTTTTTTTATAGGATGTCAAAAATGTATGATGTCATCGAAGTTGTCACTCTTGCTTTAAACTTTAATTACTTCAATGACATGTATATATAACAGCCAAAGGCTTGTTTGTTTGTTTGTTTTTAGGTTTAACATCCCCGTCAACACTGTATAGGTAATTTTGGAGACGTTGCTTCCAATTTTGTGGGACTTTTACCCGACATTGAGATGAAATGACATCTCAAGCCCTGTCGCCCAATGAAGGCTTGTGCAGTGGCCATCTCTTGATTAGAATGGCAGAAAACTAATCAGATGGATGTTTGTGCAAATCATGAAATGCCTACCTTGCAACCTGGATCTGAAGCTGAAATGAAAGGAAGTTCATAAACGAGATATAACTTGCAGTATGAATATATACATGTCATTTTATATGCTCAATTTTGTGTTTATCATAGTTCTAGATAATGGGAAATAAAGTGGATAATTAATCATTGTTCTGTTGAACGAATTAATTATGCCACACCCATAATTGTCTTGTTCTGCTGAACAAATTAATTTTGCCCTACCAATGTATGACTACCCATTATGTATATTGCTCCTTTTTAGTTAGGATATTTTCAGCCACCACCTGTTTGGGAAAGAGCTGCTGGCTCAATTTACCTGTGGTCCATTTTGTTTACTGTCATCACTCCATGTTTCGACTTCTTTCCCTAGTGATATATTGTGGGAATAATTTAGGATCTGACTGTAAAGGTTCCTGATCGTTTCTCTTTTTGTTTGTTTGTATTGGGGTTTAATGACCCAGTCAGCACTATGGTAGGTCATTTTTGAGCCAGTCAGTTTAAATATACACACTTTTCCTGGGCAGGCTTATACATAAGTGGTTGACCAGTACAGTGCACATTCTTTTGCCAGAAACTGACAACTATCCTTCTTGAATCAGCGGAAGGGACAGAATGACCACAGAAACGATTTCATGATCAATCTCCACGAAAGAATGTTACTGACCTTGACAGGTATCGAACCCGTGCCCTCCTGATCACCAGTCAGACGTGCATCCGACTGAGCTACCGAGGCTGGCCGTGACTGAGCTACCGAGGCTGGCCGTTTCCCTAATTAATTTTCTCATGGTCCTGCAGAAGAGAACTTGAGGCTTCATGCAGGAAGCCATGCAGGCATCCAGACTTATCAAACATTTGACTGCTGCAAACATGGTACATATTCATGCAGGCGTCACACTGTCCCGAAAATGACACCATGTGGCCATACGAATATGGAATTTTGAATTTCGCGCGAAGATTGCTCCGAACATGGTCAACAGCCAGTCACTAGCCGAAGCAAGTACGATGCATGCAGAAGGTCACACGATGGCATCCGAACCACACACGAAGGCAACACGAAGATGTGTTTTTTTATTACGAAGTTTACCCGCAGGCCAAAAGAAGGCCACACGACGACTTCACGGCGTCGTATTGAGAGTACGATGCGTTCGAACTAGGTCCCGAAGACGACACGTGACCTCACGATGTTATAAAACCTTCGGCCGACAGTTTGAAATTCATTTGTTGATCTGGGAGTACACAGTACATTTCAACTCTCTTAAATTTGATTCATCTTAAAACCAATTTAAAATGCCACCCAAAGAGAAGACCACATTTTCAGAGAGACTTGGTTTATAGGACAATAAGATCTGCTCATATTGTTCTCTAAGGTGCATCAAAAGAAGCAATGCTGCTGCCTTCTTTTTCCTGGTTGCCTCATCATCAAAGTATGTCATTCTGCAGGAACGGAATTGTGAATAATTATGACTGAAGCTTTGGGAGTTACACAAGCCTATGCTCTGCAGAGTTGCTCATCAGGACTGACTCAGGAAGATGCTCTGAGGTTGGCCTTTTATATGTCTACGTTACCATGACACATGGGCATCGCTTGAGGTACTCAAATTCAGTTGTCTTCGTCGACACCGTGGTCCAATCTCAATGCCATCGTACTATAATACGATGGCTACACGACGTCATTGCGAGGGTTTCACGTGGTCGTATTGCCTTCCTGAGACAATCGGACGACTTCTTGTTTCCCTCGTGTTATCTTCGTGAGGCGTAAAATGCCCGAGACCACCGATGATCACACGAAGAAAAGACGAAGATGACACGATTTGACAAGATGCCCTCACGATGGCCTTACGATGGGCAAGATGGACAAACGAATTCAACACGAAAAATGAACCTTCGCAAGGTCTTCCGGCAAGTTTTTGGCATGCCAAAGATTTTGCCGCCGCTCACGAAGTTGCTGCCGGAGCCTCAGAAAATCCACCGGCGATCATACGATGGCTTGCTTAAGATGTTCTCGCGAATGGCCCGATGTTTTCACGATCAGGGCCGAATTAGAACATTTCCTTTATCGTGTTTCCATCTGGTGTCAATTTCGGGACAGTGTGACGCCTGCAATACTGAAGTACATAAATTATAGAATAAAGGTTTAGGGCTTTTTTTTTTATCGTGCTTGCTCATGCAGTGGAGAGGGAACTTATCAGCGTTATATTACACCCGTGCGACATAGTGCATTTTTTATTACATCTCCAAAATGGCTAGTTTATTGATGAAAATCCGTGACATTTTTCTTATATAGACAGCAAACATACGTTGTGGGGCTCGTTAGAACTGCCTCATTGAGGCAGTTCTAATGAGTACCCACAACCTATGTCTTGGAGCAGAAATAAGAAAATAATGTATACCCCGTAAACCCCAGTTTTCTCTATATAAAGTGGGGTTTAAGGGGGTGTTCATTTCATGGACTTGTTCGCGTGATGCATGTTTAAGGCTTTCTTGAAAAAAAATTTAAATATCATCATGAATGAACGTTTCTTTCAAGCAAGCACAATTAAGCTATACAAGCAAACAAAGATAGTATTTGTCTTAAGGGGAATGGGAACACCTAGCAGATTTGTCTGCCATTTGTCAAAGGGAGACAACTTTCGTAATTTCCTGTTCACTTTTCTTCAAGCTCTGTCCCATGGAAAAAGGTGCCAACTACATGTATTAAAGACAAGAATTTGTTCCTAAACTGGGAGCAAATTCTTTCCTTTAAAAGTTGACCCTTATTGACTTGGGAGACAAAATACTTTTGCAGAAGTTGCCTCCCCTGAAGGTGTACCCATTCCCCTTAATAAGCGCACATGCCTTAATAATCACACACCAATACTTTTTCAAGAAGTATACCATATTTACATGAACCCTAAGAATTAGGACACCTCATCTCCTTTCAGTAAGTACAATTTACCACCTGTGGTAGTTTGATGAGTAGAAAACAGTGAAAAAATTTAATGAAAATACACTGTTTGCTCATTTTTGTCTCTCTGAATACATGCGGTAAATATGGTATGTAGTTGCAATTAGAGTGTAAGATTTGGCAGTAACGGACCTCAATGGTCTAATGGGTAGGAGCACAGACTTTGACTGTCTTTGGGGTGCTGTGACTTTGTAAAAAGGTCAATGTCACCAAAATCTAACCAAATCTGCAGTTTGTTGTAATGATATATTGCACCAAGATTGATGAAAATCAATCAATTTGTTAATGAGATAGAGTGCAAACAAGCCATTTTTGGTCCAAAATTGACTGTTTTGGGGTTGATGTGACCTTGAAAATGAGGTCAAGGTCACCAAAATCTAATCTACTCTGTGGTTTGTTGTAATGATATATTGTACCAAGTTTGACAAAATTTGGTCAATTCTTTTATGAGATAGAGTGCAGACAAGCAATTTTGGGCCCAAAAATTACTGTTTTGGGGTCCCTGTGACCTTGAAAATGAGGTCAAGGTCACCAAAATCTAATCATATCTGTGGTATGTTGTAATGATATATTGTACCAAGTTTGACTAAAATTAATCAATTTGTTAATAAGATAGAGTGCAGACAAGCAATTTCTGGCCCAAAAATGACAGTTTTGGGGTCACTGTGACCTTGGAAATGAGGACAAGGTCACCAAAATCTATTCAAATCTGCAGTTTGTTGTAATGATATATTGTACCAAGTTTGATTACAATTAATCATTTCGTTAATGAGATAGAGTGCAGACAAGCCATTTTTTGCCCAAAAATGTCTGTTTTTATGTCTGTTTTTGGGTCACTGTGACCTTGGAAATGAGGCCAAGGTCACTAAAATCTTGTCAAATCTGTGGTTTGTTGTAATGATATATTGTTACAAGTTTGATTAAAATTAATCATTTTGTTAATGAAATAGAGTGCAGACAAGCCCTTTTTGGCCCCAAAATGATGTTTTTGGGTCGCTGTGACCTTGAAAATGAGGTCAAGGTCATCATGACCTAATGACTTTTTTCCCTTATCCTAGTGATGTGTCTATGTAAGTTTGGTCAAAATCCATCCCTAGGATCAGGCTTCTATCAGGCTACGCCGACACCGACCAAAACGGGATCCGCACCAAAAACAATATGTCCCCCTCCCCTCCGGTGGGGGAACATAATCAAGTAATTTGATCGGTGGATAGTCAGAAATGGGTGTGGCTAAAGCACATTGTACCCTTATTATGATGAATATCATAGATTAGATTAGAATGAGCACTGTAGCTGGAAAGAGTTCTTTTTGGTAAGCACTAAGGCTGGCACGATTAATCAGCTAATTTTGTTTGTTTGATTTTATGTTTTACATCCACGTCAACACTGTATAGGTCATTTTGGAGACGCTGCTTCCAATTTTGTGGGACTTTTACCTGACACTGAGATGAAATGACATCTTAATCCGTGTCGCCCAATAGGGTCTATAAGCATGGATGGGCCAACTCGTACTGCTTTGCCTGGACAGGCTTAGATACTCTAAGCAGTTTATCTGTACATATGTGTAGTCAGTATCAGCTCTGCGTGGAAGCAATATGAAACCAAAACATTTCTTCAAGCCCTGATGGGTGAATTAGCTAATTGACCGTTAAAATCCACAAATGACTATCGTTACTGAATGATAAGTAATCAATTATTTGATAACTACAATTCTCTGCCCAATGTTGTGTCAAAAACAGCTGGATGAGTGACAAACAATGCAAACCCTGCCAAGGTTGGTCGGTTAATACCGGTGGCGGGAATTCCCACTGGTATTTACCGGTAATTACCATCTGGGAAATACTCCAAATTTCAGCAAAAGTGGGAAATACTGGGAAATATGATTTTTGTTTTATTATTTCATAGAAACACTATTAATATTGGTGTTATTTAATTGAAATCATGGACAGTTTGCTATTTTGCAATATGCCTCACCATACATATATTTCATAAGTCTGTTTTTACACATCCAAACACGAGCATATTAATAATAATTTAATATAAACTTTATGTTCTGTAGGGTGAAGAGTTATTTAAAATCACTCATATGCTTAAGAAGATAAAATACCTTAATGATCTCAATATTTGGGACAGGCATGCCTGGACAAATAGTGCAGACCCAGATCAGAATCGCTTAGCTTCTTTAAGAGAGTTTGCCATTGGAACTACATGTTTTGTATGCTTTAGGATAACACATACTAAACCACATGGTTAGTTTTTTTTTTCTTTCTGAGATTTACAACAACTCTTTGGATGTTTGAATTTTAAGGATGTTACACTTGAAAAGGTTTGTTTGCAAGTTTGTCAAGTAATCATACTACTAATGCTAAAAGGTG
This sequence comes from Lucinisca nassula, assembly GCA_963580285.1. Lineage (NCBI taxonomy): Eukaryota > Metazoa > Mollusca > Bivalvia > Lucinida > Lucinidae > Lucinisca > Lucinisca nassula. Next base: position 121,806,286 of record OY757017.1, read on the forward strand.
TAATTATTTAATTGTTTTGTTTGAGACAGGTATTAAAAGAACACAGTTAATTTAAGCATAAAAGGTTTCTTAAATTATCTACAGATACTTCCTAAGCATTAAAATTACAAAAAAATGCAAGTCAAGGGAAATAGCTGAAAGTTAAACACCAATACTTTTGTGTTTGAAAAGAAATTATATACATTCTATATACGAATACGAATACGAATAGTTTATTAGCATAAAACATCATACAATGTTTATAGCCAAACACATACATATAATACAGTGAAAACAGCAGTTGGAACATTTTTTCAGAAGAGCTGGTTTACGAAAAATAAAAAAGAACATACACACATACGGTGGATCACACTTCATCGGAAATAAATTCATACTGAAATGTTTATATCTGCGTACTCAGCTTCATTCAGGTACATTTATGTAATTCGTTGTTTATTTGCAAAATATATAAACTTTGATAAATTATAAATTACGTTTTTCGATTTTGATGAAAGAAGATTTTCGAACTTGTTGATGGTAGGCCAATTACAAAAGTACGGTTTGAAAAATTTAGTTCTAAGAGCGCGGTAGCTTGGGCAAACAAGTAAAAAATGATACTCATCTTCAATTTGATTCATATTACATGATTTACAGAGTCTGTTTTGACGTGGAGTATTATCATACCTTCCGGTTTCAATAAACAAATTATGTGATGAAGTTCTGAAGCGGGCTAATGCAGTTTTATATTTATTTTCTGTTATGAAAAGTAGAAGTAAAACAAAGATCAGGAATTGATACAATTAACTTACCCCATCCATAAAAGACACCAAAGGGAAAGAAATACAAACATTAAGCGACCAGACCATAATGGAAACGTAAACAAAGGAAGGCCATATGGACAGTTACTTTCCCACAAAATGGCTATATGGCCTAAATATTTTTCCATTTCAAAGTTGTGTTTAAAAATACAATACGACTGGAGTCGGTTCGAATTATTAATTTCTGAATACCATTTTTGAAAATACATGTCGAATATTCTTTGTCGAATTGCTGTAAAAGGAATATCATTTTCAGACTGATTATTCCAAACAAACTCAAAACCGTGTTGTTGCAAGATAGATTTTATTTGAGATGCCCAGTTTTTTCCATTATAATTTCGGTTATTTTCCGCGTCATTCTTTAGCATGACATACACTTGTTTTAGTAGAGAAGAATCATCTTGTGAAATAATTTTGGTCCAATATTTGATCATGATAACTTTACGATAAATTGACAGTGGTACGCGCCCTGTTTCTCCATAAAGTGCCGACAAATTAGTAGATTTCTTAACTCCAAGCAAACGTCGTAAAAACTTTGTATGAATCCCTTCAATTTCTGACGCTTCATGCATACCCCAAACCTCTGCCCCAAAATTTAAGACTGAACCCACTAACGAATCAAACAGTTTGCATCTTTGAGAAGCAGGTAGTTCTACATCTTTAAAGACGGTGAAAAGGTTGTAGAGAGCATACGAAGCATGTTGCGCTACGGTTTTTTGACTTCGATACCAATTTCCATTTTTGAACAGCGTAATTCCCAAATAAATGAATCGACCACTTCTATTGGAGTATCATAAACAAAAAAGTCATAATGAGTCCGCCTTCCTTTTTCAAAAATCATTACTTTGGTTTTAGAGGTATTTATTTTTAACCGCCATCTTTCACAATAGTTTTCTATATCTTTCAACATTGACTGTAGTGTGTGTGGAGATTTTGCAAAAAGGACCTGATCATCAGCAAAAAGGATCAAAAATAATTTCAATTCGTTAATTGTAAAAATGCCATTTAGATCTGAATTGATGTTATCGATAATGTCATTGACAAACAGCATAAATAGTAATGGGGAACTCGGGTCCCCCTGTTTGAGGCCGATATAAGAAGTAAAAAACTGCGAATATGTTGATTTATATTTTATACATAGTTTTACGGTAGTGTACATAGCCTTTATTGCCTTTACAAATTTGCAGCTAACGTTTTCTAACAATAGTTTCTGCCATAGATAATTTCTGTCAATTTTGTCAAAACATTTTTCATAATCAATGAACGCACAGTAAAGTTTCTCTCCAGCATTCAGGACATTTGAAATAATAGAGTGAAGAAGAAACACACAATCGACCACTGACTTGCCTTTCTGAAATCCGAATTGTTGCTCTGCAATTTTCTCATATTTAACTGACCATTTAGTTAATCGATTTAACAACAGCTGTGAGTAAATTTTTGCTATAACATTAATAAGGGTTATACCGCGGTAATTTTGGGCTTCATTTGCATTCCCTTTTTTGAAGATTGGGGTAATAATTCCGTCTCCCCAGGAGCGCGGGTATGCTCCCGTGTTGTAAATCTTATTATATAGACTCAATAAAAACGGAGATACAGTATCAAATGACGCTTTTAAAATTTCGCTTGGAATGTTGTCAATGCCAGGACTTTTATTATTATTTTGACTAAATATTGCCGAATGTAGTTCTTCTGAAGTAAATTCTGGATCTAGCTCCTCGTGATTCGCGTTCTGGTCGAAAATTATTTCGGTATTCCCATCATCTGTGTATTGCTCGCCAAACAAAGATTTGAAATGATCATGTAGGTCTTCGGTCGTGAGTGTGTCCGCTTGCGCATTCACTTTTTTATACGATGATTTAATATTTTTCCAGAACTTACGAGGTTCAGATTTCGCCATTTCATTTAATCGATTACCTTCGCGTCTACGAAAATTTTGCTGAGCTTTTATCTTGACCCTATTATACTTCGTTCGTGCCCTTACGTAGTTTATACGAGTGTTTTCGTTTCTAATGCGATTAAATGCGTTTCGCGCCGTTTTGAACACACGTTGTGCATCATGGCATGAAGTATCAAACCACTTTTTGTTTGTCTTTTTTGGTCGTGTTGCAGTTTTATAGCTGTAAGTTCTACCAAAGACATCAAACGCTTTATCATGTAGAAATTGAGAAAATGATTTTACAACATCATCGATCGGCTCTGTGCTGACGTCGGACGTAAACTGTTGGATATTGTCAATGTTATTCGTTAAGGATTGCTGAAAACTGTGAACTTTATTTTTGTCCCAGACAATTTTCCGACCTATTTCGCTATCATAATTTTCTTGTTCACGTGTATATTGGCATTGTAAAATTATACTAAATAAGACAGGTGCGTGATCCGAATGTTCATTAAAATCTAAGACATCAAAATGTGACAGCGTTTTAAAATCTGAGAGATTTAACAATACATAGTCTACTGTACTTCGACCTTGGTGTGAACAAAAAGTATATTTACCCTTATTTTGATCATTAAATAAACGACCGTTTGCTATGAGTAACCCAGTAGACTGGCATAGGTCTAAAAGATATCGGCCCTTATAATCTAGAATGCGATCTTGGTTAACTCTTACAGGAATATCACAAGAGTTCATAAATATCAAGTTTTGATCAAGGTATTTATCAAATTCAAAATAGTCTAAGCTGTCAGATGTTCTAGAGTTAGTGTCCCCCGTAACATAGATTTTCCCTAAGTCGTTATATTTTGTAATATGTGATTCTAAAAGTTCATAAAGGTCCGTGTTAGAAGAGGATAGACTTTTTGAGGAAGTAGGTGGTACGTACACATGACATAGAAATACATCCTGGTCAAATGGGAATAACTCGCTTGAAATTTTCACCCACATTATTCCGCACTGTTCTTTCTGTACGATTTTGATATACTGTTTTAATTCTGTTCTGTAATATAATGCAATACCTCCGCTGTACCGACCTCTGGTTGTATTTCGACGTTTAGTTCCATAAATGTGTTCACATATATAGCCATCAATATCATAGTTTGTTGTGTCATTACCCGATAGCCAGGTTTCGCTAAGAAAAAATAAATCATAGTCTGACAGGAACGTCAGATCGCTATCTGTAATCTTTCGTCTTAGTCCATTGATGTTCCAAGACAAAATCCGAAGCGATTGCTCTTCACGACCCCGCTAAGCTTCCATAAATGTCGGTGGTTTGTACTCGGCACCGTCTATAAATAATCTATCGCCGACAAACTTCACTACTTTCCCTGCATCCTTAGCTTGCTTCATCGCCGGGTACAACGATTTACGTGCATCCCGGAGAGCCTTCGGTAGCTGTGCCCCGACTCCGAGATTTGCTGCCTTAAGTTGATTCCCGTATGTATAGGAAGCCTGTCTGACACGTTCGCGGTCTGCATAGTAGTGGAACTTTGCGACGATTGGGCGGTTCTTGGCTGACCTCTGCCCCACTCTGTGCACCCGATCGAACATAATGTCTTTAGCATTACCAATCTGCAACACATTGGCCATCACTGTCTTAACCATGTCGCCACAATTTTCAGCCTCTCCACCTTCCAATATCCCATAGAACATTAAATTGTCCCGCATGGACCGTGCTTCTAAGTCAATTAGCTTTTTATCCATCTCGCTGGCTTTCTTTGTGAAGGAACTTGAATTATTCTTAAGACTATCACACTCTTTCTGAAGCTTCCTTATGCTTTCCTTTGCCGTTTTAATTTCCTGTTTATTCGATTCAGTTTCACCAGCAGAAAAAGCACACGACGTTTCAGTCTCGATTACACGTGTGTCCAGTTCCTTCATTTTGGATTCAAGATCCGACACTTTTGCATTTATGGTGTTGACGGTCTTCTCGATGTTTTCAATACTTTTCAATTTAGACTTAATTAGTTTCATGTCTTCGAGAAGTTCATTAGCCCAAGGGGGTGGGGCAGGGCCAGGTTGGAATCCAAATGCATTAGCACCATACTGAGCTGGAGGCGAACCGAACTGCGACATCGGTACCGGCTGAGACATAGGTCCGAACCCTGTTTGCTGAAAAGCCATATTTGTGTATCCAAAGCTTATATCAGAAACATATCCATTGTTCGACTGTGTATTATTGCAGGTCTCGCCTTTGTATTTCTTTGATTGTTTCTTTGTTGTCCTATTGTCACCCGAAATTTCACCTGTGCTCACACGAGCTAATCCGTTATCGTTTAATGGCGATGTTGCTTGTCTTTTTTTACTTCTTTTTTTCTTATATCCCGCATGAAAATATTCAAATTTTTTGGCATCTGACATTAGCACTTATGTTAAAAGAACGAACTATCCCATTTTTGAAGAAACTAATCCATAAAATAAATGAATAATCCAGTTTTTATGAGACTACATATAACTGCGTCTTCACTATAAAATTACCGTAATGCTATATGAAGGCAAGGGACTATTGATCTTGCAAGTTATTCAGTTTAAAGAAGCTGGAAAATTCTTTAAAATTTCACTTGTCCTACATGACTTAGTGCATGTAAACTCTGGTAAATGTCTGTAAGGACAAACTTTTTACTTGTCCTTAATTTTGTCATGTCAAGCAGACAAGTGGAATTATCAAGCCCTGCATGAACTTGATAGAATTTTGCTTTCAAATAGCTAGGTAGTTGGGGTATATCAAGCAGTCTCAATTGTTACCACCTATGTAAATATATATTTCCCAGTATTTTCCGGGAATTCTCTGTATTTCCTGGGAATTCCCTGTATTTCCCACCGTCCAGGGAAATATGAGTATTTCCCGCCTTTTTGCCAACCTTGGACCCTGCAGCATCTCATCTGGGTCTACACTGTTTGCTAAGGCCTATTTGTCAGAATACATATACAGTATAAAGTATTACATGATAAGAGACATGGTTAGACAGAAAGGAACAAAGATAAAATTATGACCAAATTTTCACAGTGCTTACTAATCGCTTATCGGTCACAATGTCAGGACTGATAATCAACTATAGTAGTCGCAGATAAGATTGACTAGGCGGAGCTATTCAGGTGTTGTCAATATATATCGAAATCGCTGAGTCCATCAGAAGATTGGGTAGAGTGCCTTGCGCATGCTTTTTGTAAGCAGACCAAACAGCCATCCACACCACAGCTTTGTTTGTGTTACAGTTGAATTCACACAATCGGGTGACTTGGTTTACCTTTCTGTTAATAGAACATTCTGAAGGCAGGTTCAAATGATAGCTCCTCCTAGTCAATTTTATCTGCGTACTACACTGTATACCTTTTCAGCTCTGATTAGCTAGGCTTAGTAAGCACTGCCACTAAATTTTAATGTTTCACAAAACATGCAAAAGTAACCCCAAAATTCAGTGTATTATTGTGACAGTTTCTCAAGCTCTTGAAATCATGACCAACAAAAACACACTTTATGACTGTTAATAATAATAATAATAATTATAAAGTCTTTATTTCAAGAGGGTAACACTGTTAGGACAAATTAGACAACAGAACTTAAGGGGAATGGGAACACCTGATATTTTTCACCACTTCTCAAAGGGAGACAATTTTTGGGACTTCCTGTTCGATTTTCTATAAGCTATTATCTCACTGAAAGAATTCTTTCCCTTAAGAGTTGGCCCCTATTGACACGGGAGACAAAAATAATTTTGCAAGAGTTGCCTCCCCTGAAGGTGTATCCATTCCCCTTCAACAAACAAAATTCACAACAAACATTACAACCACATCTTACCGTTCCTAACCCTTGTTCTGCTGAGCCCGGATATGCGTTTTCTTTGAAACAATGTAGATCCAGATCAGATGGCTTCTGAAGAAGCCATCTGATCAGGATCTACATTGTTTGTCATCCAGATTGTGAATTTGTTGCAATAATTAGCATCAAGTAATCTGATTGGTTGATAATCAGTAGTGGGTGTGGCATATATGAATATTCAGCAGGACAAGGGCTAATAAATAAACACTTCAAACCTCATTTGGCAGTCTGTTGACACAAAAGAAAACAAAACAGTCAAGGATTTTAACCCAATGTTTGCGGGGAAACCCCTAAAGGGGTACCTTGGCAAACAGTGCAGGCCCATCAAAAATTGTTAAAAAGGGAAAAATATAGACCTGACACCCCTTATATGACAAATGGACTTGTCCAACATAAAGTAAAGGAAGAGTCCACCGGTATACAATGGGTTAAACTGTGCAATTTTCAGACAGTAATCAATCATATTACTTGACAAAGTTGACATAACATGTACATGTATTCATTCAAACTTGCAAACTGAATAACAAACAGGGTAGATCCTAATCAGGCAGACGCAATCGGATCTGTTTGTTTTTTGTTTGATTTGAGGTTTAACATCCCCGTCAACACTGCAAAGATCATTTTGTAAACGTTGATTCCAATTTTGTGGGACTTTTACCCGACATTGAGATGAAATGACATCTCAAGCCCTCTTGCCCAATGAGACCATGGACGGTCCGCCTCACACCGCAGTTCCTGGACAGGCTTAGATCCTCTAAGCGGTTTACCAGTTCCTGGACAGGCTTAGCTCCTGTAAGCGGTTTACCAGTACTAGTGTGGGGGCCTGATTCAGCTCTGCGTGGAAGCATCATGCAGCCCATATATTTCTTCAAGCCCCTATAGGCGGGGGCTTTAATCTGGATCTACACTGTTTGCAAAAGGGTTACCCTGGTTCAGCAGGACAAGAAACTAAGCAGAAGACATTTAGCAGACGGCATTTTTAAGTATTTTCTTTCTTATTTTTTCAGCAAAAATTAAGGCTTAATTATCTGCTGGGAGACTATTCACCTGAAATGCTAAGTCTTGTTTACATTGAAAAATAATTTTTAACCCATAAAATGCCAATCACAACAATTGCTGTCTGCTGGTTACTTCAAAAGTCATTTTTGCAAAAAGTGTGGACCCAGATCAGACTGCCTGTTCACAGAGGTTTGGAAGAAAAGGCAGCAGACAACATAAACAGAGGACATTTTCAGGTGCAGTTTTTCATGGCCCTTATCCTGCTGTTCAATAGTTCATGACAACCCCTGTCTGAAGAAGCCATCTGATCAGGATCTACACTGTTTCTCATGCAGTTTGTGAACAGAAGGAATATATCCAGAAATCTGATTGGCTGTCGGCTGGTAATGGGTGTGGCTTAATTAATATATTCAGCAGGATAAGGTTTCAACAGTCAGATTGCCGTCTGCTCTAGAATTATCTGCAGTGCTGGAAGCCTAAAAGTAGATGACATTTTTTTAGATTCTTTTTTCTTATTTTTTTAGAGAATACCATGTGGATTGCCTTTTAGCAGACAATTCACAATGAAATGTTAAGCCTGATTTTTTCCTGAAAAATGATAAAATAATGGATGTCATTCTTCAGAAGTTTGCTTTGTGTTTTAGGGGATACATCATACCATCAGATTTCAGAAATAGATCGCACCCCCCCCCCCCTCCCCATAGGGGCTTGAAGAAATACATGGGCTGCATGATGCTTCCACGCAGAGCTGAATCCGGCCCGCACACTAGTACTGGTAAACCGCTTAGAGGATCTAAGCCTGTCCAGGAACCCCGGTGCGAGGCGGACCGTCCTTGCTAATAAACCCTATTGGTTTCATTGGGCGACAGGGCTTGAGATGTCATTTCATCTCGATGTCGGGTAAAAGTCCCACAAAATTGGAAGCAACATCTCCAAAATGACCTTTACAATGTTGAAGGGGATGTTAAACCTCAAATCAAACAAACAAAACAAGGGTAGAAATAGAGGTGTTAATATACCACAACCTTGTTTCAAGATGGATCCCAAAAATGTGTAGAACACTGTAGATTATACAGAAAAAGTGACCATAAACTGTCATTTTTCTATATAATCTACACATTTTTGTTTGGAAATAACACACTTGTTTAACTAACACGGATTCTGCTTTGGACCCCATTAATAGTGTTATAAATAGGTTGTGGCGTAGTACAATTTGGGAATTTTTAGTGTGTGTGTGTGTGTGTGTGTGTGTGTGTGTGTGTGTGTGAATTTGGGTTTAACGTCGCTTTCAACAATTTTTCAGTCATATCACGACGGTGTCTGGTTGCGACAGGGAGCTCAATGATCGCGTTTATAGTGCTGCCTCACTGAAGTATCATGTCCCAGACACATTACATGATACCACACCCAGTCACATTATCCTGACACTGGATCGACCAGTCCTAGCTCTACCCCGTAAATCTGAGTGCCAAGCGAGGAGCAGCTAGTACCATTTTTAACGACTTTGGTTTGTCGCGGCCCGGGATCGAACCCGAGACCTCCCATTCCCCAGAGCAGACACTCTACCAACTGAGCTATCGGGGCCGGTGGGAATTTTTAGTAATCTTATTTCCCCATTATTCATTGCAGGTACGGTACACAACAGAAGTGCCTCATTGGGGTGATTCTAGCACACATCCACTACACGTATATGCAATTCCATGTAATACTATATGTTTGTCAAAAGAAACAAGGAAAATTAATCTTGTTCACAAACCCAAGTTTAAACTTCTTGCCAGGCAGTCCAGAGCATCATTCCTATAACTTGGAATTACAGGTTCTACACATTTTTCTGGGCAAGTGAAATAAAATGGCATTTGCCAAGCCAAACTTTGGACGTCCCAGGTAACTGAGTAGTGAGTTTGTTAGGCCCTGTACTCCTTAACCCATTGAGTACCAGAAACACCCAAACGGGTAATTGGCAAATAGTGCAGGCCCAGATCAGATGCCGCAGAACGCGGAGTCTGATCAGGGCCTACACGGTTTGCAAAAAGTTCAGCCATTTTCCAAGAAAACACAACCTGACACCCCTATATTTTGAAATGGATTCCTGCTATATATAAAGAGGAAGATTCCATTTGGTACAAAAAGGGTTAATCCTTATCTGAATCTATGGTCTATGAGTTACTCACAATAGTCACTGTCTGAAGTTTGCTGCAGTTTCTCTGATTTCAGGTACTGAAATACAAAATGATATTTTCACACAGGCAAAGACACATAAAAATATGCCAGAAGAACCCAACCTAGACTCCACCCCAACAAGAAAAAATAGAATGTTCTTCATTGTCACAGAAAACATGCATACATGTATATCATTAAAGACAAAATGTGCAAAGACTATCTGAGACATAAAGAGATACATGTATGCAAAGACACCAAAAACAAGCCAAGATACGCAAAGACACTAAATAGAATGCAATGACGTGCACAAAGGCAAAAAGAAAAATATATGCAGACATGAAATAGATATAAAGGAATAGAAAAACAAATAAATGTTTAAAATTTGAGACAATCAAAGATACACAACTTCGCACAAATGAAGGACAAAGATGCATAAAAGATGGGCAAAGACACACCAAAGACAAGGCAAAGACACATAAAATACGCCTAAAGAGCACCCTCACACCCACCCTTAAACAAATTAAATTATGCATAATCAACAAAGACATGCATACATGGATATCAATGAAGACAAAAATGCACAAAGACTATCTGAGATACATGTATAAAGAGATATGCAAAGACACAAAAAATAAGCCATGATATGCAAAGACACCAAAATTTGAATGGAACGCAACATACATTTTCAAGATAAAATAACAAGATATATTTTAAGAATAATCATCAAGGCGATTCCACAACCTACCGGTATGTTGAGTTTGCTCATTAGAATCGCCACAATTCGATGAGGCGATTCTAATGTGCAGACTCAACATACATTTTCAAGATAAAATAATGAGAACCCCACACCTATGTATCGAAGTACTCATTAGAATCACCTTGATTCTAATGAGCCGACTCAACATACATTGTATGGATTGAACTAGAACTTGTTCCCCCCCCACCCTTTGGACTCTAAGTATGACCTTGACATTGGAGGTATTGACCTGCCGGTCTTGTGCGCAACACATCATCTAATGAAAGTGAACATTTCTGCAAAGCAACAAAGTATGACCTTGACCTTTAAGGTACTGACCTGGGTCATGCGCATTACACATCGTCTCATGGTGGTTAACATTTCTGCCAAGTAATTTCAAAATCAATCTAAAAACAAGAAAGTTATTGACCGGACATGATTTGCCCATCCATACATACATACATGTACATACAAGATTTTGTGACTGACAAACTTCCAAGGGAGATAACTCAAAAAGTATAAATGCGATAGTTATAGTTCTTGTGCTCTGCATGTCGTCTAATGTTGATTAATATTTATATGAAGTTTCGTGAATATAGCTTGAATGGTTTTCAAGTTATAGAGCGGACACGATTTTGTGACAGACAGACGCCCGGGGTAAAAACAATATGTCTCCCTGAAAAGGGGGGGAGACATAATAATCCATAACCTATGTCTCAGAGTAGATTCTAATGAGCTGGCTCAACATTTATTTTCAGGATAAAATCATGTAAACACTAGAATCCCCTAATCCAGGTGATTCTAATAAGCAGACTCAACATCAAGGTTGTGTGGTAAAAACCGGGGTGGTTTTAACAGGCGGTTTTAACCAATTAATACCGTCCCAGTCAATATAGTGGCCAATACTGGTCAATTGAAATATTGAGTGATGAACTGAATATTTAAGTGTTAAACTGAACGGAAACTAGTCTGTTGAAGTTTTGGTCTCTTTGCTGGAGGTGATTATTTGATAGAGTTTCAGGTTCAGCTGTATTACTTCAAGTGGCCTCTTAGCAATACCGGTACTCTCTGGCTTTTTTAGCCCTAGGAATTTTTGTCTATCATTGATCAGTCTTAAGACCTTAGCACTAACTTCAATATTACAGTCTTTGCACCCTGCAGTGTTTTTTAAGTTGTTTTCCAAATTGGGTCTTTTTGTTTCATTCATTTTTGACACCTTTAGTAAAAGCTTGATGATAAGATACTATCTAGATTGCAGATAAATAAAAATTTCACACACTGGGAATTAAGGTTTGTGTGTGCCAGTGCATAATACCCCTATTATGGACATCTGGTTGGTCACTTTTGGTAATTAGATCTTTGCCACACCCACTGCAATGGCATGGGGCAGCTTTTGCACCTTTGAATCTGTTTTGACAGCAATTTACTTAAATTTACTGCAAAGACATCAATCTTCAAACATTGTTTGGTTAATTAATAACAGCCTTTTACAGATGAACTACTTCACAGGAGTGGAGTGTTAGAGTTTTACGTCCCACCAACAGTTAAGGTCATACGGAGACGGGACCTCGGTTTAAAGAATCATCCTAAAGTCTGGAGAAGCCTGGGATCGATCCTGCGATCCCTGGTTTACAAGGCGAGTAGCGTAACCACTACACCACGGCTGCTTCTACTTCTTCACAGGCCTAAAGATTAATGACAGGTGTATTTTACATGTTTGCCAATGCATGTATGTGACAATTTTCTGCAATAACATCAAACTTATATGTGAACTGCTTTTTTGATTTAACCTTTAAAATTTTATTATTGAAGCTTATGTTAAACAATTAATATTTTCAAAGTTTAAGAGGGCAGAAGATTGTGTGTGTGTGTGTGTGTGGGGGGGGGGGGGGGTATAGTTAAGTTTCTTATATATATATATATATATATATATATATATTTATATATATTCATTCTTCTGAAAGATGTATTTGGTTATTAACAAGACTTCCACTGAAGGCTATGCCGCGCCTGTTTGGGCGCAAAGTCACCTAACCATGATATGTAGGTCAAGGTCAAACATAGATGCTTGCATAAAAGTTTCCATTCTTAAATGCAAGCTTGAACTAAGTATCATTAATGAGGCTGTAATAAGTCTTAAGAAATGAACTTAACCATTAGGGTGAACGCTAGGGTGGTCGCAATATTTTACAAAGTCAGTGAACCATTAAATTTTGGTCAAGGTCAAATATGGATGCTTGCATTTAAGTTGCCATCCACAGATTCAAGTTTGAACCAAATATTATTAATGAAGCTTTAAAAATTCTTGAGAAATAAACTTGACCATTGGAGTGAAAGCTAGGGTGGTCGCAATAGTTTACAAAGTCAGTGAACCATGAAATATAGGTCAAGGTCAAATATGGATGCTTGCATTTAAGTTACCACCCCCAGATACAAGTTTGTACCAAGTATCATTAATAAAGTTCTTATAGTTCTTGAGAAATAAACTCGACCATTAGGGTGAACGCTAGGGTGGTTGCAATATTTTACAAAGTCAGTGAACCATGGAATGTAGGTTAAAGTGAATGACCACCTTTATAACATAATTACTTCAGTTGCAAGAAAAAGTTACTGTAATGATTAATCTCTGACTATTATTACCAACTGAAACCTGCTAAGGTAATTAAATCAATATTTAATGGTTTCAGTGAAGTCTTCTGGCAGTGGTCATATTTTCCCCAAGGTAATCCAAATCTTTCCCAGGGTTCAACATGTTTGCTAAAATCCTGATCTCATGGAGACTGTAGAAGCTCTATGTCTCTCTATGCAGCTACTAAAGGAGAAGTGATTAGGCTCTCTAATCAGGTTGAATTCTCAAAAATCCTTCGAATAGGCTGTCAGTTCAGCATCTTACATAAGGCTTTATTATGTCTTTGGACGAAAATAAAGACTTTGAAGACAGTTTTCCTGAGTTTGGTACTCAGGGCTATCAGTATGAGCCCGAGTTCACAGAACAGGAGTTTTTGTAGGTAAAATAGGGATTAAAAGGACATATGTATATATTCTGATAATTTCTCCAAAACATAAATTATGGGTGCTCAAAGGAATCGCCTACGAGTACCCACAATCTATGCTTTAAAAATATCACAAAATACCATGTGAAATTCAATGAAATATTACCTAAACTTGTCAAGGTGTGTTAATGTAATGATTGGTTAAATGATAATGATATGCATTAATTAACCCTTTTCTGTAGCAAATGGAATCTTCCTCTTTATATAAAGCAGGAGTTCATTTCAAAATTTAGGGGTGTCAGGTTGTGTTTTCATCAAAATTTATTTGGAAAATGACTGGACTTTTAGCAAACAGTGGAGGCCCTGATCAGACGCCGCATTCTGCGGCATCTGATCTGGGCATGCAATGTTTGCCCGGGTACCCGTTTTGGGGTTTCTGGTACTAAATGGGTTATTGAAATAAGTAATCAAGAAACCTTCAAGTCCACTTGAAAAAAAGCTATCTTCAAAATGTTTAGCACAAACAATGTTATGCTTTGCATAAACAAATGTCTTGATGTTGAGATTCTCTGTTCCAAGATTATGCATCCATTTTTCACATAACTCTCTATGTTTCTTAGGGTCAGGGATAGCAAAACAGCTAATTCCTTGTCCTCTTTTCACTGTGCAGTATTTGGCCTTACAAGAAGGCATTTTTATTTTAATGTTCACTTTCTTCTCTAAAATCCTCAGCTGCTAAAATACCAAGATTTGTTAGCTGCAGTTGCCGTGAGGTCACCCCAGGAGATATAATCTGTAAACATGTCTGACACCCTATCAGCAACTCTAATGAGCCATTACAGTTAATTAGAGAAACAGTTTAGATGAAGAATGCGATTTTTGTCATTCCTCAATGGTGTTACTATAAAATGGATCTGAACAAAAAATGGTGGTCATTCACTTTAAGGTCAAATATGGATGTTTGCATTTAAGTTGCCATCCACAGATACAAGTTTGTACCAAATATCATTAATGAAGCTCTTATAGTTCTTGAGAAATAAACTTGACACTTAGGGTGAACGCTAGGTTGGTTGCAATATTTTACAAAGTCAGTGAACCATGAAATAAAGGTCAATGTCAAATATTGATGCTTGCATTTAAGTAACCATCGCCAGATTCAAGTTTGTACCAAGTATCATTAATGAAGCTCTTATAGTTCTTGAGAAATAAACTTGACCATTAGGGTGAACGCTAGGGTGGTCGCAATATTTTACAAAGTCAGTGAACCATGAAATGTAGGTCAAGGTCAAATATGGATGCTTGTATTTAAGTAACCATCCCCAGCTACAAGTTTGTACCAAGTGTCATAAATGAAGTTCTTATAGTTCTTGAGAAATAAACTTGAACCTCAGGGTGAACGCCAGGGTGGTCGCAAATGTTGACGCATTGACAAACGGATGGATGGACAAACAGACGGAAAACCGGGCGCCTATATTGCGCCATGCTAATAGCAGGCGCGACAAAAATGTCTTTTAATGTCTGTTTTGGGACTATATGTATAACCCACTTTTGTGCATCTTTGTGCTTTGCTATGTCTCTAAAATGAAAGATGTATATATAAATTGAAATTCTTTATATTTTATTTTATTGTGCATATATCTATTATTACATTTATACTGCAACAACCCCGTGAAGAGGATAGTGTTTCTGTTTCCCCCAGCCCTTTTTAGCATGTACGGTAACATGTCCCTGTTCTCTAGCGCCATGCCCTTTTTTCAAGTGCCATGCCCTTTTCCAAATAGAGTAAATGTAGCCCTACATTTTGGTACAACAAGAGCTCCGCAAGCTGGGCATTATACGCCCATAGCAAGTTAATATTTGTTGGACTGAAACCTTGAAACAATGAGAACTTGAGCTTGATCGGATCTAAATTGTAAGTTGAGTTAGCCAGAAATGAAAATATCTACATATATTTTCGAAGTGTTATTATACTAAATATTTGGTGGACAATCCTCTCTAAACCATATGCATTGCTCCACATCATAGTCAAACTTAATATCAAGTTTTTGCTAGATTGAAAGTTACATGCAGGAGAAGTTAGCCACAAACAAAATGTGTACAGAAATTTTCAAAGGGGCATAACAAGATTAATTTTTGGTGGACCGTATCCTCAAAACAATAAGCACAGGGCTACATAATGGTTTAACAATATATGAAGTTTCAGCTTCATCGGATAATACATGTAATTGTAGGAGAAGTTAGCCACAAAAAAAATACTTACAGAAATCTGCAAAGGGGCATAACTTTATTTATATCTGGTAAGCCATAACATCGAAACAATAGCTGCTGCTCCACATTGTGGCCAAACTATATATATATATCAATTTTCAGCTGTTTAAATGTTCACTGTAGGAAAGAGTTAGCCATAACCAAAATGTTCACGAATTTTCAAAAGGGCATAACTCTATAAATATTTGGTGGACTGTAACCTTGAAATAATACATGTATGTGCCGCTCCATATCTTAGTCAAGTTTCAGCTTGATCAGTCCTAGTTCACTGACTACGTCAGAAAGGGCCCCACGTAGAGCTATTAAAGAGTAATTTGTGTGAATTTTCATGAAAGAAAGGCAAATACTTTTGAAGTTATGACCAAGGTTAAGTTTATTGGTTTTTGGTTAAGGCAAGACAAACACATGGACAAAAGCAATATAGGTAAGGTCCTTTGTCAGAATATAGGTCTTTTGGTGGTGAGTATGTGTGTGAAGTTTCATGAGCACTGTGGTGGAGTGGTAAAGCATCGGATTTGAGATCGAGAGGTAGCCGGTTCGATCCTCGCAAGTGCCAACCATTGTTTCCTTGAGCAAGAGACTTTATCTACATTGCTTAGTACTGAAAGAGGGCCACATGGAAGATTAGTACTAAATGTGTTACCCTCTATAAATAAGGTTGATTATTATTATTATGAGAGTAGGGCAAATCCTTTTGAAGTTATGACCAACGTGAAGTTTTTTGGTTAAAAGTTTTACAAACACACGAACAACAGCAATATAGTTGTAGCCAGTGTGGGGCCCTAACAATATGCACTGCTCCACATCATGGTCTAACTATTTATCAAGCTTCAGCAGCAAGTTCAGCTTGATTGAATGTTAAATGTAGGAGGAGATTACCTTTGCACAAGCCATTGGCTTTTTGTCAAATCCTGGACCTATGTATTTGTCTGTTTCTTATCCTTGTGTGTGAAGCAATCAAAACAAAGTTTAAACCAAATGTAGGAGGAGTTATCCGAAAACTCAATATTTATAGAAATACTCAAAGGGGCATAACTCTGTAAATAATTAGTGAACTATAACCTTGAAAACATATGCACTACATCAGGTCATGGTCTTACTACCTGCTAAGTTTCAGGTTAATCAGATGAAAACTGTAGGAGTTATCTGGAAACAAAAGTTAACAAAAATTTTCAAAGGGGCATAACTCTGTAAATATATGGTGGATTGTAACCTTGAAATAATATTTGCTACACCAGGTCATGGTCTTAATATCTACAAAGTTTCAGCTTGTTCAGATGAAAATTGTACGAGTTATCTGAAAACGAAAGTTTACTAAACTGTTCAAATGGGCACAACTCAGTAAATATTTGGTGGACCATAACCTCGAAACCATATGCACTACATCAGGTCATGGTCTTAATATCTACCAAGATTCAGCTTGATCGAATGAAAACTGTAAGAGGAGTTATTCAGAAACGAAAAAGTTTACAAAAAATGTAGGAGGAGTTATCCAGAAATGAAATATTTATAGAAATACTCAAAGGGGCATAACTTTGTAAATATTTGGTGGACTATAACCTTGAAAACATATGCACTACATCAGGTCATGGTCTTACTACCTGCTAAGTTTCAGCTTGATCAGATGAAAACTGTAGGAGGAGTTATCTGGAAACGAAAGTTTACAAATATTTTCAAAGGGGCATAACTCTGTGAATATTTGGTGGACCGTAACCTTGAAATAATATTTGCTACACTAGGACATGGTCTTACTATCTACAAAGTTTCTGCTTGTTCGGATGAAAATTGTAGGAGTTATCTGAAAACTAAAGTTTACAAAACTGTTCAAAGGGGTATAACTCTGTAAATATTTTGTGGACCATAACCTCGAAACAATATGCACTACACCAGGTCATGGTCTTACTAACTACCAAATTTCAGCTTGATCGGATGATCGGTAGGAGGAGTTATCCGGAAACAAAAAGTTTAGGATGGACGCCGTCCACATACCATAATACGACCGTTTTTACAAAATGGGCGTATAAAAATCTCTGAAATTGACAAAAAAATAAGAAAGTTATGCCTGTTCGAATAAGGACTATTTTAGACGCTTTTTAGCAATAAATTTTTGGTTGAGTTTAATGTACTTAATTAACTCACTTTTAGAAGTCATAACTGTGTTTTGATAACAAATGTGAGTGACATCAGTTAAACAAGAGGCTCAATGAGCCTAAACCGCTCACCTGAGGAACTTTAGTTTTAACAATTCACAGACTTGACTACTAAATCTGCTAATATAATCCAGCCCATTGACCCTTACAGGATATAAGTCATCATTATTGCATTGCATTCCAAGTTTGAGACTTCTAGCTTCTATAGTTCCTGAGAAATCTTTGACGAAAATTTAACATTGGTCAAAATGGAGAGAAAGAAGAATGAAAGAACAGATGAACAAATAAGCTGAGAAAGCCCAATGTCTCTTACACAAAATAAGTCATCATTATTCTATTGAATACCAAATTTGATGCTTCTAGCTTTTATAGTTCCTGAGAAATCTTTGATTAAAAATTTAACATTGGTCTATTATCTCTATATGGAGAGAAAGAAGAATGAAGGAACAAATGAACCAGACTAGCTCCAAAACCTAATGCAGCCTTTCCCCTTGCCCAATGGTGCTACACATAAAATTTAAACAAGATTGGTCGACTGCCTTCTGAGATATGCTTCATTGAAAGTGTGGACGACGGATGGACGGAAGACAGACGACGGACTCCGGAGCCTTGGTATACTATCAGCTCACTGGAGCCTTTGGCTCAGGTGAGCTAAAAATTCAAGTCGCTATTTCTGTCACAACATTTTCCCTACGTTAAGTCTATGGGCAAATCTTTTTGTCTCTCAAGGTCACGTAACTCCGAGGTCAATATTCCGATTCGGCCCAAAATCGAACTTAATCGAGATTTTATGCCTGTCCTCGTTACCTGCAAGTTTGAAGCTGATATGAATAAAAATAAAGTTGCTATCGTGGTCACAACGTATTTTTTTATGCTCAAGGGCAGGTAACTCCAAGGCAAATATTCCGATTCGGCCCAAAATCGAACTTAACCGAGATTTTATGTCTGTCCTCGTTACCTGCAAGTTTGAAGCTGATCTGAAAAAAATTCAAGTCGCTATCGTAGTCGCAACATTTTCCCTAATTAAGTCTATGGGCAAATTTTTTGTCGCTCAAGGTCACGTAACTCCGAGGTCAATATTCCGATTCGGCCCAAAATTGAACTTAACCGAGATTTTATGCCTGTCCTCGTTACCTGCAAGTTTGAAGCTGATATGAATAAAAATAAAGTTGCTATCGTGGTCACAACGTATTTTTTTTATGCTCAAGGGCAGGTAACTCCAAGGCAAATAATCCAATTCGGCCCAAAATCGAACTTAACCGAGATTTTTTGTCTGTCCTCGTTACCTGCAAGTTTGAAGCTGATCTGAAAAAAAATTCAAGTCGCTATCGTAGTCACAACATTTTCCCTATGTAAAGTCTATGGGCAAATTTTTTGTCGCTCAAGGTCATGTAACTCCGAGGTCAATATTCCGATTCGAACTTAACTGAGATTTTATGCCTGTCCACGTTACCTGCAAGTTTGAAGCTGATCTGAATAAAAATAAAGTTGCTATCGTGGTCACAACGTATTTTTTTATGCTCAAGGGCAGGTAACTCCAAGGCAAATAATCCGATTCGGCCCAAAATCGAACATGACCGAGATTTTATGCCTGTACTGGTTATCTGCAAGAATGAAGTCGATCAGAAAAAAATTGACGGAGCTAGAGTGATGACAAGCTTTTTCCTATGTGAAGTCTATGGGAGCTAGATGTTGCCATGGCAACCAGAGTTCCACTCAGATCTGCCTGAAAACCTAATGAAGCCTTTCCACTTGCCCAATAATGCGACACATGAAATTTGATCAAAGTTGGCCAAGTAGTCTTTAAGATATACATTTTTGAAATTCCCATTAACCCTAATGCAAAAACACACAAGGGCAGGTAACTCCTAAGTGAATGATCCGATTCTGCCAGTTATCGAACTTGACCGAGATTTCATGGCTGTGCTGGTTATCTGCAAGAATAAAGCCAATCTGAAAATAATTGAAGCAGCTACGGTGATGACAACATTCTCCCCATGTTAAGTCAATAGGCAATTTTTTCAACGCTCAAGGGCACGTAACTCCTGAGTGAATAATCCGATTCAGCCCAAAATCGAACTTGATCGAGATTTCATGCCTGTCCTCGTTATCTGCAAGAATGAAGTCGATCAGAAAAAAATTGACGGAGCTAGAGTGATGACAAGCTTTTTCCTATGTTAAGAACGCTCAAGGGCACGTAACTCCTGAGTGAATAATCCGATTCAGCCCAAAATCGAACTTGATCGAGATTTCATGCCTGTCCTCGTTATCTGCAAGAATGAAGTCGATCAGAAAAAAATTGACGGAGCTAGAGTGATGACAAGCTTTTTCCTATGTTAAGCCTATGGGAGCTCTTTGTTGCTGTGGCAACCAGAGTTCTCATCCGATCTGCACGAAAACCTAATACAGCCTTTCCCCCTACCTGATGATGGTTCATAGGACATTTGATCAAGGCCGGCCCACTGGTTCCAGAGATATACTTCGTTGAAAGTGTGGACGACGGACGCCGGCTCGTGGTATACTAATACCTCACATGAGCCTTCGGCTCAGGTGAGCTAACAATTGAAGTGTGAAAGTGTGCCAGACCAGTGTCATTTCAGTGTTTGTTGTATTAGAGAATGGGAGCGTGGCCCAAACATGTAGCAAATTTATCTTGTTTGTATCAGTGATAAGCTTGCTTACAAAACTTTAACTTCTTGGCACGGTATGGCACCAATGGTGAATGTGACATATCTCTTTCACTTATCATATTTTTTTTTTTGGTTTTGGTTTTACTGCCCTTTCAAGATTATTTCACTCATATTGGGCTGATCGTTAATCAGAGGTGTGCGAAAAACGGAGTGCCCGGAGAAAAAAACCCTGACCTTCTGTTGCAGAACTTGGCGTCTCACATGTGACCTGAGCATGGCTCAAACCACAGCGGTGAAAAACCTAATGATCAAGAGTCAGCGCTTTTAACCCCTAGGCCACGGAGGTCCGTTACTTATCATAACAAAACTTAGCATAAAAGACAGAGGGTAAGCATGGTGTGAGAAGGATCTTTTTATTTCAAGTTGAGAGATGTGCCCTTTTAGTAAGGTTGTGCATGTGAATGGGCCCTTTTTACATGACTGTGCATATTTAAAGTGCCTTTTATACACATTTCCACACGCTGAAAGTGCCCTTTTTCCTGACCAGCACCGTGCCCTTTTTAGGAGCTTGGGGAAACACTAGAGGACTGGCTATCATGCATATTTATATTATATTCATTCATCTGTAGATGTCTTTGGTTATCCAAAATTTCTTTTGATGGCTTTTTGGGGACTTGGCCCTGTCATTGCATGTCTTTTGCTGTCTGCAGTGAATCCGGGACGTTTCGGCCCTGAGTCGTTTCGGCCGGGTCGTTTCGGCCTGGGTCGTTTCGGCCTAAATTTGGACCTGGGTCGTTTCGGCCTATTTCGGTGGGTCGTTTCGGCCCTGGGTCGTTTCGGCCTGGGTCGTTTCGGCATGATTTTATTAGATAGCATTTTTCCTGTATAGAACATTATTATTTAAATTTGGAATATTATTTAAACGCCCTGTCACGTTATGTCATGGTTATGATAGCCCAAATAAAGTGTTTTAATTAATTTAATTTATTCAGAAGGATAACGGTTATATATACTTTTCTTTCTACAATGATTGAATTTGGTAACACAATCAGCAGGCAAAATCACATACATACATACATACATACATACATACATACAGCCATCCATCCATCTATCCATACATACGCTGTGGTGCAGTGGTAAAGTATCGGCCTCGGGATCGAAAGGTACCGGGTTCCAACCCCACGAGCGGCAAGTGTTGTTTCCTTGAGCAAGAGACTTTTTTCCACATTGCTTAGTACTGGTTTCTACCCAGGAAAAGAGGGCCACATGGAAGATTAGTACTAGTACTAAATCTGTTACCGTCTATAAATAAGGTCGATTATTATTATTATTATTACATACATACATTCATCGCCCCTCGCCCGCGGCCCCCGCCCATCGGGGCTTGAAGAAATAGATGGGATGCATGATGCTTCCATGCAGAGCTGAAACAGACCGCACACAAATACTGGTAAACCGCTTAGAGGATCTAAGCCTGCCCAGGCAGAGCGATGCGAGTTGGCCAGCCCATGTTTATAAACCCTATTGGTTTCATTGGGCGACAGGTCTTGAGATGTCATTTCATCTCAATGTCGGGTAAAAGTCCCGCAAAATTGGAAGCAGCGTCTCAAACATTACCTATACAGTGTTGATGGGGACGTTAAACCCCAAATCAAACAAACAAATCGCCCTCGCCAATTAGGGCTTGGAGAATAGATTGGGCTGCATGATTTTTTTTTGTAAATTAACAGAACCGCCATTTCCCGTCGAACTCAAAGGGCTGCTAATTAAAGACCCTCGCATTTAACGTGTGCTTTCAAACTGTTACGTTAACGTAATTACACCGCCACATAGTTGATCAATTGTATACAAAAATAAGGGGATTAGCTAACTCCATCCAAAGTGATTAACGGGTGATTGATTAACGGGCCATTATCATATGAGCCCACTTTTTTGAGCTATTAATATATGAACGCTGTAAATATTTTATATGATCAGCCTGCATCTGATACCTTCAAAGACATTATAACCTATAAATCTGTTAATTGTGATCAGTCTACACAGTTTGAAAAAGCCCTCTGTTTTCTAACCTATTAAGGTGTTAACGAGAGAAGATAGCAAAAGCACAGGCTGATCTTCGACAAACAAAATATATACACATATAAATAAAGTGATAAAAAAATCAGGCCGAAACGACCCACCAATATGGCCGAAACGACCCACCCCCGAAATTAGGCCGAAACGACCCAGGCCGAAACGACCCGGCCGAAACGACTCAGGGCCGAAACGACCCAGGGACCGAAACGACTCAGGACCGAAACGACCCGCGACCTCTGCAGTGTTTAGGTAAACTGTGTAATGTCAATCCTGTTGGTTTGTTTTTAGAATACTCTTTTATCGGTTGATAATTTCTCTCATTGTCTGTGTTTTGACAAAGATGCTCACCCAGCTACTGATCGCAAAACCCAGGTTAACCCTTTTTGTACCAAATGGAATCTTCCTCCTTATATGTATACAGCAGGAGTCCATTTCAAAATTTTGGGGTGTCAGGTTGTGTTTTCATCAAAATCTATTTATGGCCCCCGCCCATCAGGGCTTGAAGAAATAGATTGGCTACATGATCCTTCCACGGAGAGCTGAAACAAACCCGCACACGAATACTGGTAAACGGCTTAGAGTTAGAGGCTCTAAGCCTTCCCAGACAAAGCGGTCCGAATCGGCCCGTCCATGCTTTTAAACCCTATTGTTTCATTGGACGGCAGGGCTTGAGATGTCATTTCATCTCAATGTCGGGTGAAAGTCCCACAAAATTGGACGCAACGTCTCCAAAATGACCTTTACAGTGTTGACGGGGACGCTAAACCTCAAATCAAACAAAATCAAAATCTATGGAAAATGACAGAACTTTTAGCAAACAGTGGAGGCCCTGATCAGATGCGGGGTTCTGCGTCATCTGACCTGGGCCTGCACTGTTTGCCAAGATATCTGGTACTGAATGGGTTAAACATTCTGATTCTGACCAAAGTTAATCCCGCGATTGTCTCCCTTGCCACACCAATTAGCAATTTACTTACATTCTGGAGATGATTATTGCATTGTAACCGTTTAACATACCGTTTCAAGACGTTCAACAAGTTGTGATTTGTTTCCAGATTTGGAAAGACTACGTTTCTCACATTCTTTCCTCAGATCGACGACACGGAGCGATGAAATACTGCGACCATTTATGCTACCACTTTCATCGTCGGCCATATTGTAAACTAACGGAAATTATCGAATAAATACGTATTTCCGGAATTGACAGTTTTATCCGCAGACTTCTGCGCACCGATATAGCTACGCCTAGAACTCGAAAACCAGTCAATTTCCGGTATATTCCGCTCTTTTCCGTCATGTGTTTATGGGGTCAAGGTTTACACCAACATGTACAATAGGAAGTTCTGGAATTGTGACAGCAGCTGTTGTTAGGCATCCAAAATAACCCGTTTTAAAAGAATCGAGAACATGGCATCTTCTTCTAAAAGTACAGTGAATATGTCTACTGTGATGCGGGACATATCTGATGCTCTTTCTCTTGACAGGAGTGACAAAAAAGAGGTCAGAATCAGAATCAGAATCAGAATTGTTACTGGTGACACGTCAAATGACATTCATACACCAGGACCTGTGATATGGGAAGTTAGTCCCTAGCTCTAACCAAAGATGTAAACTTAGCTACACAATCCTCAGCACCTTCAGCCGTCAAAATAATAGAATCGGGAAGGGCATTCCAATCTCTAATGGTTCGGGGGAAAAACGATTCTTTATAAATATCCGTTCTTGCAGTAAGGGTCTGAAACGTCATTGAATGGTGTTTTCTACAATGCCTAGCTGGGGGAACAAGGTCATCTGTTGGAATGCTGGCAGCACCCTTTAGACCTTTGTATAAGAGTATGAGCCTACTGTCTCTTCTCCTTTTCTTGAGAGACTCCCATCTTAATTTTCCTAGAATTCCAGTCATGCTCCCAGTTTCAAAGCAATAATTTCCAGTTACAAATCTAGCAGCTCTATTCTGAACTTTTTCAATTTCTTCATTTAGGACCACTCCGCTTGGGTCCCAGATGCAACTACCGTATTCCAAGATTGGGCGAACAAGTCCCCTGTATGCTGTTTCTTTCACATCCTGAGGACACTGATGAAGATTTCGCCTCAGGAAACCAAGTGTTCTATTCGCCTTTGTACACATATTGCTAATGTGTGTATTCCATCTCAAATCGTGAGTGATTGTCACACCAAGGTATTTAATGGAATTCACATTTTCGAGGACCGTTCCCTCTAAGGTGTAAGAAGCCTCAACTTTATTAGATCTCTTCCTTGTTATCTGCATAATATTGCATTTAACTGGTTGAAATCTCATGCCCCATTTTCTGGCCCAACATCCTAATCTATCTATGTCTGCCTGAAGTTTCAGTGAGTCATCTGTATCTCTAATTTCCCGGTAACAAACACAGTCATCTGCGAACAGTCTTATTTCTGAGTCAATATCAGTGGAAATATCATTGATGTACAGGGAGAACAATAGAGGACCAAGAACGGTCCCTTGTGGGACTCCAGACAAAACTGGCGCCCATACTGAAGATTCACCATTAACAACAACACGCTGTTTTCTGTAGCAAAGGAAGGAATCTATCCATTTAAGAGTCTTCCCACCAATTCCATAACCAAATAATTTGGATTTAAGTAGTTCATGAGGAGGGGTGTCAAAAGCCTTCTCAAAGTCCAGAATAAATGTGTCCACCTGCCCCCCTTTGTCCAGGATTTTTGCCCAATCATTAATAACCGTGCTCAACTGAGTTTCGCAACTATGCCTTTTCCTAAATGCATGTTGTCTGTCTGTTGTCAGTCAGAACCCTGATAATGCTAATTTACCAAATCTGGCCTGCACTGCAGACCACAGCTTGACATAATAAAATTTAAAGGGTTTGTCCCTACGTTTCTATGAGGAAGTTCGATCACTAACCGTGGTTAACCATGGTTAACCACGGTTAACCAGTGGTTAACCAAAGTGTGATCGAACTCAGTCTGGTAGCATGGCGGAAGTGTCGTGACGTCACTCTGGTCGAACCAGACTAAAGCGTGGGTTACTCTGGAAGATACGTCACACCATACGTAACAAAGATGGCGGCGAAAGGTGCCAACACTAATGTCCGGGAATTGACTGCTTCTATTCAAGAAATTGAGGGTCAGTGTACCAGTCAACCAAACATCTACCAGACGTCGTTCGATCACACCGGTGACAAAACATGGAAATCATGGGAAGAACGTGCACAATTTGACTTACGCTACCATGGTCTGGTAGATGGTCGAACTCCCTCTATGATTATAATAGAAACGAAGGACTGACACTGTTTCAGAGGTCAGATGATTTTCATTCAAAATTGTCAACATCTTGCTCCGTCGAAATGCAACGTTAAAACATTGAATTAATTTGCAATATATTTTCCGCCGCACCTAATAATACTTCGCTACACTTGAATCCACGACAATACTTCTGTTTCTTTAAAATTTGCACAGTTGCTGGTTACGTCACCATGTTTGTTTACTCGGAGTGAGTTCATGCGCGTTGTCTGATTGGTCTAAAACAACCCAAGAAATTCTTCACGTCACACGTGCTTGGTGCTTGGTGACCAATCAAAATGCTAAAAAAATAAATGCGATTCTCCTAACGAAAACAAAATGGCTGCGTAACCAGCAACTGTGCGATGGGGCTATTTTTAAGAAACACACTTTACGGTGAATTATATGACAGAGCAGTTCCATAACAGGCGGTGGAAGGTTAACGGTTCGTTCATTAACGTAAGCAATATCGTATTTCAATGGAACAATATGTAGATTTTGAGATTTTCGCATGAAAATCAACGGATCTCTGAAACAGTGTCCGTCCTTCGTTTCTATTACATAGAAACGTAGAGATGAACCCTTTAGTATTGTAATACATCAAGCTCCTGTGCTGCAGACAGGACCAAAAGGAAAAGGAAAAGAAAAGGAAGGAAAACATTGTGGTCATTGGTCGTTGACAAGCACACCTGCCTAAATTTCCTCGCGGATATATTGCATGATTTGGTCAGGTATATTACAAAAGCCAAGGCCAAGCTGAGACGGCTAGAAATGCTAATCCGGAGATATTTATTTCTGTCTCTCATTACAATTAAGATGTTAATTGTTGTCAGATTAAAGTTGAATTATTAAAAATATTTTTATATATATATATGATGGTAATAGCACCTGAGTGCATTGCCCATCAGGGCTTCGAGAAATAGATTGGGCTGCATGGTGCTTCCACACAGAGCTGAAACCTGATGTTCTAAGCCTGCCCAGGCTAAGTGGTGAAAGTCAGACCCTTCATACATATTAACTCTATTGGTTTCATTGGGTGGCAGGGCTTGAGATATCTGTCATTTGATCTCAATGTCTAGTAAAAGTCCCACAGAATTGGAAGTAATGTCTTCGAAATGAAATAAATCTTTTTGAAAAATAGGCGAAGCTTGTCCTTTACAACTTTCTCGCTGGATATGTTGATCAAAAATAAAACAAAAGCACTGCATGCGGGTGCCAACGCTCGGCTGCAAAAATTCTAAGGCGAAAAAGGGGCATAACTGTGCCAAAAATATTTTGAGGTTTACCTCACCTATTGGTATGAGTTCCCCTTTTCATTAAATTTCATAATGAACAATTAGTCTGAGTTTCCAGTAAATATGTTCAGTAATGACAGAGATATTACAAAATGTCCAAGCTTTTGCACAACGACGCCAGAGCCATGACAATACCCCATCGTTTTTCTTCGAAAACACCCGAGCTTAAAATAAAGAAGTACTTTAATTTCTGTCTCTCATTACAATTAAGATGTTAATTGTTGCCAGATTAAAGTTAAATTATTAAAAACATCTTTTTTTATACATGTATATGATACTAATATCACATGAGTGCATTGTTTGATATGCATACAGTAACTAACAAGCCCCCGGCCCATCAGGGCTTCGAGAAATAGATTGGGCTGCATGGTGCTTCATCTAATGTACTGCCACTGGTAAACTGCTTTAAAGGTCTAAGCCTGCCCAGACAAAGTGGTGAAAGTCGGACCGTTCATGCATATACATGTAAACCCTATTGGTTTCATTTGTGGGCAGGGATTGAGATGTCATTTGATTTCAGTGTTGAGTACAAGTATCACTGAATTGGAAGCACTGTCTTGGAAATGACCTAAAACCTTTTTGAAAAGTCGGCAAAGCTTGTCCTTTACAACTTTCTCGCTGGATATGTTGATCAAAAATAAGAAGTAAAGAAGTTGTCACTGAAAAACGCGACAAAAAAGAAAAAAAAATCAACTTTAAAATGGTGCTGACAGAGACATCAATTCAAACAAACTAACAGATAGTAACTGTTTTATGCAAGACTTCCTTTCTACTTATACTACCAATGCCAACATTCTGGTAGGTCTTGATGGTATGGTAAAAACCAGTATAGGCAAGGGTTTGTTTGATTTGATGTTTAACGTCCCCGTCAACACTGTAAAGGTCATTTTGGAGACGTTGCTTCCAATGTTTTGGGAATTTTACCCGACATTGAGATGAAATGACATCTCAAGCCCTGTCGCCCAAAGAAACCAATAGGGTTTATTAGCATGGACGGTCTGCCTCGCACCACGGTTCCTGGACAGGCTTAGATCCTCTAAGCGGTCTACCAGTACTAGTGTGCGGGCCGGATTCAGCTCTGCGTGGAAGCATCATGCAGCCCATATATTTCTTCAAGCCCCTATGGGCGGGGGCTGAGTATAGGCAAGGGAATAAGGCATTTGTTGCTGGTGTGAATTGAACCAGCTACCTCTTGATCTTAAGTCTGTTACTTTACTCATGGAGCAGGATAGCTTAGTGGTTAGTGCACATTACTGTGATGTTAGAGGTCCCGGGTTTGATACCTGGCAGTGTAGAAAAAATTTTGTTGTCCAAACATGCTCCTCTGGCATCATTTGGCGGCCCCCTGTGCATAGTGAGTTATCCCATGCTGCTGATGATGCACAGGTTAAAAATCCCTACTATAATTTCTCTTTGTTTTTTTTTTCTTTTTTTTTCTCCCATTACTGCTACTCGCTCACGTCTGAGCATTTCGAGCAGGATTTCCTGGGTGGTAACCAGTACTTTTTTTTATTATTATTATTTTATTTATTAAGCAATGTGGATGAAGTGCCTTGCTCAAGGACACAACACTTTGGTCAGCGTGAGGCTCAAACTCACAACCTCTCTATCACAAACCCGATGCGCTACCACTTCACCAAAGCGCTTATGTCAGATTACTGGGTAGGCTTTCATCCTGCAAACCTGCATGGAGTCCGAGTGTATGTAATGTACACCTGCGAGTAATGGTCATGGCTAAAAAATTCCACTGGTCCATTCACCATAGCGAGTAAAAATTTTGGAAGACGAGTAAACATTATGTCTAGTCACTATAAAATTTACCAAAATCTACATGCCCTTGGTTGTGCAGGATGTGTAAAATTTTGAAGAATTTTCCAACCCTGCTAAGGTCAAATATAATGATTGCAGTATACAGTAAAACTCCGATGGCTGGAACACCAATGGCTCATTTACCATGGCTGAGTGGAACCCATTATTGAGCCCCTAGAGAAACCCTGTACGTAAGAAATAGTGGGATAATTTGAGAGATTTTCGCCTTTTTTACTTGCAAATGTATGCTGTGTGTACTCATTAGAATCGCCTCAGTGAGGTGATTCTAATGAGTACACACAGCATAATTTTCATTATAGAACACCAAAATGATGTCAAAAAGTATCTCGTTATGCCTCCTGGCAGTAACTCTCAGTGGCTCGAACTACCCCAGTCTCAATCAGATTTTTAAGGTCCCAAAGGTGTTTGAGCCATTGAAGTTCTACTGTATGTAAAAAGAAAACTACCATATAGATCCTAAGTATTGGGACTGATAGGCCTAAGCAAACAGTGCAGACCCAGATCAGACTGCTGAAGGAGCAGTGTGATCAGGGTCTACCCTGTTTGCCATTACGTCTGCACCTTTTCGACCCTTTGCTTGATCATAAAACAAAATGTATTAAATTTTTGGAGAATTACAGTATATAAGATATATGAAATATGCAATAAATAGTAAAACGGCTTGCCATAGACTTATCACATTTATATTTCCTCCAATTTCATTTGCACAATATGGATCAGGTGAGCGATTCAGGGCCATCATGGCTCTCTTGTTTGTGTGTTTTGGCCTACTCAAACTGTTTTTAAGACATCTCAGAATTTTTCATCTAATTTTAGAGTATTTTAAGATTTATGCTTTTCCTGTTTAAAAAGTTTAAAAATAAAAATGATTGCCTACCTACCAACCCTAAAATGTTTTTGAGAGATTTCTGGAAACAAGACCTTTTTTGCATATAAATGATATTCTGAACTTGTTCTTGATACTCCTTTTGGTCATGTGATAATCATCAGCAGCATCATAATATTTTCTTGTCTAGCTGTTATGTTAGCCATTGTGCCAGAACTTTTTGACACATTTTAAGTTGCCTTTACATGACATGTAATTAGTTATACAATGTGAAGAAGCCTCCGTGGTGCAATGGTTACGCTACTCGCCTTGTAAACCAGGGATCGCAGGATCTATCCGGCTTCACCAGACTTTCGGATGAGTCTTTAAACCGAGGTCCCGTCTCCGTATGACCTTAGCTGTTGGTGGGACGTAAAACTAAAACTCACTCACTCAGTTATACAATGTACATGATTGTATGTTAAAAGCATCCAAATACATGTACAGTGAAATTCCTCAATTAAGACCACCTTAAATTTAGACTAATTCTGCTATTAAATGCTTATTTTCAAGGCTACACTTAATATTTCTTTGTGATTTCAGCCTACAATATCCTCTGGTCAGGGACCACCTTTGGGACTGTTCAAAAGTGGTCTTTAAGACCTCTTTTGAACAGTCCCAAAGGTGGTCTTAATATAGGAATTTTACTTTATTTAGAATGACATTATAACTACATTTTGGTGCTTTACTATTTCAGGAGGCTTATAGAAAATATCTTGAATGTGTTCTAAGAATCTCAACAAAACTACTGAAGGATCTGCATACAGAAGGTGAGTTAACTCCTGCATGCTGGGTAATTTTGCACTACTGTAAAAATCCTAAAAATTCAGACACATTGAAGACTTGTTGTAATTCTCCCAAAATTTTAACAAATTTGTCTCACAATGAAGCAAGGAGTCCAAAAAGTGCAGATGGATTGGCAAACAGTGAAGACCCTGATTAGACTGCTCCTTCAGAAGCAGTCTGATCTGGGTCTTCACTGTTTGCTTAGGCCTGTCTGTCACAATACTTAGGATCATTTTGGTATTTTTTGTTGTCTGTGAATTGTTTTTAGCTCACCTGTCACGTAGTGACAAGGTGAGCTTTTGTGATCACTTTTTGTCCGTCGTGCGTGCGTCCGTGTGTGCGTGCATCCGTAAACAATTGCAAATAAGTATATCTCTAATACCCCATGGTCAATCTTGATCAAATTTCATGAGAAGCATCATTAGGTAGGGGGAAAAGCTGCATAAGGTTTTTGGGCTGATCAGAGTGGAATTCTTGTTGCCATGGCAACATATAGCTCCCATAGACTTACAATGGGAAAAAATTAAAATATCTTCTTCTCTGAAACCACAGGGCCCAGAGCTTAGATATTTAGCATGTACTAACGGCCAGTGATCACCTACATAATTCCTGCCAATCATGCCCCTGGGGTCCAAATTGGCCACGCCCCAGGGCCCCTTCGCTCCCATAGACTCATAATGGAACAAAAAGCTTCAGAAATCTTCTTCTCGGAAACCACTGGGCCAAAAGCTTAGATATTTAGCATGTAGCAACGGCAAGTGGTCACCTACATAATTCCTGCCAATCATGCCCCTGGGGTCCAAACGGGCCACGCCCTGGAGCCCTTTAGCTCCTATAGACTCATAATGGAACAAAAAGCTTCAAAAATCTTCTTCTCTGAAACCACAGGGCCCAGAGCTAAGATATTTAGCATGTAGCAACGACAAGTGGTCACCTACATAAATCCTGCCAATCATGCCCTTGGGGTCCAAATGGGCAACGCCCCGGGGCCCCTTTGCTCCCATAGACTCATAATGGAAAAAAGCTTCAAAAATTTTATTCTCTGAAACCACAGGGCCCAGAGCTAAGATATTTAGTGGTCACCTACATAATTCCTGCCAATCATGCCCCTGGGTTCCAAATGGGGGATGCCCCGGGGCCCCTTCGCTCCCATAGACTCGTAATGGACAAAAGCTTCAAAAATCTTCTCGGAAACCACAGGGCCCAGAGCTTAGATATTTAGCATGTAGCAACGGCAAGTGGTCACCTACATAATGCCTGCCAATTATGCCCCTGGGGTCCAAACGGCCAAGCCCCGGGGCCCTTTAGCTCCTATAGACACATAATGGAAAAAAGCTTCAAAAATCTTCTTCTCTGAAACCACAGGGCCCAGAGCTGAGATATTTGGCATGTAGCAACGGCAAGTGGTCACCTACATAATTCCTGCCAATCATGCCCCTGGGTTCCAAATGGGCCACACCCCGGGGCCCCTTAGCTCCCATAGACTCATAATGGAAAAAAAACTTCAAAAATCTTCTTCTCTGAAACCACAGGGCCCAGAGCTTAGATATTTAGCATGTAGCAACGGCCAGTGGTCACCTATATAATTCCTGCCAATCATGCCCCTGGGTTCCAAACGAGCCAACCCCCAGGGCCCCTTAGCTCCTATAGACTCATAATGGGAAAAAGCTTAAAAAAGCTTCTTCTCTGAAACCTTAGGGCCCAGAGCTGAGATATTTAGCATGTAGCAATGGCAAGTTGTCACCTACATAAATCCTGCCCCGGGGGTCCAAATGGGCCATGCCCCGGGGCCCCTTTGCTCCCATAGACTCATAATGGAAAAAAGCCTCAAAAATCTTCTCTGAAACCACAGGGCCCAGAGCTTAGATATTTAGCATGTAGCAACGGCAATTGGTCACCTACATAATTCCTGCCAATCATGCCCCTGGGTTCCAAATGGGCCATGCCCCGGGGCCCCTTTGCTCCCATAGACTCATAATGGAAAAAAGCCTCAAAAATCTTCTCTGAAACCACAGGGCCCAGAGCTTAGATATTTAGCACGTAGCAACCGCAAGTGGTCACCTACATAATTCCTGCCAATCATGCCCCTGGGTTCCAAATGGGCCATGCCCCGGGGCCCCTTTGCTCCCATAGACTCATAATGGAAAAAAGCCTCAAAAATCTTCTCTGATACCACAGGGCCCAGAGCTTAGATATTTAGCATGTAGCAACGGCAAGTGGTCACCTACATAAATCCTGCCAATCATGGCCCTTGGGTCCAAATGGGCTAGCTCCGGGGCCCCTTAGCTCCCATAGACTCATAGTGGAAAAAAGCTTCAAAAATCTTCTTCTCTGAAACCACAGGGCCCAGAGCTTACATATTTAGCATGTAGCAAGGGCAAGTGGTCACCTACACAATTCCTGCCAATCATGCCCCTGGTGTCCAAATGGGCCACACCCCGGGGCCCCTTAGCTCCCATAGACTCATAATGGAAAAAAGCTTCAAAAATCTTCTTCTCTGAATAACAGGGCCAAGTTATTAGATATTTAGCATGTAGCAACAGCAAGTGGGGTCCTACATAATTCCTGCCAATCATGCCCCTGGGTTTCAAATGAGCCACACCATGGGGCCCCTTTGCTCCCATAGAATCATAATGGAAAAAGCTTCAAAAATTTCTTCTCTGAAACCACAGGGCCAAGAGCTTAGATATTTAGCATGTAGCGACGGCAAGTGGTCACCTACATAATTCCTGCCAATCATGCCCCTGGGGTCCAAACAGGTGAGCGATATAGGGCCATTGGGCCCTTTGTTTTTTTTTTACCTACTGGTAAATCAACTTCTACATGTAGGACTGCCATCCGACTGTCAAACTATTTCCAAATGTTATCAACAGGTTTCGAAAGTCACCACTAGTGGACAAAGAGTTAACCCATCATATACTCTATTGCTATATGTTGGAAAAGTCCATTTGTCATATAAGGGGTGTCAGGCCTATTTTTTCATTCTTTATTCTATTTATGACAAAAACTTCTATTAGCAAATAGTGCAGGCCGTGATCAGACGCAAGGTTCTGGGGCGTCTGATCTAGGTCTGCACCGTTTGCCAAGGTACCCCTTTAGGAGTTTCCGGCATGCAATGTGTTAGGGTCCTATGATATAAATGTTCATGTAAGGAGGTTATATGAAACAAGCCTTGGGTGAGTTTCTTAAATTTCATATGAAATGAACATGAGTGTGAAATTCTTTTTACCATATGACCATTTTGCTTTGTATTTTCTGCACAGAAAAAAAGGAATTTATACATGTAGCTTCCGCAGAAGTCATTACATGGTCATTGACTAGGGCTGGCTAATCGGAGCTGAAAAGCTAATCGATTATCAGTCATGTCATTGCGATCAATAATCGATTAGTAATCACTAAGGTTTTGTCATAATTTTACCTGTCTGGCTTTCTGTCTGAACATGTCTCTTACCATATGTTGCACTTTACCATATGTATATTTGAACAGACAGGCCTGAGCAAACAGTGTAGACCTAGATGAGACGCCACAGAATGCGGCGTCTCATCAGGGTCGGCACTGTTTGCCACTCATCCAGCTATTATAGGCATAACTTTGGGGAGTAAATTGTACCTCTCAAGTAATTGATTAAAAGAAAATCATCAATGATAATCATTTTGTGGAATTTATCGATCGATCAATCGATCATAATGGTTAATCGTGTCAGCTTTATCATTGACAGCGTGATAATGTTTCACAACGTTGTTTTGTGATGTTACATCCAGAAAATATGTGATGACGTTATGGCATTTCTTACAACACTGGTCATCCAAAAAAGACTTTCACAATTGTTCCGAAAAAGTTGCAAGTTGCTTTTGTTGTGCATCTAACTTGATGTAAGCTGGCCAATGGAAACATTCTTGAAATCAGCAAGTACACAGGTATTTGAGATGAAACAGTAATTAAGACATATCAATTATGCTATTTATTTTTTTTTTTTTTAACTACAGAGGATGCTCATTTTAAAGACATTATTTAACATTTTGCCCTTATTATACCCCCGGCATACGAAGTATGCAATGGGGGTATATAGTTTTTGTCTTTTCCGTCTGTCTGTCTGTCTGTCTGTCTGTGTGTCCGTAAACAATTATTTTGTGTCAAAGATATCTCAGGAACTGCTTCACATAGAAACTTGAAATTTTGCACACATGATCAGTATGACTACTTGTATTGTGGGAAAGAAAATAAGGGCCAAGGGGTCAGACCTTTTAGAGTTATTTCCCTTTGTAGTTCTTGCTGTTTAATAGTGTATATTTTTATTTTGTGTCAAAGATTTCTCAATAACTACTGTACATAGAAACTTGAAATTTTGCAAACTTTTGTGGGAAAGAAAATAAGGGCCAAGGGGTCAGGCCTTTTAGAGTTATTTCCCTTTGTAGTTCTTGTTTCAGCTGAGGTGATGGCACTGGCTGGGGGTATACGTGCCCCACTAGGCACTTTTGTCTAGTAAAAATATGCCAGTATAAAGAATCCCAGTAGAAACAAAGGGTCTTTTTTCCCCATAAATTACTCCAAGAAACAAATGTTGTGGATATTTGCTCGAATCACCAAGGCTATTCTAACAAATATCCACATGTTTCTTGAATAGTACATTTTTTGAATATCTCTGTTAATCTCTGTCTCATCTTAATTATAAATTTTGTTGTTATATCTAATGTTGGTCTAAAAAGGGTTGGCTGTATAAGATTCAAATTTGAATCATTAACTCTTATCCTGCTGTTCACAACAACCCCTGCCTTTGCAAACAGTGTAGATACAGATCAGATGGGTATCTGATCAGGATCTACACTGTCATTTGAATGGATAAATTACATCAAGAAATTTGATTGGATGAATTGTAAATGGGTGTGGCCAAATTAATTTATGCAGCAGGCTAAGGGTTAAACAACAAAGTGATGGTGTACCTTCAGACATACATCCATATCAAAGACTCAAGTCCGCCTGAAATGCTTTGTTTCTTAAAGGAAAGACATTGCCCCTCAGGAACAAATTCACATCAATTAAAACAAAAAATACAGTTAAGTTCCTGTATTCAGACCACCTTTAAGACCTCTTTTGAACAGTCTCAAAGATGGTCTCCAACTAGAGGAAACAGGGTGTTGAAAACACAAAGAAAGAATAAATGAAATCTTCTAAAGATGCTTTTAAAAGCAGAGTTAGTGTTAATTTTTTGTTAGTCTGATAGAATGAATTTCACTGTACTTTGGAAAAGTTGCTTTCTCTGAAAATTGATTTATTAATCCCCTGCTGCAAAGCGGAGCAGGGATTATAGGAATGGCCTTCGTCTGTCTGTCCATCCGTCTGTCTGTCCATCCATCTGTCTGTCCATCCGTCTGTCTGTCCATAACACTTTCTTGTCCGCTCCATATCTCCTGAACCCTTTGATAGATTTTCATTAAACTTTGGTCATTTATTTGTCTCAGTGAGCTGGTGTGCAGAGCCCATAAATGAACCATGTCGACTCAAGGTCAAGGTCATGGTTGAAGGTCACGAGTTTGAAACTTGGAATTTTTTGTCCGTTCCATATCTCCTTTACCCTTGGAAGGATTTTCATTAAACTTTGGTCAAATATTCTTCACAGTGAGCTGATGTGCAGAACCCATGTCCGCTTGTCTATCTGTCAGTTTGTCTGTCCGTCCATCTGTCCATAACTTTTTCTTGTCCGCTCCGTATCTCTTGAGCCCTTTAATAGATTTTCATTAAACTTTGGTCAATTATACCTCTCAGTGAGCTGGTGTGCAGAACCTATAAATGAACCATGCCGACTCAAGGTCAAGGTCATGGTTGAAGGTCACAAGTTTAAAACTTGGAATTTTTTGTCCGTCCCATATCTCCTTTACCCTTGGAAGGATTTCAGTCTTCACAGTGAGCTGATGTGTAGAACCCATGTCTGTCCATCCATCTGTCTGTCAGTCCATCCATCTGTAACTTTTTCTTGTCCGTTCCATATCTCCTGAACCCTTTAATAGATTTTCATTAAATTTTGGTCAATTATTTCCCTCAGCGAGCTGATGTGCAGAACCTATAAATGAACCATGTCGACTCAAGGTCAAGGTCACATTTGAAGGTCACGAGTTTAAAACTTTGAATTTTTTGTCCCTTCCATATCTCCTTTACCCCTAAAAGGATTTTCATTAAACTTTGGGTCAATTATCCCCCTCAGTGAGCTAACCATGCCAACTCAAGGTCAAGGTCACAGGTGAAGGTCACAAGGTTGAGCCTTGATACAAAATGCAGCGGAGGATTTGGCTGTCCTCCAGACTGCTTTCTTGTTCCAATTCTTTCCTCTATGGTTATTGTCTTCTCTTGAGCAGGTGGTCATGTGACATTCAACAAAGATGTGACAAGGTTTGTGAAACTAGGACAGCAGTGCATGGACAGAGTAGCGGCTATTGCAGCTGAACAGACAGCCAAAGGTAAGTTGGGCTTAATGGTAAGGTTAATGTATTACAATGGGTATGGAACCTTGATGTTTTCTGTTATGACATTTTTACCATTTTCACAGTAACTGCACTCACACAACAGTCACCAAATCTGTGCAGGACATGGCATCACATTAAGAAGTCTACAGGTGTATAGAACGCCCTTTTAAAGGCAATGATCAAGAATTGATACAATTACCTCTATCCAAGATATCAAAGGGAAAGAAACATGAGCATAAATTAACATCACTACCGTGTATAATGAAAATGTCACATGGGGAAAGGCAAAATAACAGTTACTTTCCCACAAAATGGCCAATCAGCTATCCAAAACAATATTATAGATGTTACTACAAGCATGAAAAGACTATAATAATAAACCATGGCAGAAGAACCGCCTTGGAATGGTCATTAAAAATTTTTTTACTGGGGAGCTTAAAGGCATTTATTCTTGTAACAGTAAGACACACCATGTGTACATAATTGTTTTATTGACCCTTGTGATATACTGTCTATAGAAGATCAAAGACAGCCCTTAATAGTGTGATTACTAGCTCTTATTGAATCCCCTGACTGAGGCGCTTAAGGGGAAAATCAGTAATGTACACTCCAGTCAACAGTTAGGAATAATTGATTTTTCCCCAAGGATGCCCCTCACCTGTTGAAGACAGAGGACTTCTCTTCAGTCAGCACTGAGATCTACATAATATTACGCAATGAAACGATAGTCCTCAATAATCAAGAGTAAATGCCTTTAAATGGATTTTATGTGGCCACAATCCTCACCCTTGGTTCTGTCGTAGTTTAGACAAACAATTTGTTCAGTCCACATGAAGTAACTCTACTTTATATAGAGAAAAGTTGGGTTAGCCACAGGAGTTTGAAGTTCTGTCCATAAAAAATTCATAATGTCCAAAAACAAAAGTGACTGCAAGCCATTTCTTTGAAGTTGCTTCAAGAGCTTTTGTATTTGGACATTTTCAGTACGTTTGATGGACCAAACTTCAAGCGACTGTGGGTTAACATGGGTGTTTAGCATCATGAAAACAAGCCTATATAATTCTGACCCCCTTGAACGCCACTTTTTTTTATAGTAAAACTGAGGTTTACAGGGGTAAACCTTATTTTGCTTATTTCTGTTCTAAAATATAGATTGTGGGTACTCATACTTAGAACCGCCTTGATGAGGCAGTTCTAACGAGTACCCACAATCTATATTTTGAGCAGAAATAAGAAAAATATCATCATAATAACAAGTCTGCAAAATGAAATTCTCTAAACCCCAATTTATATAGAGAAAAACCGGTTTACAGGCGTATACATTATTTTGCTCATTTCTGCACCTGGACATAGATTAGTAAACCAGGGATCCCAGGATCGATCCCTGGCTTCTCCAGACTTTCGGATGAGTCTTTAAACCGAGGTCCTGTCTCCATATGACCTTAGCTGATGCTATCAGACTGTTATCAGAACCATGTAATGTTTTTAGGTTCTATTGTTAGGCATGATTCCAACAGATAACTCTTTTTGGAGTTACTCAAACACTCACTCACTGGACATAGATTGTAGGTACTCATTAGAACATCCTCAATGAGGTGGTTCTAACTAGTACCCACAACCTATGTTTGGAGTATATTGCATGAGGTGTCAAGTCCTGCTTTCTGGGAAAAATTAGAAAAAATATTTCAAAATGTTGTCTGCTGTGAAAAAATACCCAGCATGCAGAGCATTAACTAACATGATTTCAGGTTTGGCCCCCAACGCTGGTGTTATAAAGAAGTCGTATAGTACTTGGTTTGCATTACTATTTAAAACAATTATCTAGAGAATAGTTTTTATTTTCTTGATTTGGTATGTATTATTCTGTATCTGAGCTGGCTGATATTGGCTTAAATTTGGGCCAGGTTTGTTGTGCTTGTTGCAGGTGTGGTAGTTTAAAGAAACATTCAGTTTTGTTATATATCCTAGTAATAATGTTACACAGAGGTATGTGTATTTTGTTTTAGGGCCTGGGCCTCCACAGGTTCCAAATACTACCAGAGTTGCCACCCCTGGTTTGTGGATGAGTGTACATGCTCCGCCAAGTGCTGGAATAGTTACCTCTCCTACCAACACACATACAGCTAAAGCAGTTGATTCCAAGTCTAGGTAATAGTCCATTAAGATCTTTGAGGAATAAATTTATTTATCGCCCCGCTTTGAAAAAGTGGGGGCTATATTGGATTTGCCTTGTCATTCTGTGATTCCATAATTCCGTTATTCATCATAACTCAAAAACCGTTCGAGGTATTTTCATGAAACTTCACACAAATGTAAAGCACTATCAGACGATGTACAAAGCGCACGAACCACAACTCTGGATTGCCTACTTTTGGAGTTATTGCCCTTTGAACATTGAATAAATTCCGTTGTCATGATAACTCGAAAACCGTTTGAGGTATTTTCATGAAACTGCACACAAATGTAAAGCACTATGAGACAATGTGCAGAGCACATGAACCAAAACTCTGGATTTCCTACTTATGGAGTTATTGCTCTTTGAACATTGAAAAAATTATGTTATTCATGGTAACTTGAAAACCATTTGAGGTATTTTCATGAAACTTCACACAAATGTAAAGCACTATGAGACGATGTGTGGTGCGTATGAACCATAACTCTGGATTGCCTACTTTTGGAGTTATTGCCCTTTGAACATTGAAAAATGGCAATTTTAACCGTGTCGGGTCCATAACTCAAAAAACGTTTGAGCTATTTTCATGAAACTTCACACAAATGTAAAGCACTATAAGACGATATGCAGAGTGGATGAACCATAACTCTGGATTGCCTACTTTTGGAGTTATTGCCCTTTGAACATTGAAAAATTTAATTGGAGGCTGAAAGCTGAAAGCATTTTTTTTCTTGTATTTTTATCACGCCTGCTTTTAGCATTGCATGATATAGGCGCCCGGTTTTCCGTCCGTTCGTTTGTTCATTCGTGTCAAGGCATCAACATTTGCGACCACCCTAGCCTTCACCCTAATGGTCAAGTTTATTTCTCAAGAACTATTAGAGCTTCATTTATGATACTTCATACAAACTTGTGTCTGGGGATGGCAACTTACATGCAAGCATCCATAGTTCATCTTGACCTACATTTCATGGTTCACTGACTTGGTAAAATATTGCGACCACCCTAGCGTTCACCCTAATGGTCAAGTTTATTTCTCAAGAACTATTAGAGCTTCATTTATGATACTTGGTACAAAATTGTGTCTGGGAATGACAACTTGCATGCAAGCATCCATATTTGACCTTGACCTACATTTCATGGTTCACTGACTTTGTAAAATATTGCGACCACCCTAGCGTTCACCCTAATGGTCAAGTTTATTTCTCAAGAACTATTAGAGCTTCATTTATGATACTTCATACAAACTTGTGTCTGGGGATGGCAACTTACATGCAAGCATCCATAGTTCATCTTGACCTACATTTCATGGTTCACTGACTTGGTAAAATATTGCGACCACCCTAGCGTTCACCCTAATGGTCAAGTTTATTTCTCAAGAACTATAAGAGCTTCTTTAATGATATATAGTACAACCTTGAATCTGTGGATGGCATCTTCAATGCAAGCATCCATATTTGACCTTGACCTAAATTTCATGGTTCACTGACTTTGTAAAATATTGCAACCATCCTAGCGTTCACCCTACTGGTCAAGTTAATTTCTCAAGAACCATAAGAGCTTCATTAATGTTACATGTACAAACTTATATCTTGGGATGGCAACTTAAATGCAAGCATCCATATTTGACCTTGACCTACATTTCATGGTTCACTGACTTCGTAAAATATTCCCACCACCCTAGCGTTCACCCTAATGGTTAAGTTCATTTCTCAAGAATTATTTGAACTTCATTCATGATATTTAGGACAAGCCTTTTATGCAAGCATCTATGTTTGATCTTGGCCTAGATGTCATGGTTCGGTGACTTTGCGCCCCCACAGGTGTGACATAGCCTTTGGCAGAATTCTTGTTCTTTTCTGATAGCGCTATTTCTTGTATTTTTCTTTTCTGATAGGGCTATAGCGAGGCTATAATCAGATCCTCTGACAGTTCTAGTTTGTTCTGGAATGTTTCAATACATTACAATGCAGAGTTTTCCAAAAGCCTTATAATAAGTGAACCAGTCGTGCAATGTATAGATTATACAGAAAATGACCACTTCGTAATTTTGTAGCTCAACATTTATAAAATCCATACCTGTACATAAACCATATAATACCCAGAACCATGCCGTAGTGAGCAATAGTGCTGGGAAGGGCTTAATAAATATTGAGCAGTCTTAGCCATTTCACCGGTGTTTTAGAAGCCTCCGTGGCGCAATGGTTACGCTACTCGTGTAAACCAGGGGTCACATGATCGATTCCGAGCTTCTCCAGACTTTCAGATGAGTCTTTAAACCGATGTCCCATCTCCGTATGACCTTAGCTGTTGGTGGGACGTAAAACTCAAACACTCACTCTTCTCTGGTGTTTTTTCGACAGATCACCAGGGTCCAATTGTAAAAAAATTCTGCCCCCGCCTTTGGGGGCTTGAAGAAATTGATGGGCTGCATGATGCTTCCACACAGAGCTGAATTTGACCACACAAGAGCAGTGGTGAACCGCTTAGCCTGCCCAGGCAAAGCCGTGGGAGTTGAACCGTCCATGCTTATAAACCCTATTGGTTTCATTGGGCGACAGGGCTTGAGATGTCATTTCATCTCAACGTCGGGTAAAAGTCCCACAGAATTGGAAGCAACGTCTCCAAAATTACCTATTCAATGTTGACGGGGACGTTAAACCTCAAATCAACCAACCAACAAATTGTAAAATGCAGTTAGCTTATCTATTAAGCTGCTGTTACTGCATGGGTCACATTTGACCATTACATGCAGGTGCGCATTACATACACAGATACACTCCAGTTCATCAGTGGTCAAAATGTTAACTTCTAGTAAGAATAACACTTAATACAATGGTATTTTTGCTGAAAAAAAAATGCTGAAAAAATGAAAGCTACTCTCATTCTTTCAACAAAAATATTAGTGTATTTACTAGATTTAACTGTCAAAGTTGTAAAGATGTATTAACAAACACATATTTAGTATGTAGCAACATCAAATGACCACCTATATAAATCCTGCCAATTATGCCCCTGGGATCCAAATTGGCCACATCCGAGGGCTCTTTAGCTCCCATAGACTTACGATTGAAAAAACATCAAAAACTTTCTTCTCTGTAACCACAGGGCCCAAAGCTTAAATATATAGCTTGCAGCAACGTTAAGTGGACACTTACATAAATCCTGCCGACCATGCCTCTGGAGTCAAAATTGGCCATGCCCATGGGCCCATTAGCTCCCATAGACTTACAATGGAAAAAAAAACTTCGAAAATCTTCTACTCTGAAACCATAAGCCCCAAAGGTTAGATATTTAGTATGTAGCAATGTGAAATGTCACCTTAATAAATTCTGCCAACCATGCCCCTTGGGTCAAAATTGGCCACGCCATGGGCCCATTAGCTACCATAGACTTAAAATGAGAAAAAAACAAAACTTAAAATGGAAAAAAAAAACTTCAAAAATCTTCTTCTCTGTAACCATAAGGCCCTGAGCTTAGTTATTATCAAGTGGTTGCGTACATGAATCCTGCCATTCATGCCCCATGGGTCTAAATTGGCCATATCCTGTGGCCCCTCAACTGCAATAAACGTATAATGGAAATACAGCTTCAAAAATGTTCTCTGAAACCATGAAGTACAGACCTTAGATATTTAGTGTATAGCAACAAAAAATGGTCGCCTACATAAATCCTGCCAACTGTGCCCTTTGGGTCAAAATTGGTCACGACTCACGCCCCAGGGCTCATAATCTCCTATAGGCTTATACTGGAAAAAAAAAACTTCAAAAATCTTGTTCTCCGAAACCATAGCCGGCCTCGGTAGCTCTGTCGGATGTGCGTCTGACTGGTGATCAGGAGGATGCGGGTTCGATTCCTGCCTGGGTCAGCAACATTCTTTCGTGGAGATTGATCATGAAATCTTTTCTATGGTCATTCTCTCCCTTCTGCTGATTCAAGAAGGGCAGCTGTCACTTTCTGGCAAAAGAATGCGCACTGTACTGGTTAACCACTTACGTATAAGCATGCCTAGGAAAAGTGTGGATAGGTAAACTGACCGGCTCAAAAATGACATAAAATAGTGTTGACTAGGCCAATACAAACAAAATCTCCGAAACCATAAGGCTGTGAGCTTTGATATTTAGTATGTAGCAATGTCAACTAGTCTCCTGCATAAATCCTGCCAACCATGCCTTTTGGGTCAAAATTGGCCACACCCCAGGGCTCATCAGCAGGAAAAAAACTTAAAAATCTTCTTCTCTGAAACCATAAGGCCCAGAGCTTAGATATTTAGTATGTAGCAATGTCAAGTGGTCTCCTACACTAATGGTTTTCTGGTACAGAGGTGAGCGATATATGGGCATTTGTCCCTCTTGTTTCGAAATTATCTTAAAGTTTTTTAACTGCCATATTTTCCAAACCATTTGAAGAATTTGGTTTCTTATTTGGTATGGCGATAGATATAGCATAATAGGTCCAAAGTTATATTCAGCATTACCCACAGCCCATGCACATGGCCTCAAGGTCAAGGTCACAGACTTGGAAATTTTTAATGTTAAAGATGTTTAAAAGCTCATATTTTCTAAACCATATGATGGATTTGGTCCAAACTTCTATTCAGTTATACTCCTACCCATGCTCCTGACCACAAGGACAAGGTCATTGTCTTAGAATTTCTTCTTAGATTTTTTGAACAGGTCATATTTTCCAAACTGTATGATGGATTTTGCTGATATTTGGAAGATGATAGATATAGGTCCAAACTTTTATTCAGCAACACACACACCCATGACCTCAAAGTCACAGACTTAGAAATTTTTTATGTTAAAGTTTTCCAACATATGACGAATTTGGTTCATATTTGGTATAATGATAAGATAAAGGTCCATGACCTCAAAGTCACAGACTTAGAAATTTTTTATGTTAAAGTTTTCCAACATATGACGGATTTGGTTCATATTTGGTATAATGATAAGATAAAGGTCCAAAGTTTTATTCAGCAATTCCCCACCCATACCCATGACCTCAAGGTCAAGGTTCACAGACTAAGAAATTGTATGTTTAAGTTTTTTAGAGCTC
Source organism: Lucinisca nassula (assembly GCA_963580285.1). Lineage (NCBI taxonomy): Eukaryota > Metazoa > Mollusca > Bivalvia > Lucinida > Lucinidae > Lucinisca > Lucinisca nassula. Next base: position 121,850,596 of record OY757017.1, read on the forward strand.
ATATTTTTCTAACTATGTGATGGATTTGGTTTATATTTGGTATGATTACAGCTTTGGGTCCAAAGTTTATTAGGCAATACCGCCACCTATGCACATGGCCTCAGAGACTCTTCCGGGCAAGCTATGCTGTCAGATGACAGCTCTTGTTACATGGGCATGGGGATGGGGATTATTTTGTCTTTTGTGATGTCTTGTTTGCTCTCCTATACATCAAAGTCCTATAAGACATCCTTTGGAAGAGAAAAAGATTTATAGAATCGGCTGACATCTGAGTTATTGCTGCACTTTGTTCTACATTGTACAGTAAATGTGTTGATGCACTTCTTTTACTTGGTCAAGTATTTGTTCTACATTATATAGTTAGTATGTTTCTGGATTTGTTTTGCACTTGTTTTACATTGTCCAGTAATCGTGTTATTTTTAACAGCACAAAGAAGATGTCCCCTATGGAAGTGGCAGTGATGCATAACCAGAAACTCTTATCAGCATTCAAGGCCAGGCAAGGGAAAAACAAGTCACTCAGTGCTAGTCAGGTATTTTGAATTCAGTTTCAGACAAACACAAAAATAAAAGATAAGGAGAATGGAGACATTTACAAGGGAGATTATTCTTGTTTAAAATTTTGTACTGCCTTTCTCATATGATGACCAGTGTTTAATCCCTAAAGCACATATTAAGATAGTAGACGGCAGTAACAAAGTATTTTTAGCTCACCAGAGCCGAAGGCTCCAGGGGAGCTTATAGGTTAGGCAGTTGTCCGTCATCATGTTGTTTGTCGGCTGCATCATCTCTTTCAAATGGCATCTCCTCTGAAGTCACTTGGCCAATTGGGCCCAAATTTCATCTGTAGCATCCTTATGCTGGGGGATTGAAAGTTTGTGTTTTTTACGAAATTTTACTTTTCAGTTTGGTTGCTATGGCAACTCATATTTCCCATAGACTTATAATAGGGAAATTTGAAAAATGGCATTTACTGCCAAGTCGTTGCAGATATTTGACAAAACTTCCATAGAAATGCTCCTTGAGTAAACTTCCCTCACTCATATGCTTTTATGTCAACCTGGGGGTCCCCAAGGTTATGCCAGGGTCATGCCTTGCCCCCTCCACTTCATAAAATGCCTTATATCTCAGAAACCTTATAGATCACCACCCCTAAAGCATATATATTCTTGTTCCTTATGATAAGACACATTAAGTGACACCAACCTGAGGGTCCCCCAGGATGTGCAAGGGTCATGCCCCACTCACTCCATTTCATAAAAGGTCCAATATCCCAGAAGCCTTACAGATCCCCACCCCTAAACCATATTTATTCTTGTTCCTTATGATAAGTCGCATTAAGTGACACCAACCTTGGGGTCCCCAGGGATGTGCCGGGTCCATGCCCCACCCCTCCACTTCATAAAAGGCCCAATGTCCCAGAAACCTTACAGATCCCCACCCCTAAATCATATATATTCTTGTTCCTTATGATAAGTCACATTCAGTGGCACTAAACTGGGGGTCCCCCAGGATGTGCCAGGGCCATGCTCAACCCCCTCCACTTCATAAAAGACCCAATATCCCAGAAACCTTACAGATCCCCACCCCTAAACCATATATATTCTTGTTCCTTATGCTAAGACACATTCAGTGACACCATCCTAGGGGTCACCCAGGGCATGCCGGGACCATGCTCCACCCCTCGACTTCACAAAAGGCCATATATCTGAGAAACTGTTCAGAGCCCCACCCCTAAACCATATATATTCATGTTCCTTATGATAAGAAGCAATCAGTGACATCAGCATAGGGATCCCCCTGGGGTGTCACGGGCCATGCCCCCCCCCCCCCCCCCCCCCCATTTACTTCATTAAAAGCCTTATATCTCAGAAACCAGTCAGATCCCCACCCCCTTAACCATATATGATAAGACTCATTCATTCATACCAGCATGGGAATCACTTTGTGCTGGGGCCATGCCCCACCCCTCCACTTCATTAAAAGGCCATATATTTCAGAAACCATTCAAATCCCCACCCCATAATCATATATATATTCTTGTTAATTATTATTAGACACATTCAGTCTCACTGACTTGGGGGGTCTGCAGGGGCTATTTCTCTCCCATCCACTTCATAAAAGTGCCTCATTGCTCAGAAACTGTTCAGATCCCCACCCTTTAACCATATATATTCTTGGTCCTTATGATAAGACACAAACAGTGACAACAATCTTGGGCTTTTCTGGGATCTGCCATGCCCCAATTTGTTTGGGAGACTTTATAAATGGTAGATTATATCATGTTAAAATATATGGCTGCCACTGGGCAGTGCCCACCTGAGCTCTGGTTTGTGAAATTTGGCTCTTTAGTTTGTTTGCTATGGAAAGTTAAGAGTGGTCTTAACATAGGAATTTCACTGTATGTACCAGTGTATGCTTAAAATATTTTGCGGCATTTGCATCAGTTTTAGCCTCAAAATATGCATTTGTAGCAAATTTTTCATCATCATGCCATAAGACATCATCAGAGGCAATTTCATCTAACGATATCTGAGTAAGCATTCAATATCAAACTAACCTGCTAATATTATAGGAATTTCATTTTTGTGGACTTTATTGATGTGTAAACTCCAGCAAATCACTTACAAACTTAGCATAAAGCCCTTAAATTTATTCTTTATAATTCCAGTTTTGTCATCGAAATATTAAAAATTATTTGAATTCTTTTGTAAGCATAAGAATGAACTTATCAACGGCCAGGGTTGAATGATTTATTGAGGCCCGCCAAGCGAATTTGGGTCTTCGAGCATTCCGTCATGACAAGGTTTAACTGCGCATGCCCAGCCATTCAGAGGGGCCAGGGATATGACTTTCTGTCTGAAGGTTCCTCTTGATTCATTGCTTGTATGAGCGAGCAGCGAAGGTTCTGGCGAGACTGCGCGGATGCGCAGGCTCGCCTGAACGTTCGCTGCTCGCATAGGCGATAAGTACCAAAATCGCTTGACGGGGCCCTAATCAAGTAGAAGCTCCATCTTTGAAAGGAATCCAAGTGGAAAAACGTCAAGTCTTTAAATTCAGTTTGTCTTTTTACATTTACGTTTTCAGTAGTTTGCAAACGTTTAATCGAACCCTGTTGACGTCACTTCAATTGCAATGGCATAACATTCAGGTTCTAAATGTGCTCTTTGACATTATGTTACATTACTACATGTCGCTGTGTGAAATAGTTCTGAGATCCTTGCTCATGGAATTTATCGAAGTATAAAACTTTTTTTTCAACCAATCAGATTGCTCGAAATGTACATAATGATGCACAGTTGAATTACTCAGTGATATCAGCTCGATAATATCAGCCTGATTGTTTATTAGATTTTATCATTCATGCTTATAAACCCTATTGGTTTCATTGGACGGCAGGAATTGCGATGTCGTTTCATTTCAATGTCGGGTAAGTCCCACAAAATTGGAAGCAATGTCTCCAAAATGACCTTTACAGTGTTGACAGGGACATTAAACCTAAGATCAAACAAAACTGTTATATATAAGGAGGAAGATTCCATTTGGTACAAAAAGGGTTGATGTGGGAATTTTACTGTATTTTTCAGAACCTAGCTCTGACGGTACAGAGAAAGATGGCTGAAAATCTGGCTATTGCTAAAGCAAGGGAAGAAGCTGTATCCTTTTCTTTTAACCCTTCTCTTCCTGAATATTCAGTTTAGCCACACCCATTTCTGACTTTTAACCAATCAGATTACTTGATAGAATTTTTTTCCTACAAATTCATAAACTTAATGTCAAACAGTGTAGATCCTTATCAGATGGCTTCTTCAGAAGCCATCTGATCTGGATCTACACTGTTTTCAAAGATAGGGGTTGTCGTGAACAGCAGGATAAGAGTAAATGTTTTGCACGCTGGGTATTTTTTCAGCAGGCAGTATTTTAACATTATTTGGAGGTGTTATCAAGAACTTTCAGTTTGCTAATTGGACTGATCAGTGATATTAATAAACAAAGACAGTGCTTAAAGTTTTCTTTAACCGACTGTAGCTTGCAAAGAAAATGAGAGAGAGACAGAAAAGATTGGAAGAACAAGCAGCCAGGTGAGAAACTGTTCTAGTCCTTTAGGATCATTGAATCCACTATGTACAGTCCAACCTGTATTAAGCAAGCACCTAAGGAATAACCAAAATGGGCTTGCTTAAGACAGGTCCTTGCTTAATACAGGTGAAATTTAATACATTTGCCCAATTTGGGAACCAAATGCTTGCTTGCTTAAGACATGTTGCTTGCTTAATAGAGGTGGCTGCTAATATAGGTTTTACTGTATTTTTCAAAACATTTGAGGGTTGCTAAATGATAGACTGAAACTAATAAGCACCTACTTCTATGTTTGAAGCAGAAGTAAGAAAAAAAGCACAGATTTTCATCAGAAAAATATTAGTTTTGGGGCTATGAAAGCATGGGTGTGTTGTAATCTCTAATGTATTTATGCTTTATTATTGGATCATACCTGTTTTATTTCAGATAATAGCTATACAAAACCGTTATTAACTGGCATCATGAATGTTGAAAAATTTAATTTTAGACCACATTTTAATGCCACCATCCATCTAGGCTTGGCGAATTAGGTCAGGCTGCATGGTGTTTCCATGCAGAGCTGAAACTGACCAAACATTTGCGTACTGGTAAACTGCTTAGCAGGTCGAAGCCTGCCTAACAAAGTGGCGTGAGTTGGACAGTCCATGCTTATAAATTGTAGTGGTTTCTTTGGGAAGTTGGGCTTGAGATGTCATTTCAGTGTCAAGTGAAAGTCCCACAAAGTCGGAAGCAATGCCTTAAAATGACATAAACCGTGTTGACAGGGATGTAAAACCTAAACACATAAGTTTTATACAGTAAAATTCCTATATTATGACCACCTGTGGGACTGTTCAAAAGTGGTCTTGAAGACCACTTTTGTACAGTCCCAAAGGTGTTCTCTGACCAGAGGAAACAATAACTGAAACCTGCTGAATAAGTTTTTAAAAACAGAATTAGTCTTAATTTAATTTCACTGTATTGCATATTTTACCTTCTAACATTTGAAACAAGTGAAAAGATGTCATTGGACATATGCATGTTCACCCACATGTGAAGACTCACATAACCCTGTACATTCACGCAGTCTAATCAGAACCTTTACAGGGTGTTACCATATTTGGTGCATGTATTTGTACAGGCAGGCCTGAGTATGTGGCATCTTATCAGGGTCTACACTGTATGCCACTCATCCAGCTCTTTTTTTTTTGGATACAACATTGTGTATTTTTTTAGCTCACCTGAGCCTTTAGGCTCATAGGTGAGCTTATAGTATAGCCATGGTCCGTCGTCCGTCCATCCGTCCGTCCATCCGTCCACCATTTTCAAAGATCTTCATCTCCTATACTGCAGGGCCAATCAAAGCCAAATTTCATATGGAGCCTCAGTGGGATGGGGGAACGAAAGTTTGTTCGCGGGGTCTGGATCACATGACCAAGATGGCCGCCATGCCCATATATGGTAAAAAGCCTTCAAAAATCTTCTTCTCCAGAACCATAAGGCCAGTGGCCTCGAAACTTGGCATGTAGCATATGGTACTCTGGCCCATCATGGTTTGTACAAATGGTGACCCTGGGTTGACCTTGACCTATTTTACAGCAATGTCAAATTTTTTTGACTTAGGCTTTTGCATGGGGCAAAGTGAAAATAATGGATTTATAGGAAACCATTGAAGACAGTGTCACCAAAATTTGTAGATCAGGTAAAGTAACTGAATACATGAATGTATATGGATCAGAAAGGTCAAGGTCATTCATTGGCCTTGTTCGCGGGTCTGGATCACATGACCAAGATGGCCACCATGCCCATATATGGTAAAAAGCCTTCAAAAATCTTCTTCTCCAGAACCATAAGGCCAGTGGCTTTGAAACTTGGCATGTAGCATTTGGTACTCGGGCCCATTATGGTTTGTACAAATGGTGACCCTGGGTTGACCTTGACCTATTTTACAGCAATGTCAAATTTTCCGACTTAGGCTTTTGCATGGGGCAAAGTGAAAATAATGGATTTATAGGAAACCATTGAAGACAGTGTCAACAAAATTTGTAGATCAGGTAAAGTAATTGAATACATAAAGATCTATGGGTCAGAAAGGTCAAGGTCATTCATTGGCCTTAGACCAAGGTCATTCAGGATCCATATTTCAAACATTTTTTTCTCCAAAACTGCTGAGCCAATTTAAGTAAAATTTAATATGGAGCCTTTGTGAGTTGAACAAATGAAAAAATGCCAATACGGTCTAGATCACATGACCAAAATGGCCGTCACGCCCATATATGGTAAAAAGCCTTAAAAATTCTTCTTTTCCAGAACCGTAAGGCCAATGGCCTTGAAACTTGGCATGTAGCATATGGTACTCTGGCCCATCATGGTTTGTACAAATGGTGACCCTGGGTTGACCTTGACCTATTTTACAGCAATGTCAAATTTTTTTGACTTAGGCTTTTGCATGGGGCAAAGTGAAAATAATGGATTTATAGGAAACCATTGAAGACAGTGTCACCAAAATTTGTAGATCAGGTAAAGTAACTGAATACATGAATGTATATGGATCAGAAAGGTCAAGGTCATTCATTGGCCTTGTTCGCGGGTCTGGATCACATGACCAAGATGGCCACCATGCCCATATATGGTAAAAAGCCTTCAAAAATCTTCTTCTCCAGAACCATAAGGCCAGTGGCTTTGAAACTTGGCATGTAGCATTTGGTACTCGGGCCCATTATGGTTTGTACAAATGGTGACCCTGGGTTGACCTTGACCTATTTTACAGCAATGTCAAATTTTCCGACTTAGGCTTTTGCATGGGGCAAAGTGAAAATAATGGATTTATAGGAAACCATTGAAGACAGTGTCAACAAAATTTGTAGATCAGGTAAAGTAATTGAATACATAAAGATCTATGGGTCAGAAAGGTCAAGGTCATTCATTGGCCTTAGACCAAGGTCATTCAGGATCCATATTTCAAACATTTTTTTCTCCAAAACTGCTGAGCCAATTTAAGTAAAATTTAATATGGAGCCTTTGTGAGTTGAACAAATGAAAAAATGCCAATACGGTCTAGATCACATGACCAAAATGGCCGTCACGCCCATATATGGTAAAAAGCCTTAAAAATTCTTCTTTTCCAGAACCGTAAGGCCAATGGCCTTGAAACTTGGCATGTAGCATATGGTACTCAGGCCCATCATAGTTTGTACAAATGGTGACCCTGAGTTGACCTTGACCTATTTTACAGCAATGTCAAATTTGCCGACTTAGGCTTTTGCATGGGAAAAAGTGAAAATAATGGATTTTTAGGAAACCATTGAAGACACTGTCACCAAAATTAGTAGATAAGGTAAAGTAGCTGAATACATGAAGATCTATGTGTAAGAAAGGTCAAGGGCATTAATTGACCTTAGACCAAGGTCACGCAGGTTCCATATTTCAAACATTTTTTCTCAGAAACTACTGAGCCAATTGAAGTGAAATTCAATATCGAGCCTTTGGGAGTTGAACAAATGAAAAGCTGCCAATATGGTCTAGATCACATGACCAAGATGGCCACCACGCCCATATATGGTAAAAACACTTCGAAATTCTTCTTCTCAAGAACCGTAAGGCCAATGGCCTTGAAACTTGGCATGTAGCATATGGTACTCAGGCCTATCATAATTTGTTCAAATGGTGACCCTGGGTTGAACTTGACCTATTTTACAGTAATGTCAAATATGCTGACTTAGGCTTTTGCATAGGAAAAAGTGAAAATAATGGATTTTTAGCTCACCTGAGCCTTTAGGCTCATAGGTGAGCTTATAGTATAGCCATGGTCCGTCGTCCGTCCGTCCGTCCGTCGTCCGTCCGTCCGTCCAACATTTTCAAAGATCTTCATCTCCTATACTGCAGGGCCAATCAACGCCAAATTTCATATGGAGCCTCAGTGGGATGGGGGAACGAAAGTTTGTTCGCGGGGTCTGGATCACATGACCAAGATGGCCGCCATGCCCATATATGGTAAAAAGCCTTCAAAAATCTTCTTCTCCAGAACCATAAGGCCAGTGGCCTTGAAACTTGGCATGTAACTGAATACATGAAGATCTATGGGTGATAAAGGTCGTCATTCATTGGCCTTAGACCCAAGATGGCCGCCATGCCATCAAAAAACCTTCAAAAATCTTCTTCTCCAGAACCATAAGGCCATTGGCCTTGAAACTTGGCATGTAGCATATGGTACTCGGGCCTGTTACTGCTCTTGAGATATGAAAATAAATCGGAACAAGTTTTCTTTTTGTTTCATTTGCTTCTGTATACAGTATCCCATTTATGTCCAATGGACAGTTCCTCATATTTTCCCTTTCTGTGAGCCAGGCACCGAGGCTTATAAAACTTTTTTCACGCTCAACTCACTTCAGCATGAAATTTACCCTGCTCATAAGTTTTAAAATGCCAACAAATATTGAGATGGCATTTTAAAATTTATGAGCAGGGTAAATGACATTTTCTGCTGATCTAAGTAGGAAAATTGTCACCAGACAGGTGAGCGGTTCAGGACCACTTGTCCTCTGTTTTTTTTTTGGATACAACATCAGGTAGTTAACTGTACTTGTTCAAATCTTAAAACAATTATGGTAAGAAGCTGAGGTGTCCAAATATTTAGGGTAAATACGTTATTTGTATGCTTGTTGACTGAATGCTTCTGCACGAAAACAGGAGGCTTTGTTCTATCTGACTAGGTGAGGAGGTTGACATTTGTCTTTGCTGAGCATACAGTTTAAAGATGCCTTTTCAGTTGACCTGGCCCATTACGTTTTTCAGGAGATTTCACACACCTGTAGGTATGTCAGAGGATGAGCAACATCAGAGACAGATTTACACTAAAATACTGGAGTTTGAACAAGAAGAGGTACACATTCTACTCTCTCTCACTCTCTCTCTCCCTCTCTCTCTCTCATGCTCCCAAGGCATGGGACTATGATGGACCCTCATTAGTGCATTCGAACAACCCCAATCTCGAACAAATTTTCATGGTCCCAAAGGTATTTAAGTTATTGAAAGTTGACAATTAATTTTGGACAGCTTCACTTAATACATGTATCTTTGAACAGAACCATTCCCGATACTGCAGTGTTTTATTTGTTGTAAGTTTAGAAAAATAATCAGTTTTATTGAACAGTATTGAGCCCGTCCGACACCTTTATTCTGTGATGTCTGTTCTGAATCTACTCTATATGCCATCGTCATTTTATGCCATTGTCATTTTATTGGGTAGTATGGCTTATATGTTAAATGAAGAAGCATAGCAAAAAATAGTGTATTATGTCTTGGTGGTTAAATATACATGTAGTATTTCAGCTGTGGGATGAAACATAGTGCATGTATTACAGATTTAGTAATACGAGTCTAGGCTTCCATGTCCAATTTAAATAAAATAAATTAACTAGTGGTTAAGACCGTTGTCTCCTGAACATCAGGTCTCTCACTGCTGTTGTTTTAGCCTTGCTTAGGTCATGTGGGTCATCATGTTTTGCAACAGAAGGTCATGTGGTTTCCCCAGTTAATCCAGTTTTTGCTGACCTTTTTTTAACAATTGGCTCGATACAAGTGAAATAATCTTGAAACGGCAGAAATGAAGAAAAAAAGACTAATACCAGTATTGCCTTCACAGATATGGATGCTTGACTTGAGGAGACAGTTGGAAGCAAGCCCTGATGATGTGATAGTGATTTATAACCTGATTGAAAGGGTTCTTAGGTACGTATCAACATGTATATTGTAGAACTTTGATGGCTCAAACACCGATGACTCGTTTACTATGGCTGAGTCGAAGCCGTTCTTGGGTCCCAAGGGAATTTCTCTGCATAAGGAATATTGAGGAAAAAATTAGGATATTTTCGTCTTTTATATTGCAAATGTTTGTTGTGTGTACTCATTATAATCGCCTCAATGAGGCGATTCTAATGAGTACTCACAACATACATTTATTTTATAGAACACCAAAAAGAAGTCTCAAATTATCCCCGTTATGACTCCTGGAAGTAGTCATCAGTGGCTCAAACTACCCACTTATTGGAACAGACTTTCGTGGTTCCCAAAGGTGTTTGAGCCATTGAAGTTTGACTGTATTTTGATTATATCATACAGCACTGAAACTCGAATATCATGTTGTCAGATAAAATTTTATACCTAAGGCTGCAGTCTTAAGGTCAGTTCAGATCATTTTGATATTTATAGAGAAGTGAAAAAGCTGGACTTTGCATTCTGGATTTATGCCAGATTCATTTTGTATGGGCCTCCATGACTTAGTGGTTAAGAGGGTCAGCTCTTAATCCATTTCAGGGGCCAGTTGTTCAAAATTAATGCCATCATTAGTTACCATATCATTATAACTTCTATCATTTAATATGGCAAACTAATAATTTTGCTGAAAAAATATGAGTACCTTTTGCATATGCAAAAGCTACTCATATTGTTCAGCAAAATACCAGAATTTCAGACATTGTACTTGCTAGAACAGCTAACAATTTGACCACTAATGAGCTCATTAATCTTGCAGTGCTTTGAACAACTGGGTCCAGATTATAGCCCTGGGGTCAAAAATGGTCCCACCCAAGGCATCACTTATTTTACATAGACATAGGTAATATAGGGAAAACTATAAAAATCTTCTTGTCTGTTACAGAAAACCTAGGCATTTGATATTTGGTACATAGGTACATCTGGTGGGTTTCTACCAAGATTGTTCAAAGTATAGCCCTGTAATTAAATTCTTGAACATAAAATTTAAACAAAGTCTCAAAGTGCCACGTAAAATCGATTTAAGCCCCCCAGTGGAATTCGTTTCCGCTGACCGTTCCAAGGCGGTTCTTCTGTCGTGGTTTATTTTTGTTATGGTTTGTCTTGGGGTGTTTGTGTCGCTTATATTATTCTATTTTGGATAGCCTTTTGGCCATTTTGTGGGAAAGTAACTGTCCTTTTGGCTTTCCGCTGTTGGTGTTTCCATTGGTGTCTGTTGCTTGATGTTTGTGTTTCTTTCCCTTTGGTGTCTCTGATGGGAGCTGTGGGTCAATTGTATCGATACCTGATCATTGCCTCTACTTCTATTTTTTTTAACCCTTTTATCACTATGATATGCCTTTTTATGCCTCACCATTCGAAGAATGGTGGAAAGGGTATATAGTTTTGCCTCTGTCCAATCGGCCGTCCATGCGTGCGTCTGAAACTTAAACGCAGTCAATAACTTTTATTTCAGGATGGATTTTGAAATTATTTTGCAGATATGTTAACCACCATGAGATGATGAGTCACCCGCAAAACCCAGGTCCATATCTCCAAGGTCAAGGTCATACTTAGAGGTCAAAAAAGGGCCCAAAACATAAACACAGTCAATAAATTCTTATTTCTGAATGGATTTTGAAATAACTAGGCATGTTCACCATCATGAGACAATGTGTAGCCCGCAAAACCCAGGTCCATACCTCTAAGGTCAAGGTCTCAAAGGTCGAAAAAAGGGTCAGAAATGTTCACCATCATGAGGCAAATGTGTAGCTGGTAAAACCCAGGTCCGTATCTCTAAGGTCAAGGTTGTACTGAGAGGTTAAAGGTCAAAAAAAGGGTCTGAAACTTAAACACACTCAATAACTTTCTTATTTCTGAATGGATTTTGAAATTAATTTGCAGAAATGTTCACCATCATGAGGCGATGTGTAGTGCGCAAAACCCTGGTCCGTACCTCTAAGGTCAAGGGCGTACTTAGAGGTCAAAAAAGGATCCGAAACTTAAACACAGTCAATAACTTACTTATTTCTTAATAGATTTTGAAATTACTTGGCAGAAATGTTCACCATAATGAAATGATGTTTTGCTTGCAAAAACAAGGTCAGTACTGCGAAGGTCAAGGCCGTACATAGAGGTCAAAGGTCAGAATAAGGCTCTGAAGCTTAAACATGGTCAATAACATCCTTATTATACCCTCGACATACAAAGTTTGTCAGGGGTATATAGTTTTCGTCTTTCCGTCCGTTGGTTGGTTCGTTTGTTCGTTCGTTAGTTCGTTGGTTTGTCCTTCTGTCTGTCCCGCCGTTCGTCAACCTTTACGTCAAAGTTTTGCGTTAAACCTTTTTGATTTCTCATATCTCTGTAACCACATGTTAGATTCTCTTCATATTTGGCAAAGGATATCTCGATAGCATAACCTTTCATATTGAATATCTAAGCCTTTGGGTGGGCTGTCCGTCCATTTGTCAACTATTACGTCAAAGTTTTGCGTTAAACCTTTTTGATTGCTCATATCTCTGTCACCAAATGTTGGATTCTCTTCATATTTGGAACAGGATATCTCTATAGCATTACCTTTCTTATGGAATATCTAAGCCCCTGGGTGGGCTGTCCGTCCGTTTGTCAACTTTTACGTCAAAGTTTTGTGTTAAACCTTTTTGATTGCTCATATCTCTGTCACCACATGTTTGATTATCTTCATATTTGGTACAGGGTATCTCTATAGCATTACCTTTCATTTGGAATATCTAAACTCATGGGTCAAGCCCCTGGGTGGGCTGTCCACCCGTCAGTCCGTTCATCAACATTTACGTCAATGTTTTGTGTTAAACCTTTTTGATTGCTCATATCTCTGTAACTACATGTTAGATTTTCTTCATATTTGGTAAAGGATATCTCTATAGAATAACCTTTCATATGGAATATCTACTGGGAAGCCCCTGGGTCAAGCCCCTTGTCTGTCAGTTTGTCAACTTTTACGTCAAAGTTTTGTGTTAAACCTTTTTGATTGCTTATATCTCTGTGAGTGAGTGTTTGAGTTTTAAGTCCCACCAACAGCTAAGGTCATACAGAGACGGGACCTCGGTTTAAAGGCTCATCCGAAAGTCTGGAGAAGCCCGGGATCGATCCTGCGATCCCTGGTTTACAAGGCGAGTAGCGTAACCAGTACACCACAGAGGCTTCTGCTTATATCTCTGTAACCTCATGTTAGATTCTCTTCATATTTGGTACAGAATATAGTTATAGTATTAACTTTCGTATGAATAACTAAGCTCCTGGGTCAAGCCCCTTGGTGGGGGCTAGGGGTCAATAATTAGGACTTACACATTTTGATTACGTCCAAGTTTTGTGTTAACTGTTTTGTTTTAAACAATATTTATTACAATTAATTCACATGTATAATTCGCATAATAGTATATGTACAGGATTTGATAGCTGTTTTCATTATACTCCTTGCATACAAAGTATATCAAAGGTTATAGTTTTTGTCTTTCCATCTGTTCGTTAGTAGTTAGTTTGTTCTTTTTAGCTCACCTGTCACGTAGTGACAAGGTGAGCTTTTGTGATCACTTTTTGTCCGTCGTGCGTCCGTGCATCTGTGCGAGCGCATCCACGGGCACATGTTGGGTAGACATGAGTTGGGTACTTGCTGTTTATTCCGTTAGTGTCCAAATAAGTAGTCAACAAATATGATGGGACATGTTGGGTACTTGTGCAAATTTTCGCTGATTGTTGGGTACTTGTAGGTGAAAAATTAACACTGTAGTACCCAACAAATGTCCATCTGTACGAACGTCAGACCGTGCGTCCGTAAACAATTTCAAATAAGTATATTTCAAATACCCCATGGTCAATCTTGATCAAATTTCATGAGAAGCATCATCAGGTAGGGGGAAAGCCTCCATAAGGTTTTTGGGCCGATCAGATTGGAATTCTGGTTGCCATGGCAACATATAGCTCCCATAGACTTACAATGGGAAAAAATTAAAATATCTTCTTCTCTGAAACCACAGGGCCCAGAGCTTAGATATTTAGCATGTATTAACGGCCAGTGGTCACCTACATAATTCCTGCCAATCATGCCCCTTGGGTCCAAATTGGCCTAGCCCCAGGGCCCCTTCACTCCGATACTCTCATATTGGAACAAGAAGCTTCAAAAATCTTCTTCTTAGAAACCACAGGGCCCAAAGCTTAGATATTTAGCATGTAGCAACGGCAAGTGGTCACCTACATAAGTCTTGCGAATCATGCCCCTGGGGTCCAAATGGGCCACGCCCCTGGGCCCTTTAGCTCCTATAGACTCATAATGGAAAAAGCTTCAAAAATCTTCTTTTCTGAAACCACAGGGCCCAGAGCTGAGATATTTGGCATGTAGCAACGGTAAGTGGTCACCTACATAATTCCTGCCAACCATGCCCCTGGGGTCCAAATTGGCCACAGCCCGGGGCCCCTTAGCTCCCATAGACTCATAATAGAAAAAAAGCTTCAAAAATCTTCTTCTCTGAAACCACAGGGCCCAGAGCTTAGATATTTAGCAAGTAGCAACGGCCAGTGGTCACCTACATAATTCCTGCCAATCATGGCCCTGGGTTCCAAATGGGCGACGCCCCGGGACCCCTTTGCTCCCATAGACCCATTATGGAAAAATAAGCTTCAAAAATCTTCTTCTCGAAAACCACAGGGCCCAGAGCTTAGATATTTAGCATGTAGCAACGGCCAGTGGTCACCTACATAATTCCTGCCAATCATGCCCCTGGGGTCCAAATTGGCCACGCCCCAGATCCCCTTCGCTCCGATACTCTCATATTGGAACAAGAAGCTTCAAAAATCTTCTTGTCGGAAACCACAGGGCCCAGAGCTTAGATATTTAGCATGTAGCAACGGCAAGTGGTCACCTACATAATTCCTGCCAATCATGCCCCTGGGGTCCAAATGGGCCACGCCCCGGGGCCCTTTAGCTCCTATAGACTCATATTGGAAAAAGGCTTCAAAAATCTTCTTTTCTGAAACCACAGGGCCCAGAGCTGAGATATTTGGCATGTAGCAACGGCAAGTGGTCACCTAAATAATTCCTGCCAATCATGCCCCTGGGGTCCAAATTGGCCACACCCTGGGCCCCTTTGCTCCCATAGACCCATAATGGAAAAAAAGCTTCAAAAATCTTCTTCTGGGAATGGGAACCACAGGGCCCAGAGCTTAGATATTTAACATGTAGCAACGGCAAGTGGTCACCTACATAATTCTTGCCAATCATGCCCCTGGGCTCAAAATGGGCCACACCCCGGGGCCCTTTAGCTCCGATAGACTCATATTGGAACAAGAAGCTTCAAAAATCTTCTTCTGGGAAACCACAGGGCCCAGAGCTTAGATATTTAGCATGTAGCAACGGCAAGAGGTCACCTACATAATTCCTGCCAATCATGCCCCTGGGTTCCAAATGGGCGATGCCCCGGGGCCCCTTTGCTCCCATAGACCGATAATGGAAAAAAAGCTTCAAAAATCTTCTTCTCGGAAACCACAGGGCCCAGAGCTTAGATATGTAGCATGTAGCAACAGCAAGTGGTCACCTACATAATCCCTGCCAATCATGCCCCTGGGGTCAAAACGGGCCACACCCCGGGGCCCTTTAGCTCCGATAGACTCATATTGGAACAAGAAGCTTCAAAAATCTTCTCCTGGGAAACCACAGGGCCCAGAGCTTAGATATTTATCATGTAGCAAGGGCAAGAGGTCACCTACATAATTCCTGCCAATCATGCCCCTGGGTTCCAAATGGGCCACGCCCCGGGGCTCTTTAGCCCCTATAGACTCATAATGGAAAAAAGCTTCAAAAATCTTCTTTATGAAACCAAAGAGCCCAGAGCTGAGATATTTGGCATGTATCAACGGCAAGGTGTCACCAACATAATTCCTTCCAATCATGCCCCAGGAGTCCAAATTGGCCACAACCTGGGGCCCCTTAGCTCCCATAGACTCATAATAGAAAAAAAAGCTTCAAAAATCTTGTTCTCTGAAACCACAGTGCCCAGTGCTGAGGTATTTAGCATGTAGCAATGGCAAGTGGTCACCTACTTAAATCCTGCAAATCATGCCCCTAGGTACCAAATGGGCCACGCCCCGGGGCCCCTTAGCTCCCATAAACTCATAATGGAAAAAAAGCTTCAAATTTTTTTTTCTCTGAAACCACGGGGCCCAGAGTTTAGATATTTAGCATGTAGCAATGGCAATTGGTCACCTACATAATTCCTGCCAAACATGCCCCTCGGTTTCAAAGGGGCCATGCACTGGGGCCCCTTTGCTCCCATAGACTCATAATGGGAAAAAGCTTAAAAAATCTTCTTCTTTAAAACCACAGCGCCCAGAGCTTAGATATTTAGCACGTAGCAATGGCTAGTGGTCACCTACATAATTCCTGCCAATCATGCCCCTGGGGTCCAAAAGGGCCACGCCCTGTGGCCCTTTAGCTCCTTTAGACTCATAATGGAAAAAAAAGCTTCAAAAATCTTCTTCTTAGAAACCACAGGGCCCAGAGCTTAGATATTTAGCATGTAGCAATGGCAAGTGGTCACCTACATAATTCCTGCCAATCATGCCTGTGGGGTCCAAATGGGCCACGCCCCAGGGCCCCTTAACTCCCATAGACTCATAATGGAAAAAGCTTAAAAAATCTTCTCTGAAACCAGAGCGCCCGGAGCTTAGATATTTAGCAGGTAGCAATGGCAAGTGGTCACCTACATAATTCCTGCCAATCATGCCCCTGGGGTCCAAAAGGGCCACGCCCTGGGGCCCCTTAGCTCCCATAGACTCATAATGGAAAAAAAAAACTTCAAAAATCTTCTTCTCTGAAACCACAGGGCCCAGAGCTTAGATATTTAGCATGTAGCAATGGCAAGTGGTCACCTACATAAATCCTGCCAATCATGCCCGTGGGGTCTAAATGGGCCACGCCCCGGGGCCCCTTAGCTCCCATAGACTCATAATGGAAAAAAGCTTCAAAAATCTTCTTCTCTGAAACCACAGGGCCCAGAGCTTAGATATTTACCATGTAGCAATGACAAGTGGTCACCTACATAAATCCTGCCAATCATGCCCCTGGGGTCCAAATGGGCCACACCCTGGGACCCCCTTAGCTCCCATAGACTCATAATGAAAAAAAAAAAAAACTTCAAAAATCTTCTTCTCTGAAACCACAGGGCCCAGAGCTTAGATATTTAGCATGTAGCAACGGCAAGTGGTCACCTACATATTTCCTGCTCACCATGCCCCTAGGGTCAAAATGGGCCACGTCCCGGGGCCCCTTAGCTCCCATAGACTCGTAATGTTAAAAAGCTTCAAAAATCTTCTTCTCAGAAACTATGAAGCACAGAACTTAGATATTTAGTATCTAGCAGCATAAAATAGCCAGCTACATAAATCCTGCTTACCCTGCCCCTGGGGTCGAAATTGGCCACACCCCTGCTCATCACCTATTTAGTATCTAGCAGCATAAAATAGCCAGCTACATAAATCCTGCTTACCCTGCCCCTGGGGTCGAAATTGGCCACTCCGAGCTCATCACCTCCAATAGACTTATAATGAAAAAAAACTTAAAAATCTTCTTCTATGAAACCATAAGGCCCAGAGCTTAGATTTTGGACCCTTTGGGTCAAAATTGGCCAAGCCCCAGGGCTCATTAGCTTCTAAAGACTTATACTGGAAAAAACTTAAAAAAGTCTTTTTCTCCACAACCATAAGGCACAGATTTTGTTTGATTTGAGGTTTTACATCCCTGACAACACTGTATAGGTCATTTTGGAGATGTCTCTTCCAATTTTGTGGGACTTTTACCAGACATTGAGATGAAATTACGTCTCAAGCCCTGTCGCCCAATGAAACCAGTAGGGTTTATAAGCATGGACACCGCTTTGCCTAAGCTTAGATATTTAGTATGTAGCAATGTCAAGTGGTCTCCTACACTAATGATTTTCTGGTACACAGGTGAGCGATATAGGGCCATTGGGCCCTCTTGTTTTATGCTGTGACCCTTGTCGGATTTGTTAGTTTATATATTGGTCCTTGTGATCTTAGAAACTACAGTGACTAGAACTGTTAAATTTTGCATAATATTTTCTCTTGAAATGCAGACAATAATAAATGCAAGTAATAATAAAAAAAATGCATTGCTTTATTATGTCATTATACAGCTACTTTAATTCAGCAAATGTTCTATGACAGCCTATTCTATGTGTGTTGTTCCCAGGTAAAATTGTTCCAAATTGCAACAAACTTTGAAGTCTTATTATTCAGCAAAGACAAGCAGTTTCATCTTTGGATATGATAAATTATACTATATTTGTTGAAATGCAATAGATATTCTCTGACAGTGACTTAATGGAAAGTTTATATGGAAAGGTTCAATGCTACAAACAAATTTTCATTTCCACTAAAAGGGGATGGCACTGGTCGGGGGTATACGTGCCCCACTGGGCACTTTCTCTAGTTTCTGTATGGCTTTTGAAATTAATTTTCAGAAATGTTCACCATCAGGAGACAAGGTGTCATGCACAAAACCCAGGTCCATACCTCCAAGGTCAAGTTCATACTTAGAGGTCAAATGTCAAAAAAGGGTCCAAAACTTAAACACTGTCAATAACTGTCTGTGGATTAATACGAGCATCGGCATATTTTCCGGGTGGGGGTGGGGGGCATCTGTGTCCTTTGGTCCTGTGGACACATTTCTAGTTTGTGCTAATTTTTGTTCGATTACCTATATCTATAAAAATTCAGTCTAGTGTCCAGCATTCCTTAAAAATCGATATATCTGAATGATGCCTGTATCTTGGTTCCAAAGTTAGCAATTTCAGAGCTCATAAAGGTCTTTTTTCCCTGACAGGTCACACATACTTTATTCCATTGTTTTGTTTGATTTGAGGTTTAACGTCCCAGTCAACACTGTAAAGGTCATTTTGGAGATGTTGCTTCCAATTTTGTGGGACTTTTACCCGACACTGAGATGAAATGACATCTCAAGCCCTGTCGCCCAATGAAACCAATAGGGTTTATTAGCATGGATGGTCCACCTCGCACCGCGGTTCCTGGACAGCCTTAGATCCTCTAAGCAGTTTACCATTAATAGTGTGCGGGCCAGATTCAGCTCTGCGTGGAAGCATCATGCAGCCCATATATTTCTTCAGGCCCCTATGGGCAGGGGCTTAAACTTTATTCCATTCACATGTAGATGTAGTGTACGTATGATTTTTGCAGTTAAAAGTTTGTTAAAAGAAATCACATTTGTTTTGTGAATATGCATACAGTGGGTAAGGTTCACAGGTTTCATTCCTTATTCTAGGATAAGGAATATAATTTCTAAAGGGCCGAAATATCGGTTTCCTTCTGAAATTGATTTCAGTAAATGTAGAGATGAAATCGCTGCAGCCTTGAATGAATTCGGTAATCGATGGTGTAAGCGAGAGTATGTTGAGCATAAAGCCCTTAAGGACTGGAAAGTTAGCATTTAAAAACTAGTGAATAAACGCATTTCTTTCTATTCTCAAAATACTTACTTATTACATCCTAAGCCTAAGACGTCTTTACGTCATCTTAAACTAGGTATTCAAGAATTTCATAAGAAGTTTGTTTTGGCCCCTGCAGACAAGGCAGCTAACAATGTCGTCGTTGTGTGACGGCTCCACTATGTTAACACGCTTAAGCAAGAGCTTGGTGGTACTAAGGCTAATGAACTTCAGTCTTTAGCTGAAAAGAGAGCTATAGTAGATGAACATATTTGTCATTCAGCCACCAAGTTTGCTGTGTGTGTTACAGAAGGCCAAGACAAGCTTCCTACGTTATACTGGTTACCAAAACTTCATAAAAGACCTAACAAAGCACGGTTATTGCAAATTCTAGCTCTTGCACTCTTGAACTTTCTAAATTATTAACTTCCTGTCTTACTGCTATTAAAACGCATGTGATTAAATATTGTGATAAAGTCTTTGAAAGATCAGGAGAAAATGTGTTTTGGTCTATAAAAAATTCGAATGAGGTTTTAAATAAATTGAAATCCAGCCGTTTTCGTGCTTCAAGTCTGTCTACTTACGATTTTTCCACTCTTTACACTACACTTCCGCATAATCTTATAAAAGAAAAGCTTAATGATTGAATTGAATGGGCTTTTTACAGAGAAGGTTCTCTCTATCTTGCATGTAATGTCAGAAATGCATTTTTCACTTCTAAAGAGCATAAGAATTATACACTTTGGTCATGTCAGAAAGTGTGTGATGCCCTCACCTTTCTACTTGACAATATTTATATTAGATTCGGTACTAAGTTATTTAGACAAATTGTGGGTTTTCTGATGGGTACGAATTATGCACCTCTTGTGGCTGATCTGTTCTTGTACTGTTATGAAAGAGACTTCATGTTGTCGCTTTCCATTGATAACCAATCTGAAATTATTGAAGCTTTTAGTTCTACTTCTAGATATTTAGATGATTTATTAAATATTGACAATACTTACTTTGATGGTTTGATCAGTCAGATTTATCCCCTAGAACTTCAGTTAAACAAGGCAAATTCCTCTGATACCGAGGCCCCCTGTTTGGATTTACATTTATCTATTGTAGATGGATTTGTTTCTTGCAAAATTTATGATAAACCTGATGATTTTGATTTCGATATTGTAAATTTTCCTTTTTTGGACTGTGATTTTCCTCGTGCGACATCGAATGGGGTTTATATTTCGCAGTTAATTCAATTCACTAGAGTGTCTAGTCATGTATCCGACTTCAACACTCGTAATAAATTATTAACCGCTAAACTTCTTAATCAGGGGTATCGGTATCATAAACTATGTAAAGCCTTTTCTAAGTTTTATAGACGTCATTCTGATTTGGTTTCAAAATTCAATGTTGGACTTAAAAACACTTCTGCAACATGGCCTATCGGAACCCAAATTCTATGGTGACTTAGTATATAAATTTAGAAAAATACATGCCTGTAATGACTTTAGTACCCGATTTCGTAAAATCGTTCATCGATATATAGAGATTGGGTACAACATAAATGTTATAAAACAGACTGCATGCATAGTGGTTAACCCAATCACGGTTGGCAACTTTGCTTCCCTCTTTGATTGCACACAGGTGGGTCGGGCTTAAGATTGTATGACGGTTCCAGCGTAAAAGCATAAATGGAGTTTTATTTTATTTTAGTATTCTTTATGTTGGTTGGCGCCTGATGCTCTGTCTTTGGTTGGGCCCCTCGGAGTCTAACTGTTGGTTTTCTTTTGCTCCAGCAATTCTGTTGTTGTATGCTGTTCTCAACCTTGTTTCTTCTCTGAAGTTTTTTCATTTATATGTTCTCGGAGATGTTACACTGATGAATTAGGAAGCCTTCATGCCGACTAAACAAAATTAGTGTATACGGCGACAGAGTTAAGGGCAAGGATTATGGCCATGTAAAATCGATTTAAGCCCCCCAGTGGAATATTTTCCACTGACCGTTCCAAGGCGGTTCTTCTGTGGCGGTTTATTTATGTTGTTGTTTGTTACTTACTGTCTGTATCACTTGTGTCTTTTTATTTTGGATGGCTATTTGGCCATTTTGTGGGAAAGTAACTGTCCTTAAGGCCTTCCTTTGTTTAGGTTTCCATTATGGTCTGGTTGCTGCATCTTTGTGTTTCTTTCCCTTTGGTGCTTTGATGGGTGGATTAAGTTTATTGTATCGATTCCTGATCTTTGTTTTACTTCTACTTTGTGGACAATCCACTTCCACCCATTCTGTTCTCACTGGCTGGCGAAAACTGCATTTGGATTCCAGTATTAGAAGAAAACCAAAAGATTATATGTCTCATCAGTGCAAACAGGATGGAAGTTTAACAAACAACAACAAATTTCATGCGGACTGAACAAATTATTTGTCTAAATCGCGACGGAATTAAGGGCGAGGATTGTGGCCACGTAAAATCGATTTAAGCCCCCCAGTCGAAATCTTTCCACTGGCCGTTCCAAGGCTGTTCTTCTGTGGTGATTTATTTATATTGTTGTTTTTTACTTACTGTGTGTATCACTTGTGTCTTTTTATTTTGGATGGCTATATGGACATTTTGTGGGAAAGTAACTGTCCTTATGGCCTTCCTTTGTTTAGGTTTCCATTATGGTCTGGTCGCTTAATGTTTGTGTTTCTTTCCCTTTGGTGTCTTTGATGGGTGGAGTAAGTTAATTGTATCGATTCCTGATCTTTGTTTTACTTCTACTTGCCATTGTTAATCAGTTTCATTTATCTCTTCTTGTGTGTTTTCTATTTCAGCTGTGAAAGTCACCCCCTTACGCAACAGTTAAAAATATACCAAAATAAAACATTACAGAGGATTTACCCACTAGTCCAAAATAAGACAGAACAAGTAAATCTAGTAAGAGTTCCATTGCCAGAACATTTACTAGCAGTGTTGACAAAATTCCAAAAAGACCACATAAATGCTACAACAAAAATCGTGACCCAGGAAGCTTCAGCAGACAAATATCAAGAGAACATAAATAATTTTTCAGGTAAAGAGGCGAAGGATAATCTAGGGCAAGATGTTGCAAATAATAATTATTTAAATGCAGAAGCTAAGAGAGATTCTGATGACCACGATGAAGAAAATATTGTTGGTGCAGTTAAAGATCAATCTGATAAGGACAGACAGGAAAATGAAAATGAACAAAATACCAGGAAAAATATTTGTGATAAAAAGATGATAAAATGTATAAATGAGGAAGAAGAGGCTCACACAAAGTTGATAGAAGACACTAAAGCAAATGCAGATGAAAACATGAATGAGACATCAGATAAAAAAGATGGCGATGTGAATCAATCAGATGTGAAAAGTACAGTCTCATGTAAAGAGTCATTTAAGACTTTTGGTGATATTGATAATAGTCAAAGATCTGAAGCTAGTAAAAATGAAAACAAGAACAATACATTTGATGGAGCAAGTCATGAAGATCCGTGTAAAATAAAAAACAAAGTCTCAGAGCAAGAATCATGTGAGAATAATGACAGTTTAAAAACTGAAACATTTTCGGGGAAAGATGATGAAAAAACAGTTTTACTTCAAAACAACAACACAGAAGGTACATTGAAAACTGAATCCAAAGGTGAAAACCAGTCAGCTACAAAAGAAATGGATGATAATAGAAATTGTGATGAAGATGAAAATGATGCCGCTTCTGCATTACAGAAAACTTTGAGTGATGTTAGTGAAAATGTAAAAGATGAATTAGAAACAGCAATACTGAAAGGACAGCAATTACAAGACAAATTAGAAAAGGAAAATAAACTCTTGATATCTCGTGCAAGAGTGATAAGTTTTGAGGTTGAGAAATATAATGAGGAAAATATGGATGATTTATTTGATGATGATGATGATGAAGATTGTGATGATAATGACAGTGCTTTTGGGAGCTCATTTTATTCTACCATTTCTGGAACTTGGAGTAGTACTGGGAAATCTGAAGATACCCATGACAACCAAAACAAAGCAGTTGACATGCCCCATATTGGAGCAAAGTCATCTGATAATCAGAGTGATGTTGGAGTACAGTTAGAAGCTGATGAAAATGATACTGATTTAGCAGAAAATACTGCTAATAATTTGGCATCTGATTCTGCTGGTGTGAGTTCAAAGGATGACAATACAAGTAAAAGAGACAGTTTAACAAGAAATTTAAGTTTCCAGAACCTAGAAAGTGCAATAAAACAACTTCGAAATGAAGCTTACCACAGACATCTCAAACATATCACAGAAGATATTTTGACAAGTATAGAAAAAATTCAAGTTCTCTTTGTGATAGGATTTGAACAGTTGGGCACATCTGAGGGAAGGGACCAGTGCAATCTTCTTGTGGAAAAATATTTCTTCAAACCTATTTGGAAATATTTACTTATGTTGTTTAGGTAAGCACACAAAGGTTTGTTTTTTTTGAGTAATTCTCAAAAGGCAAAAAATGAGTGTGTGGATGGTTGTAGAGCTTTGTTTGCCCGTTTTTCAGTAGTTCTACCCCATTAGTTTTATAAATGTAATATTTATTCTGATGAAATCAAAATAAAAAGCATTTACAAAACCAGGCTATTTTTAGAACATTTTGCTGCCAGAGGTAATTGTGTATAACATCCTGTACTTTGGTTAATATAAACTTCATTTGTATTTATTGCAATACAGTTGAATCGGAGGAAGAAAAACACAAAACATGATGTTTTACTTGTGATTTTTTCTATTTATGTAAATAATGTATGCTATTTAACATTGTTTTATGAAAAAAAAAAAAAACAACAACCAAAACATCTACATGATGAACAAAGGTACAGATAATTCAATACCGAAATGACTACCGAACTACTAGCTCACATGGTCATGATTTAAGCATCCGAAACACGTTGTTAAAATATTGTATAATTTCGATCATATCTCACTCAGATTAACATGTATACAGTTCAATAGAAATGATTTCTCATGCATCTTGTGTGTTTTTTGTTTTTTTTGCTAACAGACTTGCCAATGAGCCTAAAGAGATTGCTATCTCACATATGATGACACTAAAACTAGATAGAGAACCGCAGGAGTTTAGTGTAAGACAGAAACTGTGTTTGTCTTCCGGCAATGCAAGTAATGGTGAGGACTACCCATACAAGGCTGCTGTTGATGAACTTTGTAGGGTCTTTGAGAAATCAACAATGTTGGAAAAACTGGATTGTTTAGGTATTTTAGATTGTATAATTTATCACAACTGAGGGAAACCTCTTCATAGCACACTGCACACTGAAGATCAGGTTGTTATTCTGCAGGTACTCCAGCTTTTGCTGCCCTCTGATTAACCCCTTGTATACTGATGGACTCCTCAATCGCTATATGTTGGACAAAATAGAAGTGGAGGCAATGATCAGGAAGTCCATTTGTCATATAACGGGTGGTAGGCTAAGGTTTCATTCTATTTTTGATGGGAAATTCTAACAGCAAATAGTGCAGGCCTTGATCAGATGCAGCATTCTTCAGCATCTGATCTGGGCCTGCACTATTTGTCAAGGTACCCCGTAGGGGTTTCCTGCCTACAACGGGTTAATGGTTGGCTCAGGTATATGAGAAATAAACCTAAAAGGGTTGTTAAACCCAAATAACAAAAAAAAAGTCATTATACATGTGTAACTATTGTTATTATAAGCTACAAAACCATGGCTCATTTGTTCAAAGCATTAGTACTTCAATGAACTTGTTAGTGGTCTAATCATTTAGTTGGCTACTAAGTACAGTATCGCCTGTTCATGTTTTGCTGATAAGAATGTGAAGTAGAAGTAAAACAAAGATCAGGAATTGATACAATTAACTTACTCCATCCATAAAAGACACCAAAGGGAAAGAAATACAAACATTAAGCGACCAGACCATAATGGAAACCTAAACAAAGGAAGGCCATACGGACAGTTACTTTCTTTTACATTGCAAAAGCTACTCACAGTTTTATCTGCAAAAGTACAATCAAGTATTGCAATACTGAATGATTGAAGGTTTAACATAATAATGACTTCGTTAGCTTTGAACTGGTCATGTGTTGGATCCTGGATATGAGAAACTACTAACGTTATTTGAGCCATATCATAAGAAAATTATGCCCCCACCCATAGGGGCTTGGAGAAATAGATTGGGCTGCATGGTGCTTCTGAGCAGAGCTGAAACGGACTGTACCTGAGTACTAATAAACTGCTTAGGTCTAAGCCTGCCTGGTGTAACTGGGACTCAGAGTAAATAAAATAAATTATCCAGTGCACTTGTCCAAACTGCACTTTCCTTGAAAAATCACTTGTCCTAAATGGGATTTTTATACATTTCCACGAAATATCTACTTGTTCCAAAGTGATATTTACTTGTGTTGGGCTAGTGACTATGGGATTTGATTATCCATTGGGACTTTTCCTGCATGTAAACCCTAGCAGTTTCTTTGGGCGTTAGGGTTTGAAATGTCATTTCCATCTCAATGTTGGGTAGAAGTCCTACAAAATTGTAAGCAACGTCTCCCAAAATAACAATAATGTTGATGGGAACGTAAAACCTCAAAGGAAAGAAACAATGGGTTTTTGGGGTGCTTTCACCATTCAAGACACACCTGGTAGTATCAAAGGAGGTATACATTATTTCTTATGAGCAAGCCTAGAACCTACTGAGACATAATGCAGACAGCAAAGGTTTTGACCACACTGTGTGGATGCACAGCTGATCTGAGCCTTTGTTCCTCATGCATATTAAACAGCACTGTTTCTCTTTTCCCATGGCAGGACTTATTGAATATACTCTATTCTTTTTGTATTTATCTTGAAACTAAGTTACATAATGCTTCATGGTATAAATATTATTCTTGCACACCAGATAAGAAAATCCATAGGTTTAGCTTGGGAAAGAAATTGTTCTAACCCTGGTGTACTTACCCAAATTGGAATATTCTCGTGTGTTTAATAAATGCACTGGTTGAATACGACTTCTTATGTGCCGTTGTTAAGGTTGACGTCACAGCACGTTACATGAAGTCACTAAACATCTCTTTGGTGTCATCACAATATGGCGGAAATCTGCAACCGAAGTGACTGCAGTATTAAAAATCCTCGCTCAGAAATGGAAGGTTTGCAAGAAAAAGAATCCTACATGGGTGTGAGGGGTGGATAGAAAAATACGTCCCTCGAGATCACTGTCCAACATCTCTCGGCAAGCCTCCTGGTGCTGGACAGTGACCCTTGGGACATTTTTTCCATCCACCCCCACACCCTTGTAAGATTCTTATAGTCTTGTGAATTCAATACTTACAGTATTGAACTTTACAAAAAGTGTATTTATTTTGGACTATATTCTGTTTTTCAGTAAAGACTTCTCGTCTAGTTTTGCTTTGTGTAGACCAGTATTATGAACAAGAGGACCAAGATATTTCTGAGAAACCCAGCATGTGAGTTTCATATAGCAACAGATTAAGTGGGTACTTGGTGATAATTTTCCTTATTTCTCCATAAAAACCTATCTTGTGTTTATTCATTAGAACCACCTCGCCTTAAAAAATAGAAGTGAAGGCAATGATCAGTAATCGATACAATTAACCCACACCTTCCATCAGAGGCACCAAAGGGAAAGAAATACAACCATGAAATAACTAGACCCTAATGGAAACAGTAACATCTATAGCAGAAAGCCAAAAGCAAAGTTACTTTTCCACAAAATGGCCAATTGGCTATCCAAAACAAAAAGATATGTGATACATACATTCAAAGACAAACTATAACAAAAATAAACTGCGGCAGAAGAACTGCCTTGGAATGGTCAGTGAAAGGTATTTCATGGGGGTGGGGCGGAGCGGGGGTGTTAGATCGATTTTATGCATCTGCAGTTGTCGCCCCTCTGTCACGATTTAGACAAATTGCTCAGTCCTGATGAGCCTATTTTGTGGGTATTCATTAATTAGAAATGCCTCACTGAGTCAGTTCTAATGAATACACACAATATAGGTTTTTATGGAGAATGGACAAAAAATATCATTCAGTTATTAAAAAAATTCCCACTTCATCTGCTTCTATGGTTTCAGTATGAATGTCATTTGACGTGTCACCAGTAACAACAATTCTGAGTATGATTTTGAGTGAGTTTTTGAGTTTTACATCTCACCAACACTAAAGTTTAATCAGCTATTATGTAATGTAGCATTTACCTAAAAGGGACATTTTTTTTAGCAACAGTGTGGTTAGTACCTGGAAGCTTGACTTCAGGGACAAGCAAATCTATAATATATTCACCTACTTAATACCAGGTAAAGTTAAAGGGCTAGGGTCGATAAGGGCCATTTTTGGCCTCATCTTTAAATCGTTCAAATTTGGCCAAATGACAAAATATCAGTTGTGATTTTGAAAAATGTGAATATTTGTCACATTCGAAGTCTGTTGCCATGGCAACACGCGTTGAAAGAAAGACACGGTTTTCCGTAGCAAAAGATGGTGCTGCCTTCTTTTTGGTTGTTAAACTGGCATATATCATCAAGCTTTTTATTCCACGTTGTTATTGTATATGCTAAATGAGGCTTTTAGTTAAGAAAAGACATATTATCCAATAAGAATACCCGCTGGAATGGCCAACTTACCGTAGCAACAATAAAAAATATGCAAAAACTGCTAGTAAGTTGGTACAAAATTTCATTGCGACCAACCAAAGATTTTATTAGACTTTCGTGAACTATACCTTAATTTCAAGGTCACAGGCGCACGAAAACTCATTTTTTTAACAAAAATGGATTGACTGAACATAAACGCTTTTATGAATATTGGTCTAACTTGGTTCAATGTTGCATCTTACTGAAGATTTGTTCAAATTCTG
Organism: Lucinisca nassula; assembly: GCA_963580285.1. Lineage (NCBI taxonomy): Eukaryota > Metazoa > Mollusca > Bivalvia > Lucinida > Lucinidae > Lucinisca > Lucinisca nassula. Next base: position 121,878,764 of record OY757017.1, read on the forward strand.
GTGACGATGACTTAGTTTCAAGGTAACAGTATCCCAAAAACAGTCGAAACAATGCCAGTAGTGACGATAGGAAAATGCTATTTACTTTATACCACAAACTACACTTGCCAGCAGGATGGGTCACATCACAGGCTGAAAATGCCACTGAGCCATTTTTAGTAATCTTAGTTCTAGGGAGTGGTATATAGTATACTTACAGGTTACGTTATATCAAGCAGAGCTTTCAGTGCGTCCATTTCGGCAAAAGATTACCAATGTGACCTAGTTTTCTAAACGGAGACATAAAGGCATTTAGTTCAAGAATTAGTAACGTTCTGCAAGTCCTTTGCTTACAGAACATAATACGACTAGCCATGTAAGGAGCATACCCTTGAAAACCTGACATTTGCACATTTTGGCAAAACGTAAGTAAATGTGCGAGGTGTAGCTTGATGACACATGTTCATTTCTGCAGACGTTGGTCACTGTCTCCCACTTTATTCAAAGTGGCACATACGAGGACTGTTCAAATATGGTTGCAACTAAGCACATAAAAATGATTCCGTGATAGATTTCGATGAAAAATTTATTTTGTCCCCTCAAAGTATTCCCTTTTAACAGATATACAAACTTTCTGTCTTCTGATCCAATCATTGAATGCATTTTGGTAGTCTTTTCGAGGTATACTATGAAGGCACTGGAATATTGCAGAACCAAGGTGTTTGCGCTGTACAAATTTTCGACCAGAAAGGTATTTTTTCAGCCGCGGGAACAAAAATAAAAGTCACACAGGGCAAGGTCAGGGGAATACGGGGGTTGAGGGAGTTCAACAACCTTTTCCTGCTTCAGATAGTCTTGCACAATGAACGCCTTCTTCGATGACGCATTTTCATGTAGCAATCTGACATTGGCCAAACCAGTTGGGGGTCTTCGTTCTTTGAAATATTTCTTCAATTTTCGAAGAACTTTATTCTTGTAAAACTTCGCATTTACAGATTTGCCTTTAGGCACAGCAACCTGAAAAACAGGGCCCTGATTTGAAAAGAATATGGCATACATTACCTTCTTGACGCTCATGGTCCGCTTTGCAATGCATGGTCTTTTGCAATACTTTGTTGCCCATATTTTGTTCTGAATCTTTCGTTTTGGCTAAAAAATAGTGAGCCCATGTCTCGTCACCAGTGACGACATTAGCGAAAGACCGTGCATTGCAATTTGGAAACTTTTTAAGCAGCTTCTTGGCGCACTGAACGCATGTCTTTTTCTGCTCATCTGTCAACAGATGGGGAATCCATCTAGCACAGATCTTTCTCATTTTCAAATCCCGTGTCAGAATTGTATGAGCTGCTTCTAATGAGATGCCAACCATACTAGCTATTTGCCTAGTGGTGTATCGTGCATCGGTAGCAACTATTTCTTTCACTCTAGCAAACCATCTTGGCAGATGTTGCTCTTTTAGGCCGACGATCATGTGGTGCATCTTCTGTTGAGCCTAGCCCACAGCTGAATTTCTTACACCAACGAAAAACTGTCGGAAAAGACATTTCATTATGCCCATAAACCGAACATATTTCATCAAAAATGTCTTTGCACCGTATACCAAGAATAAAACGATTCTTAATATAGCACCGTATTTCAACGGCGTACTCTGACCTTCTTCCAACCATGTTTTGTATTAGTATACAAGAGTAGACAGTGTTTATCGAGCGATATACATGGCTAAAGTTAACGGATTTTAACAGGTTTGGTATCAATGTATAGGTAAAATGTTTTTCTACGCTGTGATATTTATTTCCAGGTGATTTTTGCATTAGTGCATGAGAAAACGTTCTACTTGCATTCATATTTGAACAGTCCTCGTATTAGCAGTAACTAATATTCTGCTTTTGCATATGAAATAAGAAATTATTTTGCATGGATGGACGGACAAACAAACGAATATATCCGCTGACACATGTACTTGTACGGAGGCAATATCATCAAATGACTGTGTCTATGGGTTTCCTTACCACAAGTAGACTCACCCTCTGTATCAAAAGGTATATAAGTCACCGTGACTCAGGACTTATGAAGGACCAATGCTTTCGGACGGACCGACTTGCAATTACCGGGCAGAATAGTGGGTTCCATGCAACATGTTGCTTTGTTATCCATGTCACCGAGACGTTACAAACAAACCGCTGATATCGCACTAACCCACATTGGGTAAAAAATTGAGCTGCTTCCATTACACCAAAATGACAGTTAAAAGATCCAACAGAGATATATATATATATATATATATATATATATATATATATATATATATATATATATATATATATATATATATATATATATATATATATATATATATATAATATATATACTTCAATCGTACGTGCGACTAGAGACGTTGCAGGTATGAGAGAGAGAGAGAGAGAGGGGTGTGCAATTAGAGGCGATGCAGGTATGCTTTGGCAACCATAAACTCTGATCAGAATCTTGACTGTTTTAGCTGAATAATACAAAGAGCTGCTTTACTGCATCGAGCTCGTTGCAGACCGTAAATGTGTTTGAAATTTTGTCGGCTCTGGTGCATTCAAGAAAAATGTATCTTGCAAATGTAAGTAACATTAAAGGTTTCTTTTTGCATTGGTCGTGGGGGTTGGGGATGCTTTTACGGTCCTTTCAAGATTATTTTACTAGTTTCGAGCCAAACGTCAACCAGAGGACGATAAAAACCGTAGTATCTGGGAAAAACACCTGACTTTCCACTGCAGAACTTGGCGTCTGACATGACCCGAGTGGGGCTCGAACCAACAACACAGAGAGACCTAATCAAATGAGAGACAGCTAGCAGTCTTACCCAATTAGCCAATTAGGTCTGTAACAGTATATGTGCCCTACGGTGCCCGAAAGCAGTACACTGTTTAAACAATCTCCGGTTTGAACCGTCTCGGACCGGCCATGAAAAGCGCCCTAAGGACTGTAATAATGTATTTTTCTGTTAATGTTGCTGTTTTCAACATATTTACATATACGCTCTCTCTCTCTCTCTCTCTCCCCCTCTCTCTCTCTCTCTAAAATGTAATTGTTTCTGTTAGCAGAACCTATGGCAAACTGCATGTGCAGTACCATATCAGCCAATCTATTTCATCAAGCCTCGATCGGGGTGGGGGGGGGTCGGGGCGCGTCTGATGTTAGAGGTCCCGGGTTCGATCCCCGGCAGCCGAGATAATGGCATATTTTGCAGCGATGAGTCGACAAAGTGCACTCTGCGCTGGATCCGGGGTGTTAACTGGAGGTCATAACATAAGAAAAATAATGTTTACTCCTGTAAACTCGAGTTTTCGCAAAGAATGTTGGGTCACGTCATATGGCTGTCGGCCCGACGCTGGCCCGCTGCTTGTTGCTGGGTTGTGCCAGGAGAATCATCCCCCTGTGCAAGTTAAATATTTCAACTAATTACGCCAGGATCTCCAACGAACGTCAAAAATGGCCACTCTGTATCCGGTTAAATACCGTGGATTGCAAGGGAGGCTATTCATGCACAGAAAACTGTAGCCAAAACAAAAAGATAAAACAATAACAAAAGCAACATTATCAGAAAGACATCAATTTGATTTGTTGTAATTTTGAATTAATTTTATATTTTACTTCCATGAGAAGGCTTGTAGAAGTAAATATATTCGCACCCAGATTTTTAAAATGCAAATAGTTTGAGCTAGACAGTTTTATGCAAATTTATCCTTTATCTAGTTTGAAATATAATTCAATGCCGTGACGAAATATTTCGACAAAGCAGGATGAAAGAAATCAAACAAAATAAATACTTCATTCATGTCAAAAATGTCTCAAAGGTCGATAAAATGTACGTTTCGCCAAGGCGTATTGCTGTTGTCAAAGAGTCTTTAATAGTAATTTTAACTATCGCACCACCCCTCGACCAACACCAAACTTTGGTGATAAGATGAACTGGACGTTATCTTTCTTTTGCGACATTTTTCATGTTGGTGGAGGGGGGGGGGGGGTGCGGTACTTAATTTTCCGTGAGAACCTGTCAAAACAGCTAAAATTTCAGGAAAATGGCGTTTCAACCTTCCTTAGTAACGTCACCATAGCAATACACGCGCACGATCCGACGTTCTAACAACATTACTTGAAACTTTATATGGTGTTCTGTTTTAACAGGTATAAACCCATGTAAACATGCAAATTTGATTTTTCTGGAAAATCGAGGCCAAAAATGCACCTTATCGACCCTAGCCCTTTGAACAGAAGTCTGGTCAGGACAATGTCATCTAAATTGTGAAGTATTAACATAGTAACAGATAAGGTGCATATTTTGTGAAAATTGAAGGATGGTTTTCCTTATTTCTGAATATAAACTATGATGTGGATAGTCATTGGAAGTAGAATAGGGACGGTTCTGTTGAATACCCACAACATAGGTTTTTATGGAGAATTGACAAAAGCTATCCTTCATTTTTCACAAAATACCAACCTTATCTATTGCTATGTCAATTAAATGGTCCAGACAAGATAGGTAACTTTTGTGTTAGGGTCTACATGGCCTAGTGGGTAAGAGTGCTGACTCTTAATTATTAGGTGTCTTACCTCTGTGGGTTTCAGCCTGGCTCGGGCCATATGTGAGACGCCAAGTTCTGAAACGGATGGTCAGGTGTTTTTTTTTTTTTTTTAGGGTGCTCCAGTTTTCGCCCACCTCTGATTAATGATGTGCTTGATATAAGTGGAATACTTTTGATAGGGCCATAAAACCAAAAGAAAAAAATACCTCAAGTGTGAACACAAATCTAAACTGTACCAGACTTAATCAGTCTGGATAGATCAGACTAGATCTTCTACTTTGAATACAGTTTTATCAATTTCAAATTGTTCATGGGTCTGTTTGGTAACGATTCTCATTCTGGTGTAAACAACGTCTACTAGAACCAGTGATTGTGTTGAGAATACCAAAAATTCTTCGGCGCATTTTCAGATAATTGAGAATGTGACTATGAGACATATATGTGACAAAGACATGGGCCTCCGTGGCCTAGTGGATAAGAGCACTGACTCTTAATCATTAGGTCTCTCACCGCTGTTGGTTCGAGCCTGGCTCGGGTCACATGTGAGACGCCAAGTTTTGCAACGGAAGATCAGGTGTTTTTTTTTTTCGGGTACTCCAGTTGTTTGACCACTGATGATTAAGGATGGGCTGGATATGAGTGAAATAATCTTGAAAGGGCCATAAAACCAATACAAAACCAAAATATATATATATAATTGTTAGCATTTTAATATTTGTGAACAGGACTAATTGCATGCTTTCATAGTTTAGTTGAGCCTGAAAAAAGAGTTGTATAACCTTGGGGCCTGTTTTTGTCGCGCCTGCTATTAGCATGGCGCGATATAGGCGCCCGGTTTTCCGTCCGTCCGTCCGTTTGTCAAGGCGTCAACATTTGCGACCACCCTAGCGTTCACCCTAATGGTCAAGTTTATTTCTCAAGAACTATAAGAGCTTCATTAATGATACTTGGTACAAACTTGTATCTAGGGATGGCACCTTAAATGCACCTTTTTGACCTTGACCTACATTTTATGGTTCACCGACGTGAATATTCTGAGAAATCAGAAATAAATGATTGGTTTAGATTCATATTCTAGACAGGTTTTTAATTATTTGGACCCCATTTTGATTTATATCAGTCTTTGAGTCGGCTGCCTGTTCGAAATTTGCAAAATTGCAGTATGTTTCCTCTGGCTTCCTTTGCCGGATCATTACAGGGTCACTGATGAGGCTTTATTAGCCGAAACTACGTAGTATGACCCATCTTCTTTCTTATGAATGTTTTCATTGCTCTTAAAGGAACTCATTTTTGATTTTTATTTGCCTTCACTGCAGCTGGTGTTGTGCCGTGTGGCGGCCGTAAAACGTCTCCCCGTACATCAACCATAGTGCAGTTTATATTTTACTTTTGGTCCTTTGAGATCAGCGTGAATATTCTGAGAAATCAGAAATAAATGATTGGTTTAGATTCATATTCTAGACAGGTTTTTAATTATTTGGACCCCATTTTGATTTATATCAGTCTTTGAGTCGGCTGCCTGTTCGAAATTTGCAAAATTGCAGTATGTTTCCTCTGGCTTCCTTTGCCGGATCATTACAGGGTCACTGATGAGGCTTTATTAGCCGAAACTACGTAGTATGACCCATCTTCTTTCTTATGAATGTTTTCATTGCTCTTAAAGGAACTCATTTTTGATTTTTATTTGCCTTCACTGCAGCTGGTGTTGTGCCGTGTGGCGGCCGTAAAACGTCTCCCCGTACATCAACCATAGTGCAGTTTATATTTTACTTTTGGTCCTTTGAGATCAGCGTGAATATTCTGAGAAATCAGAAATAAATGATTGGTTTAGATTCATATTCTAGACAGGTTTTTAATTATTTGGACCCCATTTTGATTTATATCAGTCTTTGAGTCGGCTGCCTGTTCGAAATTTGCAAAATTGCAGTATGTTTCCTCTGGCTTCCTTTGCCGGATCATTACAGGGTCACTGATGAGGCTTTATTAGCCGAAACTACGTAGTATGACCCATCTTCTTTCTTATGAATGTTTTCATTGCTCTTAAAGGAACTCATTTTTGATTTTTATTTGTAAAATATTGCAACCACACTAGCAATCACCCTAATGGTCAAGTTTATTTCTCAAGAACTATAAGAGCTTCATTAATGATATTTGGTACAAACTTGAATCTGGTGATGGCAACATAAATGCAAGCATCCATATTTGACCTTGACCTAAATTTCATGGTTCACTGACTTGGTAAAATATTGTGACCACCCTAGCATTCACCCTAATTGTCAAGTTAATTTCTCAAGAACTATAAGAGCTTCATTAATAATACTTGGTACAAACTTGTAAATGGGGGTGGCAAGTTAAATACAAGCTTCCTTATTTGACTTGACCCGCCCCCGCCCATAGGGGCTTGAAGAAATATATGGGCTGCAAGATGCTTCCACGCAGAGCTGAATCCGGCCCGCACACTAGTACTGGTTATCCGCTTAGAGAATCTAAGCCTGTCCAGGAACCTCAGTGCGAGGCGGACCGTCCATGTTAATAAACCCTATTGGTTTCATTGGGCGACAGGGCTTGAGATGTCATTTCATCTCAATGTAGGGTAAGAGTCCCACAAAATTGGAAGCAACGTCTCCAAAATGACCTTTACAGTGTTGACGGGGACGTTAAACTTCAAATCAAACAAACAAACAATTTGACTTGACCTACATTTTATGGTTCACTGAAGCCTTGATGTTTTATAGACGTCATTCTAATTTGGTTTCAAAATTCAATGTTGGACTTAAAACACACAACAAGGCCTATCGGAACCCGAGTTCTGTGGTGACTCAGTATATAAATTTTGAAAAATATTAGCCTGTAATGACTTACATGCATTTAAATCCGTTCCAAGGCGGCTCTTCTGTGGCGGTTTATTTATGTTGTTGTTTGTTACTTACTGTGTGTATCACTTGTGTCTTTTAATTTTGGATGGCCATATGGCCATTTTGTGGGAAAGTAACTGTCCTAATGGCCTTCCTTTGTTTAGGTTTCCATTATGGTCTGGTCGCTTATTGTTTATATTTCTTTCCCTTTGGTGTCTTTGATGGGTGGAGTAAGTTAATTGTATCAATTCCTGATCTTTGTTTTACTTCTACTTTAAGTACCCAATTTCATAAAATCGTTCGTCGATATATAAAGATTGGGTACAACAAAAATGTTATAAAACAGACAGCATGCATGGTGGTTAACCCAATCACGGTTGGCAACTTTGCTTCTCTCTTTGATTGCACACCGGTGGGTCGGGCCTAAGATTATATGATGGATCCAGCGTAAAAAACATAAATGGAATTTTATTTTAGTAGTCTTTATGTTGGTTGGCGCTTGATGCTCCGTCTTTGGTCGGGCCCCTCAGAGTCTAACTGTTGGTTTTCTTTTGCTCCAGCAATTCCGTTGTTGTATGCTGTCGAGTCCTCAACCTTGTTTCATCTCTGTAGTTTTTTTATTTGTATGTTCTCGGAGATGTTACACTGATGAGTTAGGAAGCCTTCATGCGGACTAAACAAAATTAGTGTATACCGCGACAGAGGTAAGGGCGAGGGTTATGGCCATGTAAAATCGATTTAAGCCCCCCCCCCCCCCCCCCCAGTGGACTTCTTTCCACTGACCGTTCCAAGGCGGTTCTTCTGTTGCGGTTTATTTATGTTGTTGTTTGTTACTTACTGTGTGTATCACTTGTGTCTTTTTATTTTGGATGGCCATTTGGCCATTTTGTGGGAAAGTAACTGTCCTTATGGCCTTCCTTTGTTTAGGTTTCCATTATTGTCTGGTCGCTTCATGTTTGGTTTCTTTTCCCTTTGGTGTCTTTGATGGGTGGAGTAAGGTAATTGTATCGATTCCTGATCTTTGTTTTACATCTACTTTGTAAAATATTACGACCACCCTAGCGTTCACCCAAATGGTCAAGTTAATTTCTCAAGAACTATAAAAGCTTCATTAATGATTCTTTGTACAAAATTGTATCTGGAGATGGATACTTAAGTGCAAGCATCCATATTTGATCTTGACATAAATTTCATGGTTCACTGACTTTGTAATATATTGCAACCACCCTAGCATTCAACCCTATGGTTAAGTTCATTTCTCAAGAATTATTACAGCTTAATTAATGGTACTTAGTACAAGCTTGCATTTGAGTATGACAACTTTTATGCAAGCATCTATGTTTGACGTGGCCTAGATGTCATGATTCCTTGACTTTGCGACCCCACAGTCGCGACATAGCCTTCGGCGGAATTCTTAATTTTTTTGTGTTTTTTTATCATGTCATTACGAAAACACGCCTATACAAATACATTGTGAATTTTACGGCCGAAAAACGAAAATTTGAAGATGAAAAATTGTGATATTTCTTATTTCTGTTCAAAATATAGATTGTGGTTACTCTTTAGAACCGCCTTGATTAGATTGTGGTTACTCATTAGAACCACCTTGCTGAGTACCCACAATCTATATTTCAGAGCAGAAATAAGAAAGCAATTTTGAGCAGAAATAAGAAAAATAAAGTTTACCTCTGTAAACCCCAGTTTTACTATATAAAAGTAGGGTTCAAGGGGGGTCAAAATTACATAGGCCTGTTTTCGTGATGTGGACTTATTTTTGTTTCATTTTTTGATTACCAGAGGAGCAGATGATTTGTTACCAGTGCTGTGTTATGTTGTAGCAAGATGTAAACTGCCAGAAATAGTCTCTGAATGTCAGGCCATGGAAAGATTTGTCCATGAAGGGTAATATTACTTATTACAAAAACACACCTATACAAATACATTTTAAACTTTACCCCCAAGAAAATGAAAATTTTAAGATGAAAAATTGTGATATTTTTAGCTCACCTGAGCCGAAGGCTCATGTGAGGTATTAGTATGCCAATGATCTGGCGTTCGTCGTCCATTCACATTTTCAACTAAATATATCTTTAAAGCAAGTTGGCCAATCATGATTAAATTTTACAACAGGGCAACTGGCAAGTTAGCAGTACGCCATATCCCGCCGGTCATTAAAGAGCAGATACGTCAAAAAACACTGACACGTCACACCAGAATTGGTGTTAGAAGTGACAAGTTTGTCAGAGTAACGGTAATCAATACTTAACATCACCATCCAATACCGGTTTACCCACAGGAGAGGGCGGATCTAAGCGATTGTCAAAATCTACTGCTTCGCGCTCCATATTTAATATTGTCTGGACGCCACCGGTCATGTAAAAAATCAATCACCAGTTAGCGTATATTCGCTGTGAGGGGCTTGGCAAGCAATGGAGACTCAGATCAGGCGCCACAGAACGCGGCGTCAGAACGCTCCTCTTGTTATTACATTTATTTGTAATCCGAGTGAATAAAAGATTTGATTGATTTGAATGAATTTTTTACCACGAATCCTTGTAATTTATCCTCCTTGTGCAATTCCAATACATACAGAAATTGTCGGCCCCCGTCCATCGGGGCTTGAAGAAATAGATGGGCTGCATGAGGCTTCCACGCAGACTACACGAGTACTGGTAAAGCGCTTAGAGGATTTAAGCCTGCCCGTGCAAAGCGATGCGAGGCAGCCCGCCCATACTTATCAACACTATTGGTTTCATTGGGTGACAGGGCTTGAGATGTCATTTCATCTCAATGACGTGTAAAAGTCCCACAAAATTGGAAGCAACCAAAATGACCTATACAGTGTTGAAGGGGACGTTAAACCTCAAATCAAACAAACAAACAGAAATGGGCACAACAGGAAACTCAGTTAAAAAGTGGCTTTAGTGTATATTTAACCCATAACAACCCCTACTTTTGCAAACAGAGATGAGGTCCTACACTGTTTGTCATTCAGCTTGTGAATAATGTTAAGAAATTTTAATGTTTGGCAGTCAGCAATGGCTGTGGCTAAATTTATTTATTCAGCAGGATAAGGGTTAAGACTTGTTGGTTTTTCTGGGTTTCTTCTCTTTTTACCGCCCATTTTTGTCCAGTTGTGAGGAAGGTTTCAAAATTTAAAAGGCTGGACCCATAAGGTCTCCTGGGAGCACGCAAAAATCCGCCCAAATATTTTACTAACCGTCGAGTCGAGCAATTAAGTGGCAAATATGTTTTAGACTTTAAGTGGAATGCATACACCTTCGGGGGAGGCAACTCCTTCAAGCGTATTTTAGTCTGCCATGTCAATAAGGGTCAACTCTTAAAGGAAAGAATTTGCTCCTGAGGAGCAAATTCTTTCCTTTTAGAGTATATCACTATTTCGTGGGACAATGCTTATAGAAGCAAACAGGAAGTTCCGAAAGTTGTCCCCTTTTGAAAAATGGTGGAAAATCTGCCAAGTCATTCCCCTCAGATTTCATGTCACCAATAACAGACTTTAATTGACCAATATTTCTGCGTTTCTGTTAGAATGTTTGTTTACTTGATTTGAGGTTTAACATTAACATTATTTAGGTCTTTTTAGAGACATAACTTCTAGTTTTGTGTGAAATTTTACCCAACAGTTAGATAAAATGACATTTCAATCCCAGTGAAATGGTTTATATGCTCGGATGGTCCAACTCGCCAGGGTAGGCTTAGGGACTTTATGGCTAAAGTTAACAGACATCTGAAGCGTTGCATGCTGTGCCAGTATTATAGGCTGTTGTGTTAGGCAGCACCATGAACATGTGTCTCGTAAGGATCCGAAAGACTTTGGGGCTTGAACCATATGTAATTCGGGTCATTTCTCCGGTCAGTCGCAATGGCGAACTTGCATACAAAAATTGTTTATTTTCAAATCAATTTTTAAAATTCAAACTAATACATCTGACAAAATTAACTTCAGTTATGATTAGTTTGGTTATTCTATTTTTAAAGTTTAATAGCCAAAAATAGATTTTGCTTCCCTCTTTAATTGCACGCCGGTGGGTCAGGCCTCAGATTCTATGACAGCTCCAACGTAAAGGCTTATTGAAAATTAAAGAGATAATGTTGGTTGGTGCCTGATGCTCTGTCTCTGGTCGGGCTCATTGGAGTCTAACTGTTGGTTTTCTTTTGCTCCAGCATTTCAGTGGTTTCTTGCTGTCGAGTCCTCACCGTTGTCTCACCTCTGTGGTTCTTTGATTTCTGTGTTCACGGAGATGTTGCACTGATGAGTTAGGAGGCCTTCATGCGGACTGAACAAATTATTTGTCTATATCGCGACGGAAGTAAGGGCGAGGATTGTGGCCACGTAAAATCGATTTAAGCCCCCCAGTGGAAATCTTCCACTGACCGTTCCAAGGCGGCTCTTCTGTGGCGATTTATTTATGTTGTTGTTTGTTACTTACTGTGTGTATCACTTGTGTCTTTTAATTTTGGATGGCCATATGGCCATTTTGTGGGAAAGTAACTGTCCATATGGCCTTCCTTTGTTTAGGTTTCCATTATGGTCTGGTCGCTTAATGTTTGTATTTCTTTCCCTTTGGTGTCTTTTATGGATGGAGTAAGTTAATTGTATCAATTCCTGATCTTTGTTTTACTTCTACTTTATTTGCCAGTTAACGCATTTTGTTATTTGTTGATGGTATGGATAATGGTGTTAGATAGGGAATCACAATATCGACGATTCTGTTCTTTTATCATAATATAGGTAATGATCGCTTCCTTTAATTATGCAACAATCAAATTACCGATAATCCAAGTGTGTGTACAAAAATCCGGGAAGCAAAACATTGAATAAGTGTTAATCAGCTGCTTCATTTGTCACAGCACACCGAGTGTCGCAAGAGTTGACCTGTCAATTTTTTCGCAGTCGCGTTTGGCAATACACACCAGCCTAAAGACCCGAGGCAACAACTGAGCACTCGCTGTCATTTACAAACTAATCGCGACAGAAGAAAAATACTGGCGTAATAAAGAATCCACGGCTGGAAACCGTCCATGTATATAAACCCTATAGGTTTCATTGGGCGACAGGGCTTGAGATGTCATTTCATCTCAATGTCATGTAAAAGTCCCACGAAATTAGAAGCGACGTCTCCAAAAGGACCTATACAGTGTTGCGGCCCCCGCCCATCGGGGCTTGAAGAAATACATCGGCTGCATGATGCTTCCACGCAGAGCTGAAACCGACTGCACACCAGTACTGGTAAACCGCTTAAGAGGATCTAAGCCTGCCCAGGCAAAGCGGTGCGAGTCAGATAAACCCTATTGGTTTCATTGGGCGACAGGGCTTGTGACGCTATTTCATCTCAATGTCTGGTAAAAGTCCCACAAAATTGGAAGCAACGTATCTAAAATGACCTATAAAGTGCTGAAGGGGACGTTAAACCTGGAATCAAACAAACAAAACAAACATAAACAGTGTTGACGGGACGTTAAACCTCAATTCAAACAACACAAAAAATATTTCTGTGATCGGTCAAATGAATATTGGAGCGTTTCCAGGTCACATTTGACGCTCCATGTTTGCAGGATGAAAGCATACACAGTAATCGTGTAATAACGGTAGAAATCTTTAACCTGCACAGGATGGGCCTACCTGCACGTGTAGGGGATCCGAAGTTAAGGTCCCGATGCGGAGAACGGTGTACTTTGTTGCATTCATCCGGAGCATGTTCGGACACCGCAGTTTTATTACCGCTGCCGGGAATCAAACCGGGGGCCTCTAGCATCACAGGCAAGTGCACTAACCATTGCGCTACTACGCTTGATTCACTGTCGAGTGCCTGCTTGGCCACTTCACGAAAACATGCCTATATAATTTTGATCCCCTGGAACCCCACTTTAATATAGAATAACCGGGGTTTACAAAGGTACATCTTACTTTTCTTCTTTCTGCTCATAATATAGATTGTGGGTACTCATTAGAACCGCCTCGATTAGGCGATACTAACGAGTATCCACAATCTATATTTTGAGCAGAAATAAGAAAAATTCGATGAGGCGATACGAGCATCCACAATCAATATTTGGAGCAGAAATACACACAACTGTACGTATAGGTCATTTTGGAGAGGTTGCTTCCGATTTTGTGGGACTTTTACCCGACATTGTGATGAAATGACATCTCAAGCCCTGTCGCCACATCGAGGTTTTAACGAGTATCCACAATCTCTGTTTTGAGCAGACTATAGATTGTGGGTACTGCTAGTTAGAACCGCTTCGATGTTTTAACGAGTATCCACAATCTCCTTTTCAGTAATATTGAAAATCGATTGTAACATAAAGTGACAGCGCTATTGTCCCGCCCACGCTTTTAACGTTCAAAGACGGTTGTCAATCATCTCAAATACCAGTCCAGAAGCACGTGATGGAGAGTTCAAAACGGTGCTACAAAGCTTTCGGCACGTATTTGATATTCGTCTCAAACAACATCAAAAGTGCGTCTGAGAGAAGGCCTAGTGCTAACTTGCCAGTTGCGTTGTTGTAAGAGAAGCATTATCAGGTTTGGGGAAAAGATGCATTATGTTTTCGGACAGATCAGATGGAAACTCTTGTTGCCATGGCAACATATAGCTCCCATAGACTTACAATGGGAAAATCTTAAAAAATCTTCCCTTTGAAACCAATAGGCCCAGAGCTTACATATGAAGCATGAAGCAATGTCAAGTGGTCCGCTACATAAATTGTGCCAATCATGCCCCTGGGATCTAAACTGGCCACGCCCCGGGGTCCCTTAAAGGCATTTATTCTTGATTATTAAGGACTATCATTTCATTACATAATAGTATGTACCCCTCAGTGCTGACTAAAGAGAAGTGCTCTGTCTGCAACAGGTAAGGGGCCGCCTTGGGGAAAATCAATAACTGACAAACTGTTAACTACAGTGTACCTTATTGATTTTCCTCTTTAGTGCTTCAGTCATTGGGTTCAACAGAAGCTTCTAATCACCCTATTAAAGGCCGCCTTTGATCTGCTATAGACAGAATATCACAGGGGGGGGGGGGGGGGGGGGCAATAAAACAATTATGAACACACGGTGTGTCCTTCTGTCTAAGAATAAATGCCTTTAACCCCCCATAGAAATAAAAGCTTAAAAAATCTTCTTGTCTGAAACCGCTAGGCACAGAGCTTACATATTAAGCATGTAGCAATGTCAAGTGGTCCTCTACATAAATTGTGCCAATCATGCCACTGGGGTCTAAACTGGCCACGCCCCGGGGCCCCTTAGCCCCCATAGACTTATAATGGAAAAAAGCTAAAAAAATCTTCTTCTCTGCGACCACTAGGCCCAGAGCTTACATATGTAGCATTTAGCAATGTCAAGTGTCCCCTACATAAATTGTGCCAATCATGCCCCTGGGGTCTTAACTGACCACGCCCCGGGGTCCCTTAACCCCCATAGACTTATAATGGAAATAAAAGCTTAAAAAATCTTCTTCTTTGAAACCGCTAGGCCCAGAGCTTACATATGAAGCATGTAGCTATGTCAAGTGGTCCCCTACATAAATTGTGCCAATCATGCCCCTGGGGTCTTAACTGGCCACGCCCCGGGGTCCCTTAACCCCCATAGACTTAAAATGGAAATAAAAGCTTAAAAATCTTCTTCTTTGAAACCGCTAGGCACAGAGCTTACATATTAAGCATGTAGCAATGTCAAGTGGTCCTCTACATAAATTGTGCCAATCATGCCCCTGGGGTCTAAGCTGGCCACGCCCCGGGCCCCTTAGCCCCCATAGACTTATAATGGAAAAAAGCTAAAAAAATCATCTTCTCTGAAACCACTAGACCAAGGGCTTACATATGAAGCATGTAGCAATGTCAAGCGGTCCCCTACATAAATTGTGCCAATCATGCCCCTGGGGTCTAAACTGGCCGCGCCCCCGGGGTCCCTTAACCCCTTGGACTTATAGTGGAAATAAAAGCTTAAAAAATCTTCTTCTCTGAAACCGCTAGGCCCAGAGCTTACATATTAAGCATGTAGCAATGTCAAGTGGTCCTCTACATAAATTGTGCCAATCATGCCCCTGGGGTCGAAACTGGCCACTCCCCGGGCCCCTTAGCCCCCATAGACTTATAATGGAAAAAAAACTTAAAAAAATCTTCTTCTCTGAAACCACTAGGCCCAGAGCTTACATATTAAGCAAGTAGCAATGTCCAGAGGTCCGCTACATAAATTGTGCCAATCATGCCCCTTGGATCTAAACTGGCCACGCCCTGGGGCCCCTTAGCCCCCATAGACTTATAATGGAAATAAAAGCTTAAAAAATCTTCTTCTCTGAAACCGCTAGTATTATTAGCTCACTTGAGCTGAAGGCTCATGTGAGGTATTTGTATGCCAGTGGTCCGGCGTCCGGTGTCTGTTCACATTTTTAAATAAGTATATCTTTAAAGCCACTTGGCCAATCATGATTAAATTTCATGAGAAGCATTATCCGGTTGAGGGAGAAGATGCAGTATGTTTTGGGGCAGTTCAGATTGAAACTGGTGTTGCCATGGCAACATATAGCTCCCATAGACTTACAATTGGAAAAACTTAAAAAATTTCTTCTCTGAAACCACAAGGCCCAGAGCTTACATATTAAGCATGTAGCAATGTCAAGTGGTCTCCTACATTTATTGTGCCAGTCACGCACCTTGGGTCTAAAATGGCCATGCCCCAGAGCCCCTTAGCCCCCATAGACTTATAATGGGAAAAAACAAACTTCAAAAATCTTCTTCTCAGAAACCACTAGGCCAAGAGCTTACATATTAAGCATGTAGCAATGTCAAGTGGTCCCCTACATTAATCCTACCAAACATGCCCCTAGGGTCCAAATTGACAATGCCATGTTCCATTAGGTAGAACTTCAAAAAAGAATTATGCTCAAAGACCATGAGACAAACAGCTAACTAAAGTGTTCCTCAGGTGAGCGGTTAGGCTCATTGAGCCTCTTGTTCTAATTTCTGCTCAAAATATAGATTGTTGGTACACGTTAGAACCGCCTCATCGAGGCGGTTCTAACGTGTACCCACAATCAACATTTTAGAGCATAACCTAGATTTATCAAGAAAGGAAATTTCAAGCTGCGAAAAGCAATGTTTTTCTGTAAAAAAGCTTGTATTCCAATCAAATTACTTTCTAAAATTTGCATGAGATGTCAAAGTCCTATTTTCTTGGAACAATATGAAAAATATCAACAATTTGTCGTCTGCTGAATTAGCCCAGAGGGTGGTGAAGATTAAAAACCCCAAACTTGATTTTAATCGAAAAAAATATATAAAAACAATTAAAATGCCATGTCTGCAATTTTTCTTGGTGGTTCGAGGGTTAAAAGTTTTGTCTCAAGTGTAACTCCAAAACAAAAAAAAAAATAGTACAATTAAGTTACCTTATGAGCCGACCAATGAGAAAAGGGGCCTAAGCATTCTTCAAATTTAAAGACCTTAATGATCCTAAGTATTGGGACAGATAATTCAAAGAAAACAGTGAAGACCCAGATCAGACTGCTCCTTCAGTCTTATAAGGGTCTACCTGTTTATTATTCTGTCTGCACCATTCGGACTCTTTGCTGGATCAAGAAACAAATTTTTAAAAATTTTAGGAGAATAACAGCAAATCCTTAAATTGTCTTAATGTTTTTAGGATTTTACGGTATGCAGCCAATGAATAGGGCTATAGGCATTACTTCATAAACAAAGCCAACTCAATGTCCCTGCTGTGACAAGGCTGAATCTTTGATATTTACCAATGTTATTAGTACCCTTTTCTCATTAACTGGTTCTCTTTTTTCTGTTTTCAGATATATGTTTGGAGAAGAAGGATACTGTTTGACATCATTCCAAACAGCCATAAACTATCTCATATCAGAGGGCATGAAGGCTGCAGCCTGTGATTCCGGTTGAACCAATCAAATTCTTTCAAGCCATAGCCTGTGATTCTGACTGAACCAATCAAATTCTTTCTTACATAATGTATTACTTGATTGAATTCTGTGTTTTTAGCTCACCTGTCACGTAGTGACAAGGTGAGCTTTTGGGATCACTTTTTGTCCGTCGTCCGTCGTGCGTCCGTGCGTGCGTGAGTGCGTCCGTAAACTTTTCTTCAAACAACATCTCCTCCTAAACCACTGATCGGATTTTGACCAAACTTCACAGGAATGATCCTTAGGTGGTCCCCTTTCAAAGTTGTTCAAATGGTTCCGGTCCGTTGCACACATGGGTCACAGTAGCCAAAAATAGATTTTTTTCACCGAAAACTTAAAAAATCTTCTTCTCTGAAACCGCAAGGCCCAGGTCTTTGATATTTGGTATGAAGCTTCATCTGGTGGACCCCTACCAAGATTGTTCAAATTATAGTGCTAGTACCAAAAATGCCCCCGCACGGGGGCCCTTTGGTTTTACATGGGCTTATATAGGGAAAATCTTTAAAAATCTTCTTCTCTGAAACCACAAGGCCAAGGTCTTTGATATTTGGTATGAAGCTTCATCTAGTGGACCCCTACCAAGATTGTTCAAATTATAGTGCTGGAGCTAAAAATGCCCCCACACGGGGGCCCTTTGGTTTTACATGGGCTTATATAGGGAAAATCTTGAAAAATCTTCTTCTCTGAGACCGCAAGGCCCAGGTCTTTGATATTTGGTATGAAGCTTCATCTAGTGGACCCCTACAAAGATTGTTCAAATTATAGTGCAGGGGCCAAAAATGCCCCCGCACCAGAGCCCTTTTGTTTTACATAGGCTTATATAGGGAAAATCTTTAAATATCTTCTTCTCTGAAACCGCAAGGCCCAGGTCTTTGATATTTGGTATGAAGCTTCATCTAGTGGACCCCTACCAAGATTGTTCAAATTATAGTGCTGGAGCTAAAAATGCCCCTCGCATGGGGGCCCTTTGATTTTACATGGGCTTATATAGGGAAAATCTTGAAAAATCTTCTTCTCTGAAACCGCAAAGCCCAGGGCTTTGATATTTGGTATGAAGCTTCATCTAGTGGACCCCTATCAAGATTGTTCAAATTATAGTGCTGGGGCCAAAAAATGCCCCCTCACCAGGTCCCTTTTGTTTTACATAGGCTTATATAGGGAAAATCTTGAAAATTCTTCTTCTCTGAAACTGCAAGGCCCAGGTCTTTGATATTTGGTATGATGCTTCATCTTGTGGACCTCTACCAAGATTGTTCAAATTATAGCCCTTGGGCCAAAAATGCCCCCGCTCCGGGCCCTTTGGTTTTCATAGGCTTATATAGGGAAAATCTTTAAAAATCTTCTTCTCTGAAACCACAAGGCTTAGGTATTCGATATTTGTTATGAAGCTTCAGCTAGTGGACCTCAATAAAGATTGTTCAAATTATAGCCCTGAGACCAAAAATGCCCCCGCCATGTGGCCCTTTGGTTTTACATAGACTTATATAGGGAAAATCTTTAAAAATCATCTTCTCTGAAACACAAGGCTTAGGTCTTTGATATTTGTTATGAAGCTTCAGCTAGTGGACCTCTACCAAGATTGTTCAAATTATAGCCCTGGGGCCAAAAATGCCCCCGCTCTGGGGCCCTTTGGTTTAACATAGACTTATATAGGGAAAATCTTGTTTTACATATACTTCTATATGCAGGGTAAACCTTTAAAATCTTCTTCTCTGAAACCAGAAAGCCCAGGTCTTTCATATTTGATATGAAGCTTCATCTTGTGGACCTCTACCAAGATTGTTCAAATTATAGCCCTGGGGCAAAAATTGACCCTGCCCTGGGCCCACTTGTTATACATTGAATCAGGTGAGCGAACCAGGGCCCTCTGGGCCCTCTTGTACATTCCATTTTAACAACAGAACTGGGAACCAGTGCTGTTTGTTGGCCTGTCATTACTTAATAGTGGACAAGACCAAATTCATCCTATGTATTTGGACACATATGCCTTAGCAAATGATGTACAACCAGATGAGACACCACCACAAAAGGCCGTGTCTCATTAGGGCATACACTGTTTGCGACTCATCCAGCTATTTACAACAGGGGACAGTAAATTGTACTTAATCAGATTTCAGAGCAAAATGGAAAGGTGTCGGAATATTAAGGGGAATGGATACACCTTCAGGGGAGGCCATTTCTGCAAAAAGTGTCTTTGTCTCCCTTTTCAATAGGGATCAACTCTTAAAGAAAATAATTTGCTCCTGACGAGAAATTATTTCTTCGAAGAGTAGATCCCTTTTTCAGTGGGACAGAGTTTATAGAAAAGCAAACAGGAAGTCCCGAAAGTTGTCGCCCATTGAAAAATGGCAGAAAAATCTGCCCGGTATATCAATTTCCCTTAAAGGTTTTGTTTTGTTTGATATGAGGTTTAACGTCCCCGTCAATTCTGTAATGTCATTTTGGAGACGTTGCTTACAACTTTATGGGACTTTTACCCAACATTGAGATGAAATGTCGCCCAATGAAACCAATAGGGTCTATAAGCATGGACGGACTGACCGACTGGCACTGCTTTGCCTGGGCAGGCTTAGATCCGCAGCAGTTTACCATTACTCGGTTTGCGGTCGGTTTCAGCTCTGCAGGGAAGCATCATGCAGCCCATCTATTTCTTCAAGACTCGATGGGTGGGGCCATCCCTTAAGGGTAAATGCAGTAACTGGGTCAAATGAAAACATATCTTTGGACATGATGCTTCCACACAGAGCTTAAACCCACCGCACACGAGTTCTGGTAAACCACTTAGAGGATCCAAGCCTAAGCAGGCGAAGCGGTGCGAGTCAGACCATCAATGCAGTTTCATTGGGCAACAGGGCTTGAGATGTCATTTCATCTCATTGTCTGGTAAAAGTCCCGAAAAATTGGAAGCAATGTCTCCAAAATGACATTTACAGTGTTGACAGGGACGTTAAACAAACAAACAAGCAAAAGAGGAAAAAATCGATTTGTGCATCCACTGTGTATGATAATTGCTTTCTCTAAGCTTTGAGTCAGTGAGCATCCGTGTAGTGCCTGGTAAAGATAGATAGGCCCCAGATGGGCAGGCTGATCTGAATTTTTCCCTTTATTATCCCCCGCCGAAGGCGGAGGGATATAGTTTTGGCGATGTCCGTCCGTCCTTCCGTCCCTCCGTCCTTCCGTCCCTCCGTCCTTCCGTCCGTCACACTTTTTTGTCCGGAACCGTTTCTCAGCAACTATTGCATGGAATTAAATGAAACTTGAAATAAATATGTATTATTATGCTGTGGTGATGCACGCGCAATTTTTTTTCGGATTGACTTTTTACATCCAGAGTTATGGCCCCTTGAATGATTGAAATTCTGGATTTTTCGTCGTCTCACTTTGTCCGGAACCGTTTCTCAGCAACTATTGCATGGAATTAAATGAAAATTGAAATAAATATGTATTATTATGCTGCAGTGATGCAGGCGCAATTTTTTTTCGGATTGACTTTTTACATCCAGAGTTATGGCCCCTTAAATGATTGAAATTCTGGATTTTTTCGTCATCTCACTTTGTCCGGAACTGTTTCTCAGCAACTATTGCATGGAATTAAATGAAACGTGAAATAAATATGTATTATTATGCTGCGGTGATGCACGCGCAATTTTTTTCTGGATTGACTTTTTACATCCAGAGTTATGGCCCCTTAAATGATCGAAATTCTGGATTTTTCGTCGTCTCACTTTGTCCGGAACCGTTTCTCAGCAACTATTGCATGGAATTAAATGAAACTTGAAATAAATATGTATTATTATGCTGTGGTGATGCACGCGCATTTTTTTTCCGGATTTACTTTTTACATCCAGAGTTATGGCCCCTTAAATGATTGAAATTCTGGATTTTTCGTCGTCTCACTTTTTTGTCGGGAAATGTTACTCAGCAACTATTGCATGGAATTAAATGAAACTTGAAATAAATATGTATTATTATGCTGTGGTGATGCACGCACAATTTTTTTTCGGATTGACTTTTTACACCCAGAGTTATGGCCCCTTAAATGATTAAAATTCTGGATTTTTCGTCGTCTCACTTTGTCTGGAACCGCTTCTCAGCAACTTTTGCATGGAATAAAATGAAACTTGAAATAAATATGTATTATTATGTTGCCGTGATGCACGCGCAATTTTTTTTTCTCAATTTTGGCCAGATATATTTTCTTGCCATTCTACACGAAAAACCCATTCGGCGGTGGATATCAATTCAAAGAATTTGCTTGTTTTAATTAGAAATACATTTTTGCTTATGACTCATTTTTAGCTCACCGTCACGTAGTGACGAGGTGAGCTTTTGGGATCACTTTTTGTCCGTCGTCCGTCGTCCGTGCGTCCGTAAACAATTTCTTTAAACGACATCTCCTCCTAAACCACTGATCGGATTTTGACCAAACTTCACAGGAATGATCCTTAGGTGGTCCCCTTTCAAAGTTGTTCAAATGGTTCCGGTCCGTTGCACATCTAGGTCACAGGAGCCCAAAATAGATTTTTTTCACCAAAAACTTAAAAAATCTTCTTCTCTGAAACCACAAGGCCCAGGTCTTTGATATTTGGTATGAAGCTTCATCTAGTGGACCCCTACCAAGATTGTTCAAATTATAGTGCTGGGGCCAAAAATGCCCCCGCCCTGGGGCCCTTTGGTTTTACATAGGCTTATATAGGGAAAATCTTTAAAAATCTTCTTCTCTGAAACCACAAGGCCCAGGTCTTTGATATTTGGTATGAAGCTTCATCTAGTGGACCCCTACCAAGATTGTTCAAATTATAGTGCTGGGGCCAAAAATGCCCCCGCCCCGGGGCCCTTTGGTTTTACATAGGCTTATATAGGGAAAATCTTTAAAAATCTTCTTCTCTGAAACCACAAGGCCCAGGACTTTGATATTTGGTATGAAGCTTCATCTAGTGGACCCCTACCAAGATTGTTCAAATTTTAGTGCTGGGGCCAAAAATGCCCCCGCCCCGGGGCCCTTTGGTTTTACATAGGCTTATATAGGGAAAATCTTTAAAAATCTTCTTCTCTGAAACCACAAGGCCCAGGACTTTGATATTTGGTATGAAGCTTCATCTAGTGGACCCCTACCAAGATTGTTCAAATTTTAGTGCTCGGACAAAAAATGCCCCCGCCACGGGGCCCTTTGGTTTTACATTGGCTTATATAGGGAAAATCTTTAAAAAATCTTCTTCTCTGAAACCACAAGGCCCAGGACTTTGATATTTGGTATGAAGCTCCATCTAGTGGACCCCTACCAAGATTGTTCAAATTATAGTGCTGGGACAAAAAATGCCCCCAACACGGGGACCTTTGGTTTTACATAGGCTTATATAGGGAAAATCTTTAAAAATCTTCTTCTCTGAAACCACAAGACCCAGGTCTTTGATATTTGGTATGAAGCTTCATCTAGTGGACCCCTACCAAGATTGTTCAAATTATAGTGCTGGGGCCAAAAATGCCCCCACCCCGGGGCCCTTTGGTTTTACATAGGCTTATATAGGGAAAATCTTTAAAAATCTTCTTCTCTGAAACCACAAGGCCCAAGACTTTGATATTTGGTATGAAGCTTCATCTAGTGGACCCCTACCAAGATTGTTCAAATTTTAGTGCTGGGACAAAAAATGCCCCGCCACGGGGCCCTTTGGTTTTACATTGGCTTATATAGGGAAAATCTTTAAAAATCTTCTTCTCTGAAACCACAAGGCCCAGGTCTTTGATATTTGGTATGAAGCTTCATCTAGTGGACCCCTACCAAGATTGTTCAAATTATAGTGCTGGGGCCAAAAATGCCCCCGCCCCGGGGCCCTTTGGTTTTACATAGGCTTATATAGGGAAAATATTTAAAAATCTTCTTCTCCGAAACCACAAGGCCCAGGACTTTGATATTTGGTATGAAGCTTCATCTAGTGAACCCCTACCAAGATTGTTCAAATTATAGTGCTGGGGCAAAAAATGCCCCCGTCCCGGGGCCCTTCGGTTTTACATAGGCTTATATAGGGAAAATCTTTAAAAATCTTCTTCTCTGAAACCGCTAGGCCCAGGTCTTTGATTTTTGATGTGTAGCTTCATCTAGTGGACCTTTGCCAAGATTGTTCAAATTATAGCCTTTGTTGATGTTTGGTATGAAGCTTCACCTTTAAGACCTCCCTCAACATTATGCACATTAAAGCCCTGGGGCCAATAATGGCCCTCTCTGGGGCCCACTTGTTACACTCTGGATCAGGTGAGCGATCCAGGGCCATCATGGCCCTCTTGTTTCATTGACTCATTTATGAAAAATGAAAAAAAAAAAAACGTTGACAACTGTGTCATCGGAAATTGTGTGATATTAACCAGAGAAAACCAATATTTACTTTGGTGACTATAGTCAATGTCTGTATACTGTTATACTGCAGAGCAATTGGTAGCAAAAATATTGCCCTCCCTGAATTGCAATGAAAAATGAAAGCAAAATAATTTCATTCACAACAATAATTTTCAGCTATTAAATAAACAATTTTTAAACCATTGATTGTTTTTAATTCAGTTGGTACTTTATTTCACTGTGTTCTGGTACTAAATTCTCATTCTAACATGACGTAAATATTTTCTCACTGAGCATCCCAGTAGTGTGTGCATAAGAGCATTTTTGTTGATGTTACATGTAAACATGTACTTCTAATGATGTCAACTACAAAAGAATACATGTTCTTGGAAAAACATTGCAGCTATGTACAAATTGTTGTGCAATTGCTTTGCAGAATAAATTTGTTATTTTTATTCTTGAACGAGAACATGGGATCACATTCCCAGCCTTATGAGCAGTTAGGCAATTATCTTTTTTAGGCAGGGAATGTGATTCCATGCAAACGACTCGAGCAAATATTACTTTCAGGATGGGAATGTGATCCTTGGTTTCCTGTCAAGAATTAAAACAAATAATGTTACCACCAGAAAACGTGTACACTTTACATGATTATGATT
This sequence comes from Lucinisca nassula, assembly GCA_963580285.1. Lineage (NCBI taxonomy): Eukaryota > Metazoa > Mollusca > Bivalvia > Lucinida > Lucinidae > Lucinisca > Lucinisca nassula. Next base: position 121,903,109 of record OY757017.1, read on the forward strand.
TTAAGGTACCAGTTATATTCTCTGGTTGAAAAAATGAAATTATATGCATTGCACTTTTGTGATATTCGTTTTTAAAAAAAAACAGATAGCATAATATCCATCAATCAAAACCTGTCGGTTCATTTGCATTTTTAACTATCATTTTAGTGTAATACACATGCATTGTAAATGCTTCGTGATGCTTCTGCAAAAGGACGGTAGCCCAGTTTTTAAAAGCATTGTGACCTTAACCAGTGCTATAAATAGTCTAGCAAGTTCAGTATTTAATGCAGTCAAGCCTATTTATACCGACATAAGTTGTAATGAAAAAACTCATTATAACAATAATTTCAGTAATGAATGGAATGAATCCTGCACAGCACACCCTCGAGTTGAAAAGCCTACATCCAATCCATACTCAAATTAAATTCTTGTCATCTAATACTCAAGGAAACAAATATTATAGACTTTTTGTTAGAATTGCCTAAGTGTGAGGCAATTCTAACAGATGTCTACAACATCTGTTTCTTGGAGTCATTAAAGGAAAAATGCCCTTTATTACCTATCATACTCTTTATTGGAATTCTTTATAACGGCAAATAGTTTATATCAGCAAAATTTTAGGCAACAAATACTGTCGCTATAAACAGGGTCTTCTGTGAGTGGTTATTTTGCCATATTAATGAGGGATTTAAGGATATGTTAGATAATGACATCATTAGCTTTGAACAACTGGGGCCAGTTGTTCAAAACTAACGACGTCGTTGGTTAACGTATCGTTAAAATTTTGATCATTAAATATGGCAAATTTGCTGAAATTTTTGCGCAAAAGCTGCTCACATTTTTTCAGCAAAAATACCACAACATTGTACTTGCTAGAAGAGTTAACAATATGACCACTAACGAGCTCGTTAAGCTAACGATGCTTTGAACAACTGGCCCAGTGATGGTAAAGCTTTTACTCTTTGTACATATACACACCAACCATATTTTTAACTACTCTTCATTAAAATATATGTTGTGGGAACTCACTGGAATTGTCTCAAGGAAATAGTCTCAAGGAAAAGCCCATAAGATGTGCAACATCATAAGCAAATGCTAAATACCATAGCAGACAACAAAAGCTCAGGGACCAATTGTTTATACCATCGTGAGCTTAACAAGCTTGGGATCTCATGCCCAACCTTAGTGAGTGCTATTTGCCGGAGCAGATAGGTAAGTATGGTTTTTAGGCAGGGAATGTGATCCCATGAAAAAGAGTCAAGCAAATATTGCTTTCAGCCCATGTTCCCTGTCAAGAATCAAAATAACTAAAATTACCACCAGAAAACTTGTGCACTTTTCATGATTATGATTTTAAGGTACCAGTTATATTTTCTGGTTGAAAAAATGAAATTATATGGATTGCAATTTTGTGATATTTGTTTTAAAGAAAAAACATAGCATAATTCTATTAATCTAAACCTCTCATTTCATTTGAATTTTTCATTTTTTGTGGGGGAGGGGGATTTGGTTTTACAGCCCTTTCAAGATTATTTTACTCATATTGAGCCGATCATTAATCAGAGCTGGATGAAAACTAGAGTACCTGGATAAAAAACGCCTGACAGTCGGTTGCAAAACTTGGCGTCTCACATGTGACCCGAGCTAGTCTCCAACCACAGCAGTGAGAGACCTAATGATTTAGAGTCAGCGCTCATAGAGGCCCTAACTATCATTTTGGTGCATTACACATACAAAAAATGCTTCGTGATATTTCTGCAAACAAAAGGTTCTCGAAAGACTAGCCCAGTTTTTCAAAGCATTGTGCCCTTAACCAGTACTATAAATAGTCTAGCAAGTTCAGTATTTAGTGCAGTCAACCCTCTTTATACCAACATTCATTGTAAGAACAAAACTCATTATAACAACAATTTCAGTCATGAATGGAATGAGTCCTTAAATGGGGTGCTGGCCCCCACAGGTTGAAAAGCCTACATCGGAACCATACATCAAATTCTTGTTATCTAATACTCTAGGAAACAAATATTATAGATATTTGTAAGAAGCGAGGCAGTTCTAACAAATGTATACAACATCTGTTTCTTGGCGTCTTTAAGAAAAAAGGCCTTTTATTACCTATCAAACTCCTTATTGGGATTCTTTATAACAACAAATAGTTTAAATCAGCAAAATTTTAGGGAACAAATACCATCACTATAAAGAGGGTCTTCTGTGAGTGGTTATTTTGCCATATAAATGAAAGATATTGATAGATATGTTAAATATGGACATCATTAGCTTTGAACAACTGGTTCGTTGTTGGTTAAGCTTTTACTCTTTGTACATGTACACACAAACCATATTTTTACAATTCTTCATTAAAATATATGTTGTGGGAACTCACTGGAATTGTTTGTTTGTTTGAATTGAGGTTTAACGTCCACATCAATACCATATAGGTCATTATACCCCCGGCATACGAAGTATGTCCGGGGGTATATAGTTTTTGTCTTTCCGTTGGTTCGTTCATTCGTTTGTTCGTTAGTTCGTTCATTGGTACTTCCGTCTGTCCCGCCATTCGTCAACCTTTATGTCAAAGTTTTGCGTTAAACCTTTTTGATTGCTCATATCTCTGTAACCACATGTTAGATTCTCTTCATATTTGGTAAAGGATATCTCTATAGCATTACCTTTCATATGGAATATCTAAGACCCTGGGTCAAGCCCCTGTGTGGGCCGTCCGTCCGTTTGTCAACTTTTACATCAAAGTTTTGTGTTAAACCATTTTGATTGCTCATAGTTCTGTCACCACATGTTGGATTCTTTTCATATTTGGTACAGAATATCTCTATAGCATTACCTTTCATTTGGAATACCTAAGCTCGCGGGTCAAGCCCCTGGGTGGGCTGTCCATCTATCAGTCCATCCGTCCATTCATCAACATTTACGTCAATGTTTTGTGTTAAACCTTTTTGATTGCTCATATCTCTGTAACCACGTTAGATTCTCTTAATATCTCTATAGCATTACCTTTTATATAGAGTATCTAAGCCCCTTGGTCAAGCCCCTGGGTGAGCTGTCCACCCGTTTGTCAACTTTGACATCAAAGTTTTGTGTTAAACCTTTTTGATTGCTCATATCTCTGTGACCACATGTTAGATTCTCTTCATATTTGGTATAGGATATCTCTATAGCATTACCTTTCATATGGAATACCTAAGCCCCTGGGTGGGCTGTCCGTCCGTTTGTCAACTTTTATGTCAAAGTTTTGTGTTAAACCTTTTTGATTGCTCATATCTCTGTAACCTCATGTTAGATTCTCTTCATATTTGGTACAGGATATAGCTATAGTATTAACTTACATATGGATCACTAAGCTCCTGGGTCAAGCCCCTGGGTGTGGCTAGGAGTCAATAATTAAGACTGAGGCATTTGGTTACGTCCAAGTTTTGTGTTAACTGTTTTCATCATACTCCTTGTTGTTGAAATGCAATAGTTATTATCAGTGGACTAAATGGAAAGTTTATATGGAAAGGTTCAATGCTACAGACAAATTGGCTTTTCCACTAAAAGGGGATGGCAGTCACCATGGCACTGGCCGGGGGTATACGTGCCCAACTGGACACTTTCTCTAGTTTTTGAGACGTTGCTTCCAAAATAGAAGTGAAGGCAATGATCAGGAATCGATACAATCACAGCTCCAATCATTGACACCAAAGGGAAAGAAACACAAACATGAAACAACAGACCCTAATGGAAACATCAATAGTGGAAAGCAATTTTGTGGTACTTTTACCCGACATTGAGATTAAATGACATCTCAAGCCCAGCTGCCCAATGACTCCAGAAGGCTTATATGCATTGGACGGCCTGACTCGTACCACTTTGCCTGGGCAGGCTCAATCCTCCTGCTAAGCGGTTTACCAGTACTCATGTGTGGTCAGTTTCAGCTCTGAGTGGAAGCACATGCAGCCCATCTATTTCTCCAAGCCCCGATGGGCGTGGGGCGATCACTAGAATTGTCTCAAGTAAAAGCCGATAAGATGGTCTTTGCCAAAAGAAAATATGCTATACAAATCGCAGACAGCAAAAGCTCAGGGCCCAGTTGTTTAAAGCAATGTTAGCTTAACAAGCTCGTTAGTGGTCAAATTGTTAACTGTTCTGGCAAGTACAATGTCTAAAATACTGGTATTCTTGCAGAAATAAAATGTGAGTGGCTTTTGCATATGCTAAAGTTACTCACATTTTTCAGCAAAAATATTAGTATATTTGCCATATTAACTGATCAGTTTTAATCATACCGTAACTTAAAAATGATGTTAAATTTGAACAACTGGCCCCAGATCAACATGCCCATCCAAGGTGAGATTGCCATTTGTCTAGCTGTATACCATATATATAATGCAGGAGATCCGTGGTTCGAGTCCCGGTTACGGTGCGACCGATTTTTGTGCGCTAATTCATTTGTCTATATATATATGATCAAAATTCCAACAATTGTTGACATTTAAATATTCCTGAGCAGGGCAAGTAAAATAGAAGTGAAGGCAATGATCAGGAAACGATACAATTAACCCACAGCTCCCAACAGAGACACCAAAGGGAAAGAAACACAAACATGAAACAACAAACCCTAATGGAAACAACAAAAGCAGAAAGCCAAAAGGCAAGTTAATTTCCCTCAAAAATGGCCAATTGGCTATCCAAAACAAAATAATATAAGCGATACAAACACTCAAAGACAAACCATAACAAAAATAAACGCAACAGAAGAACCGCCTTGGAACGTCAGTGAAACAAATTCCACTGGGGGGCTTAAATCGATTTTACGATGCCACAATCCACGCCCTTACTTCCTTCTCGATTTTGACAAATAATTTGTTCAGTCCGCATGAAGGCCTCCTAACTCATCAGTGCAACATTGGTGAGGACTCGATAGCAAGAAACCACTGAAATGCCGGAGAAAAAGAAAACAAACGGGCCGAACCAGAGACAGAGCATCAGGCACCAACCAACATTACATTGAATTAGATCTCTCTAATTCTCATTAAGCATTTACGCTGGAACCATCATAGAATCTGAGGCCTGACCCACAGGCGTGCAATTAAAGAGGGAAGCAAAGTTGTCAACCGTGATTGGGTTAACTACCATGCATGCAGTCTATCGTATAACATTTTCGTTGTATCCAATCTTTTTATATCGAAGAATGATTTTACGAAATTGGGTGCTGAAGTCATTGCGGTAATATATTTTTCTGAATTTATATACAAAGTCACCATAAAATTTGGGTTCCGATAGACCTCGTTGCAGAAGAGATTTAAGTCCAATATTGAATTTTGAAATTAAATCAAAATGTCTATAAAATTTTGAAAAGGATTTGCGTAGAGTATGGTACCGATGACGTTTAGCAGTTAACAATTTATTACAAGTGTTGAAGTCAGTTCCATGACTACACACTCTAGCAAATCGAATTAATTGCGAAATATAAACGCCATAGAATGGCGCACAAGGAACATCACCATCCAAAAAAGGAAAATTTACAATCTCAAAATCAAAATCATCGCGTTCATCATAAATTTTGCGAAAAACAGACCCATCTACAATAGATAGATGTAAAGCCAAAAACGATGCCTTGGTATCAGAAGAATTTGCTTTATTTAACTGAAGTTCTAGGGGATAAATTTGACTGATCAAGCTGTCGAAATAGGTATTGTCAATATTTAATAAATTATCCAAATAGCTAGAAGTCGAGCTAAAAGCTTCAATCATTTCTGATTGGTTTTCAGCAGAAAGGGACAGCATGAAGTCTCTCTCATGACAAAACAAAAACATATCAGCCACAAGGGGTGCGCAATTAGTACCCATCGGTAATTGAGCATGAGGAAAAAACATTTGTTGGTACAGTTAATTCTCATTATTTGACAAAGTCAAATTTTATCTTTTTTGTTGCATTTTTCGGCGATAACTTCTTTATTTTTTATTTTTGTTCAAAACATCCAGCAAAAAAGTTGTAAAGGACAAGCTCCACCAACTTCTCAAAAAGGTTTCATGTCGTAAGTTATCAATGTAAAGCTATAATCAGATGCAGATTTCTGCGATTTTAACTTTGAGTCAAATGTGCCAAATTTTCTGTTTCCACAAGTCCCGCCTTGATTGTATGATTTGTCGATTTGTCGTCTGTTCAGTGCTTGGCTGATGGAAAAGTATAAGGGTCATCCAAATATCCTACAGGTTTAGGATGTGTACAGTCGAGAATGAAACAGAAAATGGCAATTACTGGTGTAGTATTTATAAGCCCATTTTGCAAAACGGACATATAATGGTGTGGCGCTGCCCGTCCATAAAAATCCTTGTAAGCTCCATAACTCAGTAACCATTAGGGATATCTTCATGCAACTTTATAGGAATATGTATTAGGGCAAGGCGACGTGTCTCCACAAGAATGATTGTTCCCCCTTTCTTTGTTTCTGAGTAATGCCCCTTTAATTATTATTTTTATAAACATTCTTCTACGCTCTATAACACCATCTATCATCTACACCAGAAATAGAATCCCGGTGAATCGAAAGTAATAGCTGCAGGTGAAGGAGTGCCTCTTGAAAATGGATTATTTTACTGCTTGTAAGCTGTAGGTTAAGATTACTGTTATCAAATATCAGTAGTGGACATAATTTGCTGCTGCCATGAGAAGTGCTTTCTTATAAAACGCACAATTGTGCAATTACAGACCAAATATTTGATAGGTGGTACCGCAAACAAAATGGATTTGGCAAGTTTGTTGTTGTTTTGTTTAATGTTTATGCCTTTCTACTGAAGTTTTTACACTTTATCAGAAAGAACAATGGTGGAAAAAATAATTTGCAAAAGAAACTCGCCTCAAATTGTACTTTCAACACAAATGTTTGCCTAAACGTAAATTACCTGTTGTACGGCGAATAGTAGTGTGGTGTAAGGCTTGTTGCAAATTAGCGTAAAGGAAAGTGTACGGCAAATAATTCCATGTTTATATCTGATGACATTTTAAAAGTATACCGACCGGCCTTTCTATGCTTCTCTCACATCCACGAGGATTGTACTGCTCTGCATGTATGTCCTGTCAAAGACGGGTGTTATATTTTGTCGAACATGCTGCTTCGAAATGTAAACAATGGCCGGCAAGAACTGGGGCTAAATCAATAGATTCACCTGCCTGTCACAACATCTTTAACCAGTGCCATCAGAATTTTATAAACACACTACAACAATTTTCACCCATTCTCTCGTCATATTAGCAAGAACCCATCACAATATACGAATGTTAGTTAAGAACTAATGACTATGTATAGTTTAAAGGCCATATTGTGCCACAGAGGCTTTATTGTGGGTTAAAAAGAAGTGCGCATTATGAAATCACGCCTGTTCAAATATACACGCGTCGAAGACTCGTAAGGAGTAGATGGCGGTTATGCACTTAAAATCCTTACGGGAACTTGCACTTCATTACGAGACTTAAAATGTCAACATTTTGAAATGAAATGACATCTAAAAACTTTTCGCTCTATGAATACAACAGAATAAAGATGCATGGCCAGTCCCACTCGCACTACTTTCTCTAGGTTCTGCGGTTCGATTAGTTGCAGCGGTAATAACGTCACGGTGTCCAAACATGCTACACTGACTGGTATCATTTGCCGGGATAAATGCCCCAAAATGCACCGTCTATCGAATCGAGGCGTTTACTGGAGCCCTCTACCCCAGTGCAGGGAGAATCATCTCCTATGCAAGTTAGAGATCTTTGCGTAATTACATGATGAGTTTAAACAATAGTTTATTAGTGAACTATATACGGTCACTAATAAACCATTGTTTAAACTAATCATGTAATGTAATCACTCAGATCCAATTCCTATGACAAATGGAGTCAAGCAAGGTTGTGTGATAGCTCCAACACTGTTCAGCATGATGTTCGCTTCCATGCACAAAGATGTTTTCCAGGCGGGTGACAAGGGTATACCGATTAGATATCGTTTGGATGGGAAGCTTTTCAATCTCGGAAGGTTGCAAGCCAAATCAAAGGTGCAAACAGAGGTGCCAGATGAGTTCCTCATTGGGGTTGACATGGCAAAAGATGTATAATTACTGTGTATACTTTCATCCTGCAACTCTGGAGTATGTGTAATGTACACCTGAGAGTAATGGTCAATGTGTCCGATCGCAACAGTTGTTTTTAGGGCAGTTCAACGGCCCAGTCAACACTATTTAGGTCATTTTTTTCGAACAGTTTACCTATCCACACTTTTACTGTGAAGGCTTATATGTAAGCGGTTACTCTTCTTGAATCAGCGGAAGGGTGACAATTAGGGAGAGAATGACCGTAGAAAAGATTTCATAATCAATCTCCACAACAGAGTGTTGCCGACCCCGGCACGTATCGAATCCACGTCCTCCTGATCACCAGTCAGACGCTCATCCGACTGAGCTCCCGAGGTTGGCCAATCGCAATAGATAGATAGATAGATAGATAGATAGATAGATAGATAGATAGATAGATAGATAGATAGATAGATAGATAGATAGATAGATTTCTCCATGATCCGTTGGACGGGGAGAGCAATATACCCTTAAAAGTGGGGGAAAATGAAGTTGTCCATCATTGGCGTTTAGCAATAAAGAATAAAATAAATGCTTTTCCTCTTTCGCAGAAGAAATAAGATTCATGCGCAGGCAAAAAAGACGGGAAGTGGTAAACTCCGGACAGAATTTGAAAAATTGAGACGTGAGATCAAGACTGATATATATAAAAAAATCAGCTTGATTTGTTTGTGAATAACTCAGTAGGTCATGTCAAGGCAAATCCAAGAGGTTCTTCTGTGGCGGTTTATTTTTGTTATGGTTTGTCTTTGGGTGTTTGTGTCGCTTATATTATTTTATTGTGGATCGCCTGTTGGCCGTTTTGTGGGGTGGGGGAGGGGTGGATGTCCTTTTGGCTTTCCGCTGTTGGTGTTTTCGTTGGGGTCTGTTGTTTCATGTTTGTGGTTCGCTCCCTTTAGTGTGTCTGATGGGAGCTGTGGGTTGATACTGATTGTATCGATTCCTGATCATTGCCTCCACCTCTACTTTCTACAGATATATCAATAGTCAGAAGAAAGACAGACAAGGTATCCCACCCCTTAATAAAAGTGGAGGGAACGGGGTTGCTGAATCAGACTCTGAAAGGGCAGGGGAACTAGTTGGTCAATTCAATGATGCGTTTAATAAAACTGAGATCACGGAAGTTCCATTGACAAGAAGATCGGCCCCATTTATGGATACTATTGTTGTGCCATCGGCAGGAGTGATCAAGTTACTTAAAGGTTTAAGCCCCACTAAAGCTTTAGGACCTGATGAGCTACATCCTAGATTCCTGAAGGAACTTACAAAAGAGTTAGATCCAGTTTTTGTCCACCTTTTTAACAGTCTCTTGATACGGGTGAAATTCCCAAAGAATGACACTCAGCGAACATTTGCCCTCTCTTCGAAAAAGGAGATAGGGCTCTTAATCATAATTATCACCCTATGTCTCTGACTTGTGTTCTGTGTAAATTGCTTGAACGTATTGTCTGCTCAAACATCATGGCCCACTTGGATGAACATAAACTTTTGTCAGAAAGATAAAATGCATTAAGGAAAAGGCATAGTTGTGAAATTCAGTTGAGAACAACCTTTAATGATTGGCCAAAAATCTTGGACAAAGGGGGACAGGTAGACACATTTATACTGGACTTCGAGACAGCTTTTGACACCACACCACATGAACTACTTAAATCTAAGTTATTTGGTTATCGAATTGGGGGAAATACTCTCAAATGGATAGATTCCTTTCTTTGCTACAGAAAACCGCGTTGTTGTTGTTAATGGTGAATCTTCAGAGTGGGCACTAGTTTTGTCTGGAGTCCCACAAGGGACTGTTCTTGGTCCACTGTTATTCTCTCTGTACATCAATGTTGTTTCCACTGACACTGCCTCAGCAAAAAGACTGTTCGCAGACGATTGTGTTTGCTACCAGGAAATTAGAGATTCACTGAAACTTCAGAATGATATAGATAGATCAGGATGTTGGGCCCGAAAATGGGACATGAGATTTCAGCCCGTTAAATGCAATCATCTTTCATTGGAGTGGAGTTTCAGACCCTTACTGCAAAAACTGACATTTATAAAAAAAATCATACTTCCCCCGAACTATTAGAGATAGGAATGCCCTTCCCGATTCGATTATTTCAGCAGCTGAAGATGCTGAGGATTGTGTATCTAAGTTTACCTCTTTAATGAGAGCTAGGGACTAACTTCCAATCACAGAATGTCATTTGACGTGTCACCAGTAACATTTCTGATTCTGAATAAAGGGGTAGCCATTCCTATTCGCCGTACACTTTTTTGACTATATTCCGTACAGCTATCTGGTTGTAAACAACTAAACGCCGTACACATGGATTTTTAGTTTTTGATAAAAACGCTTAGTGCATGATAAAATCATGACCAGAGAAAGTTTTCGTTTACTGCCCATTATAAACGGAAACAGGTAAAGGAAAGTTTAAGCGAAAATAAATCAAGAAATTATAAAATCTGAAACCGATTTTCGAAAATGCTGGTCTTCACTCAGTACCAGGCATCCCTAAACATTGTGTTCTTGACTTTAAATCGAAACATACAGCTTCGAAAAACGCATAAAATGTTGCAGAAATCCCTCTGTTATTTCAAGGAAATCAATTTACCCTGCACTTGCAGAAAAAAGATCAGGAATAAAGGCTACACTTACCGTGCTCCATGCCTACTTTCGCTTTGTATCGATTCACCGGGATTCTATTTCCGGTGTCGATGATAGACGGTGTATAAGAGACATCTAAATGCAAAGAATAATTAAAGTTCGTCTGTAATTACTGACAATGACCAATCTTAGTCATATTTGAGAAATGTTACTATTTGTGTGTACTAAGATGGCTGATGAGACCGATTCTAGCTCTGAACTGTCTGTTGCAGATAGAGCTACAGGGGCTAGAGGAAGCGGCTCTGTTGGTGTTGCCTTAGCTCTGGCTTTGCGCTGTGCGCGTTTCTGCTCAGCTTCAATGTTTCTGCTCAGCTTCAATGATTCTTTTTGCCTCATACTCACTGGCACCCCGTCTGATTAGACGCGACTCATGTCCAGTGCAATTTGTTTCCACGACTCTGTTGTAATGTTGAAGTCCCCTGAGGGAGGCTTTGAGGGTGTCTTTGTAGCGCTTCTACTGCCCGCTTGGGAGTGTTTATACATTTCTAGTTCTCCATAGAGAATTTTCTTTGGCAAACGTTCCTCAGGCATTTTAGTAACATGGCCTGTCCATCTTAACTATGCTAATTTCAGAAGAGTATGTACACTTTGCATTCCTGCCCTGTACAGGACTGCCGTGTCTGGAATCCTGTCTTGCCACTTAATCTTAAAGAGTTTTTTAATACATCTTGTATGGAAGTGATTCCGTCTTTTTGGCGTGCCATTGGTAAACTGTCCATGTTTCAAATGCATACAGTAGTGTTGGCAGCACCACAGCTCTGTAGACTTTCAGTTTTATGTCAAGTCTGATTCCACTTCGATCCCGGACACTACCACGTAGTCGGCCAGTGCTTCACTAGCTTGGCAATCCTGGCATTGACTTCATCATCAATGTACATGGCTCTTGACTGTGTGCTCCAAAGGTAGATCAACTTGTCTACCACTTGCATTCTTTGACCTTTCACTGTAATAATATGTATTAGGCCAAGACGATGCGTCACGCCCAAGACTCAGGTCAAAGGTTAGGGTCCTACTTAGAGGTCAAAGGTAAAAAAACGGTCTTTCTTTCGTGTCCGGCAAATAGCTTTGTAAAAGCTCAAGGAATTTTTCTGAAATTATGGGGATATGGTAGACACCAATATGAAGTTTTACTAGAGGGTTTCAAAGGGTCCTCCGGGGTGCGCCGGGTCCATGCCCCACCCGCTCCATTTCATTAAAGGCTTAATATCTCAGAAACGATTCAGATCCCTACCCCTAAACCATGTATATCATTGTTCCTTATGATGAGACGCATTCAGTGACACCTACGTTTGGGTTCTCAGTGTGCGCCGTTGCCATGTCCCACCACTCCACTGCATAAGAAGCCACATATCTCAGAAACCATTCAGATCCCAACCCTTAAACCATATGTTCCTGATGATAAGATACTTTCAGTGACACCAACCTGTGGGTCCACCAGGGTAGGCCGGGGCCATGCCCCACCCCTCCACTTCATATAAGGCCATATATCTCAGAAACCATTCAGATCTCTACCCATAAACCAAAAATATTCCTGATCCTTATGATACGATGCATTCAGTAACGCCAACCTGGAGTCCCCCGGTGTGTGCCTGGGCCATGCAACACCCCTCAACTTCATAAAAAGCCATATACCTCAGAAACCGTTCAGATCTCCACCCATAAACCATATATATTCTTGTTCCTTATTATAAGGCACATTCAGTGACGCCAACCTTGGGATCCCTCAGAGCTATGCCCCGCCCCATCCACTTTGTTAAAGGCCTAATACTCAGAAACTTTTCAGATTCCCATCCCTAAACCATATATATTTTTGTCATGATAAGATGCATTCAGTGACACCAAGCTGTCGGTCCCCACCTCTTCACTTCATAAAATGCCTATATTCTTGTTCATTATGATGAGACACATTCAGTCAAACCAACTTCAGGGTCCAGAGGGCCATTTCACACCCCACTACCTCATAAAAAGGCCAAATATTTCAGAATCCGTTCAGATCCATCCCTAAGCTATATATATATATATATTGGTCCTTTTAATAAAATGCAATCATTGACACCAATCTTGCGATTTCCCGGGATCTGCTGAGGGCATGCCCGACCCTCTCCACTGCTTAAAAGGCCTTATATCTCTGGAACTGTTCAGATGACCACCCCAAAACCATATATTATATTCTTGATCCCTATGGTAAGACGCATTTAATACTACTAACCAGGGGTCTGCCTGGGCTGTGTTCCATCCCCTCCACTTCATAAAAGGCCTAATATTTTAGACAGAGTCGACATGGGTGCGCAATCGAGTATGGGTGACACTGTCACTGGTTGGGCCCCATCAGAGTCAAACTGTTGGTTTCCTTTTGCTCCAGTATTACAGTGGTTTGATGCTATCGAGTCCTCACCCTTGTTTATCTCTGTGGTTGTTTGATTTTTGAGTTCTCGGAGATGTTGCACTGATGAGATGCGGACTGAACAAATTATTTGTTTAAATTGGACGGAATCAAGTCCGAGGATTGCGGCCGCGTAAAATCCATTTAAGCTTCCCCCCCCCCCCCCCCCCACACACACACACACCGCAGTTCCACGAGGTGATGGTGGATTCCTTTAACACTTTAACAATACATAGCTGGCTTGTATGTCACTGTCTGGGCACCTTGTGTACATTGAGGGTCAAAATCTTTTTTTTTTCAGGAGGAAGTTTTTCAAAAGTTCACTTTTGACTATACAGGGCTGACTTGTTTATCACTATCTTGGCACCTTGTGGACACTGAAGGTCAGGTCCTAGTGAACCAGACGGAGATGCACTGGCTCAGTCTAACTTTTAATGTGTGTGGTTACAAAGGAGGGGAAGGGGGTGGGGAGTTGGAGAGAGTTGGCATCAGAAGCTAGACTTCTGAGTTGATGGTTCGCTTTGAGGGGGAGAGGGGTCAGGGTTGGGTGGGTGGGGGTTGGTTGATCACTATCTGGATACTTTGTGGACATTGAGTGTCAGGTCCCAGAGCACCATATGGAGATGAGCAGGCTCAGTCTAACTGACGATCGATGACTCATGGTGACAAGGGGTGTGTGTGGAGGGGGGGGGGGTAGTGGACCCCTTTTACAATACAGAGCTGACTTTTATGTCACTATCTGGGATCCTTGTGGGGGGTAGTGGACCCCTTTTACAATACAGAGCTGACTTTTATGTCACTATCTGGGATCCTTGTGGGCATTGACGGACCAGAGAGATGAACATGCTCGGTCTAACTAACAATGACTCATGGTGCCAAGGACGGGGAAGGGGGTCGGGGTTGGCGTGGATCCCTTTGACAACAAAGAGCTAACTTGTATGTCACTATCTGGGCACCTTGTGGACATTCAGGGTCAGGTCCTAGTGCACCAGACGGAGATGAACAGGCTCAGTCTAATTAACAGTGCCTCATGGTGAAGAGGTGGTGGATTTTGGGTGGATTGACAATTGACAATACATAGTTGACTTGTATGTCAATTTCCGTATAACTCCTCCTGCATTTTACATCCGATGATGCTGAAACTTCACATACAGTAAGACCATGCTATGGAACAGTGCATATTATTTTGAGGTTACGGTCCGCCAAATTTTACCAGAGTTATACCCCTTTCACATATTTTTCTAAACATTCCATTTCCGGATAACTCTGACCCAAATTCGAAATTGACCGAGATATTGTCGTGATGATCATTCTGACAAAGTTTGATGATGACTGAATCAAAACTGTGACCTATAGAGTGTTAACAAACTAATTGTTGACGACGGACACAGGGTGATAACAAAAGCTCATCCCGAGCTTTGCTCAGGTGAGCTACAAAGTTATCGCCGAAAAACGCGGCCAAAACAAGATAAAAAATTCGACTTAAGTTAGAAATCCTTTATGCGGACTGAATAAACCATGACAGAACCATGGGCGAGGATTGTGGCCACGTTTAATGGATTTAAGCACTCTGGTAAAAAAACTTTTTGGCGGTTTTTCTGTTATAGTTTGTCTTCGCATGTATGTATTGCTAATATTTCTTATGCCCCCACTTCGAAGAAGTGGAGGGGCATATTGGTTTAGGCCTGCATGTCCGCCCGTCTATCCTTCTGTCCATCTGTCCGTCCGTTACAAGTGCATGCAGTCAAGAATGGTTGGTTTAGGGAGAGATCAGTGACAGCTGACAAGAAGTACATTCGCTTGCATATAAGATATAAGTAAAGCCAGATTTTCAGAAGAATAGTGCGGCTGGTATTTCCTGTAAGTTGCGTAAGTTGCTTTCTTGCGAGTTAATTAACTAGCTGTCACTGATGTCTCAAAAGAGAAATTTCATACAGAAGAGCAAAAGAAACATCAGTAGTTGAAGAAGACCGATTCATCTCACAAACTCATCTCGTGACAGGGCCAAAGCAATAAGTTAAATGGGAATATTGTTTTTATGCCCCCGTTATCGAGATTCGGGGAGCATACGAGGACTGTTCAAATATGAATGCAACTAAGCACATAAAAATGATTCCGTGATAGATTTCGATGAAAAATTTATTTTGTCCCCTTTAACAGATATACAAACTTTCAGTCATTGAATGCATTTTGGTAGTCTTTTCGAGGTATACTATGAAGGCACTGGAATATTGCAGAACCGAGGTGTTTGCGCTGTACAAATTTTCGACCAGAAAGGTATTTTTTCAGCCGCGGGAACAAAAAAAGTCACGCGGGGCAAGGTCAGGGGAATACGGGGGGTGAGGAACTTCAACAACCTTTTCCTACTTCAGATAGTCTTGCACAATGAAAGCCTTGTGCGATGACGCATTGTCATGTAGCAATCTGACATTGGCCAAACCAGTTGCGGGTCTTCGTTCTTTGAAATATTTCTTCAATTTTCGAAGAACTTTATTCTTGTAAAACTTCGCATTTACAGATTTGCCTTTAGGCACAGCAACCTGAATAGCAGGGCCCTGATTTGAAAAGAATATGGCATACATTTCCTTCTTGACGCTCATGGTCCGCTTTGCAATGTATGGTCTTTTGCAATACTTTGTTGCCCATATTTTGTTCTGAATCTTTCGTTTTGGCTCAAAAAAGTGAACCCATGTCTCCTAGCCTGTGACGACATTAGCGAAAGACCGTGCATTGTAATTTGGAAACTTTTTAAGCAACTTCTTGGCGCACTGAACGCGTGTCTTTTTCTGCCCATCTGTCAACAAATGGGGAATCCATCTAGCACAGATCTTTCTCATTTTCAAATCCCGTTCCAGAATTGTATGAGCTGCTCCTAATGAGATGCCAACCATACTAGCTATTTGCCTAGTGGTGTATCGTGCATCGGTAGCACTTATTTCTTTCATTCTAACAACCATCATTGCAGATGTTGCTCTTTTCGGCCGACGATCATGTGGTGCATCTTCTGTTGAGCCTAGCCCACAGCTGAATTTCTTACACCAACGAAAAACTGTCGGAAAAGACATTTCATTATGCCCATAAACCGAACATATTTCATCAAAATGTCTTTGCACCGTAAACCAAGAATACAACGATTCTTAATATAGGACCGCTATTCAACGGCGTACTCTGACCTTCTTCCAACCATGTTTTGTATTAGTATACAAGAGTAGACAGTGTTTATCGAACGATATACATGGCTAAAGTGCACGGATTTTAACAGGTTTGGTATCAATGTATAGGTAAAATGTTTTTTACGCTGTGATATTTATTTCCTGGTGATTTTCGCATTAGTGCATGAGAAAACGTTTGGTCTGTCTGTCTGTTTGTCTGCCTACAAAAACCTTAACATTGGCATAACTTTTGAATGGTAATAGATAGCTCTTTCATATTTTACAGGAGTATACCTGATCACAAGACCTTTGCAGTGGTACCTTAATTTTTGATCTCGTGACCTTGACCATTGACCTACTTTTTTCATTTTTTTGAATTGGCCATAACTTTCATTGATATGTGATAGGGCTTTCATATTTCAGATTCTTATCAAAAGACCTTTCTAGTGGTACCATAATTTTTTTACCTCGTGACCTTGACCTTGACATTTGACCTACTTTTTAAAAAAAACTTTACATTGGCCATAACCTTCGATTGGTAAGGGGTAGGGTTTTCATATTTCACATGTGCATTCCTTGTCGCAAGACCTTTCTAATGGTACCATAACTTTTACCTCGTGACCTTGAGCTGGACTTTTGACCTACTTTTCAAAAGCTTTAACATAGTCCATAACTTTCTATTGGTAAGTGGCATGGGTTTTCATATTTCACATGTGCATTCTTTTTCACAAGACCTCTCTAGTGGTACCATAATTTTTTACCTCTTGACCTTGACATTTGAGCTCCTTTTAAAAAACTTTTACATTGGCCATAACTTTCGCTTGGTAAGTGGTTTGGCTTTCATATGTCACATGTGCATTTCTTGTCACAAGACCTAACTGGTGGTACCATAATGTTTGACCTCGTGACCTTGACCTTGACGTTTGACATACTTTTAAAAAACTTTAACATTGGCCATAACTTTCGAATGGTAAGTGACAAGGCTTTCATAGTCCATATGTGTATTCTATGCCACATGACCTTTCCAACGATCCCATAATTTTTGACCTTGTGACGTTGATCTACCTTTTTAAGACTTGAACATTGGCCATACCTTTCGATTGCTTAGTGATACTGCTTTTATATTTAACATAAGCTGTCTGGGGGCATCAGTGTTTCACAAACACATCTTTTTTAGCTCACCAGAGCCGAAGGCTCCGGGGGAGCTTATAGGATAGGCACTTGTCCGTCGTCGTCGTCTTCGTCGTCGTCGTCGTCGTCGTCGTCGTATGTCTGGTGTCAACACTTTTAAACATCTTCTCCTCTGAAGCCACTGGGCCCATTGGGCCCAAATTTTATCTGTAGCATCCTTGGGTTGGGGAATTGAAAGTTTGTGTTTTTTATGAAAATCGGCTCATTAGTTTGGTTGCTATGGCAACTTAGAGTTTCCATAGACTTATAATGGGGAAAATTGAAAAATGGCATTAACTGCCAAGTCATTGCAGATATTTTGACAAAACTTTTATAGAAATGTTTCTTGAGTAAACTTCTCTCAGCCAAATGCTTTTATGCCAACCTGAGGGTCCCCCAGGTTGTGCCGGGGCCATGCCCCACCCCCTCCACTTCATAAAAGGCCATATATCACAGAAACCATTCAGATCCCGACCCCAAAACCATATATATTCTTGTTCCTATTGATAAGACGCATTCAGTGACACCAACCTGGGGGTCCTAAGGGATGCGCCGAGGCCATGGCCCACCCCCTCCACTTAATGAAAGGCCCAATATCTTGGAAACCATTCAGATCCCCACCCCTAAACCATATATATTCTTGTTCCTTATGATAAGACCCATTCAGTGACATCAACCTGGGGGTCCCTGGGATGCGCCGGGGCCATGCCCCACCCCCTCCATTTCATAAGCGGCCCAATATCTCGGAAACCTTACAGATCCCCGCCCCTAAACCATATATATTCTTGATCCTTATGATCAGACACATTCATTGACACCAACCTGGGGGTCCTCAGGGATGCGCCGGGGCCTTGCCCCACCCCTTTACTTCACAAAAGGCCATATATCTCAGAAACTGTTCAGATCCTGACCCCTAAACCATATATATTCTTGTTCATTATGATAAGACGCATTCAGTGACACCAACCTGGGGGTCCCCAGGGATGTGCTGGGGCCATGCCCCACCCCCTCCATTTCTTATTCTCACAATATCTCGGAAGCCCTACAGATGGCTACCCCCTAAACCATATATATTCTTGTTCCTTATGATAAGAAACATTCATTGACACCAACCTGGGAGTCTCCCGGGGCCTTGTCCCACCCCTCCACTTCACAATAGGCCTTATATCTCAGAAACTGGTCTTAGCCCCACCCTAAATCATATATATTCATGTTCCTTATGATAAGACGCATTCAGTGACACCAGCTTGGGAGTCCCCGGGGCATACCCAGGCCATGCCCCATCACTTTACTTCATTAAAAGCCATATATCTCAGAAATAGTTCAGATCCCCACCCCTAAATTATATTCTTGTTCCTTATAATAAGACTCGTTTAATCACACCAACCTAGGGGTCTCTTTGTGCTGAGGCAATGTGCCCCTCCCTTCCACTTCATAAAAGGCTTTATATTTCAGAAACCATTCAAATCCCCGACCCATAATCATATACGTTCTTCTACCTTATTTTTAGCACACCTACTGTAGGGGGGTCCCCAGGGGCCATTCCTATCCTCTCCACTTCATAAAAGGGCCGCAAATCTCAGAAACAGTTCAGATTCCCACCCCTAAACCATATATATACTTGGTCCTTATGATAAGACACATTTAGGGACAACAATCTTGGGCTTTCCTGGGATCAACAGGGCATGCCCCAACCCCTCTTCTACTTAAGAGGCCTTACAGATCCCCACTGCTGAACCATATATATTCTTGTTCCTTATGATAAGACGCATTTAGTGATATCAACCAGGGCTCCATTGGGTCCATGCCCCACCCCTCTACTTCATAAAAGGCCTAATGTTTCAGATACTGAGTCCACATGGGTGCTCATTTGGACATGGGGTTCATTTGGTAGATTAAAATGATATCATGTTAAAATACATGGCTGCCATTGGGCAGTGCCCACCTGAGCTCTGGTGAGCATAGTGGCCCATGGGCCTCTTGTTTATTGTTGTTGTTTTTGTGCGTACTTAGTAAGCGACTAGGCTGTGGGTCTAGTAATGAATCTGCCAGAGTGTATGATATAATCTTGGAACTTTAGCAAAAAGAGTCTCGTTTTCGTGGTAGGTCATAGTTTTTTTGCCAAACAGTAGGTCGTGGGAGTTATAGTTGTTGATATTGCAGGGCAGGTATCTTTGCCGAGTTTCCTGGTATCTGGGGCATGTAAAAAGAAAGTGATGAGGACTTTCAAAGCCACCACACTGACAGGTTGGATTGAATATTATATTTTTCCTGTAGAGGTGGGAGTTTAGTGAACTGCATTCCATTCTCATTCTTGATTGGAGAATTTGCCCCAAGCGCGAACCTGAGCAACTGTTGTAATACTTCGGGGGTTTTGTAATATTTCTGTTGAGTCGATATTTAAACGAGGTGACTGAGGGAGCTTGTTTTACGTCTTCAGACAGAGCATGCCAAGTGCGTATTGTAGAAGGGAAAAGGGTGTTGTAAAACAAGTTTGTATTGGCTTGTAGAGTTCGAATATCCGTTGAATTTCTTCAGTTGTATTATGAAGTACTCTCATGAACTAGGGGTGTAATAAGATCTTAGCGGAAACTTGGTGCGAGACCGTTCATTATTTTATAAAAGATAACGTGTTTATGTTTGTCACTCCGACTGTGTAGGGTTCCAATCCTAGATATGAGAACATCTTATCAATACTGCATAACTTTGTTGCCCCAGTGATGATACTTGCAGCTTCGATTGAACTGAGTCTAGTTGTTTTTAGTCTGTGTTGAGCAGTTTTCCCAAACCGAGTCGCAGTACTCCAGCAATGGTCTTATAAAAGCTATGTAGGTTCTTTCAAGAGCTTTACGGCTGACTCTAAATTTTAGAGCTCTCATAAGACTAAGTCTAGTGCATGATTTCGTAGCAATGTTTTCGATATGGTTTGACCATATACATGTGCTTGTAAACATAGACCAATGTGCTTATGTGTATTTGTGTCTGTTATAGTGACATCGTTAAACCAAAGCGGAGGATGGTAGGGTAGGTTCGTTTTCCAGGTAACAATCATGGATAATGTTTTGCTTGCATTGAAATCGACAAGCCAATTTTGGGCCGAGTTACTATAGATCGTAAGTCAGTGTTTAGGAGATCTGCAGCTGTTTGAGGGGTTTCGGCAATTACGTATATAGACTTGTGTCGTCTGCGAACAGTGGGACTGAGCAGCATATATCATTGACAGTGCCATTGATATACAGTAGAACTAGAAGGGGACCAAGGATTGATCAATAATGGTTAGAGATAGAATCCTGAAATTTTATATACAGCATCAGCATCAAAAATAAGCGGACCTGTATTTTTATACGCCCGTGTCAAAAACGGTCGTATTATGTCATGCCCCCCCCCCCCCCCCCACACACACACACACCGGCGTCCGTCCGCCCGCCCGTGTGTCCGTCCGTCCGTCTGTAAACTTTTCGTTTCTGGATAACTCCTACAGTTAACATCCGATCAAGCTGAAACTTAATACATAGACCATGATGTGGGGCAGTGCATATTGTTTCGAGGTTACGGTCCACCGAATATTAATAGAGCTATGCCCTTTTGAACTTTTTTGTAAACTTTTCGTTTCCGGATAACTCCTCCTACAGTTTACATCCGATCAAGCTGAAACTTCATACATAGTTAGACCATGATGTGGGGCAGCGCATATTGTTTCGAGGTTATGGTCCACCAAATATTAATAGAGTTATGCCGCTTTGATTTTTTTTTTTTTTGTAAACTTTTCGTTTCCGGATAACTCCTCTTACAGTTTACATCCGATCAAGCTGAAATTTCATACATAAGTGATCTGATGTGGGGCAGCGCATATTGTTACGAGGTTACGGTCCACCAAATATTAATAGAGTTATGCCCCTTTGAATTTTTTTGGTAACTTTTTGTTTCCGGATAACTCCTCCTACAGTTTACATCCGATCGAGCTGAAACTTCATTCATAGTTAGACCATGATGTGGAGCAGCGCATATTGTTTCGAGGTTACGGTCCACCGAATATTAATAGAGTTATGCCCCTTTGATTTTTTTGTAAACTTTTCGTTTCCGGAGAGCTCCTCCTACAGTTTACATCCGATCAAGCTGAAACTTCATACATAGACCATGATGTTGGGAAGCGCATTTTGTTTTGAGGTTACGGTCCACCAAATATGAATAGAGTTATGCCCCTTTGAAAATTTTTATGAACTTTTCTTTTCCGAATAACCCCTCTTACAGTTTACATTTGATCAAGCTGATTTTCCTTGCTGAGTTATTCCCCTTTTTCGGCTTGGGAATTTGACGACAGATGGTGAATACTTTGTGTGTGCAGCCTCTCATACAGTTTTATACCAATCAATTTGAAACTTTGCAGCCATTTTGTTATGGTCTGTAGATGTCTTGTAATTTTGGCTTTATCGACATTTTTATTTTTGTCACGTTTTTCGACTTTTGGACTTGGATAATTTTTGGGTTAAATTCTATAAAAGTGCGTTATAGTGGATGGTTCAGCCAGAATGCTGAAATTTTATATACAGCATCTGCATGAGAAATAAGCAGACCAGTATTCTTTTCGTTTCTTAGTCGGGGTTCTCCATGCGGAGTTATTCCTCTTTTTCTTCTATATTGGCTTTTGACGTTATATGGTTTGACGTTGATGGTGTGTGCTTTGTGCACGCAACTCCTCACAGCATTTTATTCCGAACAATTTTAAACTGTGCAGACTCTTTTCTCGTGATCTGTAAATGTGCATGTGATTTTGGAATTACGGTATTATCAATTTAATATTTGTCACTGGAGCGCTGTGGTGCAGTGGTAAAGTATCGGACTCGGGATCGAGAGGTACCGGGTTCGATCCTCACGAGCGGCAAGTGTTGTTTCCATGAGCAAGAGACTTTATCCACATTGCGTAGTACTGGTTTCTACCCAGGAAAAGAGGGCCACATGGAAGATTAGTACTAGTTCACTAAATGTGTTACCCTCTATAAATAAGGTCGATTATTATTATTATTTCGACTATCGAACTTAGTTATTTTTTTTTTTTTTTTTTTTTTGGTTTTAAATACTATTTAAGTGCTTTGTAGTTGGCATCAAATGGTTATAGCTGGAATCCTGAAATTTTAAATATAGCACTATAAGCTGGAAAAATAAGCTGACCCATTTTTTTAGCTCACCAGAGCCGAAGGCTCCGGGGGGGGGGGGGGGCTTATAAGATAGGCAGTTTTTCGTCGTCGTCGTCGTCGTCGTCGTCTGTGTCTGCGTCGTCTGTGTCTGCGTCTGCGTCGTATGTCCGTCGTCAACACTTTCAAACGACTTCTCCTCTGAAGCCACTGGGCCGATTGGGCCCAAATTTTATATGTAGCATCCTTTGGCGGGGGGATTGAAAATTTGTGTTTTTTATGAAAATCGGCTCATTAGTTTGGTTGCTATCGCAACTTAGAGTTCCCATAGACTTATAATGGGGAAAATTGAAAAATGGCATTTACTGCCAAGCCTCTGCTGATATTTTGACAAACGTTTCATAGAAATGTTCCTTTTTTTGGTTTTAAATAATATTTAAGTGCTTTGTAGTTGGCATCAAATGGTTATAGCTGGAATCCTGAAATTTTGAATATAACACTATAAGCTGGAAAAATAAGCTGACCCAATTTTTTAGCTCACCAGAGCCGAAGGCTCCGGGGGAGCTTATAGGATAGGCAGTTTTCCGTCGTCGTCGTCTGTGTCTGCGTCGTCTGTGTCTGCGTCTGCGTCGTATGTCCGTCGTCAACACTTTCAAACGACTTCTCCTCTGAAGCCACTGGGCCGATTGGGCTCAAATTTTATATGTAGCATCCTTGGGCGGGGGGATTGAAAATTTGTGTTTTTTTATGAAAATCGGCTCATTAGTTTGGTTGCTATGGCAACTTAGAGTTCCAATAGACTTATAATTGGGAAAATTGAAAAATGGCATTTACTGCCAAGCCTCTGCTGATATTTTGACAAACGTTTCATAGAAATGTTCCTTAGACAATCTTCTCTCTGCCATAGGAATTTATGGCTGCTGCTCATTTGTATTGGTTGCCATGGAAACCAAAATGAAAAAAAAATAGAAAAAAAAATACTTAAAAAATCATCTCCTCAGAAACCGTATGCTCTATGAGGCTGAGAGTTTATGGAAATATTCACCATATTTGCCTTTACAGGTTTTGTGTTTTTAATGGAATTCGGCTCTTATGTTTGGTTGCTATAGCAACTTAGATTTTCCATAGACTTATAATGGGGAAAATTGAAAAATGGCATCAACTACAAAGCCTTTGCAGATATTTTGACAAAACTTTCATAGAAATGTTCCTTTAGTAAACTTCTCTCAGCAATATGCTTTTATGTCAACCTGTGGGTCCCGTAGGTTTTGCCAGGGCCATGCCCCGCCCCCTCCACATCATAAAATGCCTTATATCTCAGAAACCTTTCAGATCCCCACCCCTAAACCATATATATTCTTGTTCCTTATGATAAGACACATTAAGTGACATCAACCTGGGGGTTCCCCCGGATGTGCCGGGGACATGCCCCACCCCTCCAGTTCATTTAATGCCATTTATCTCAGAAACCATTCAGATCCCCACCCCTAAACCGTATATATTCTTGTTTGTTATGATAAGACGCACTCAATGACAGCAACCTGGGGGTCCCTCGGGACGTGCCTGGGCCATGCCCCACCCCCTCCATTTCATAAACGGCCCGATATCCCAGAAACCCTACAGATCCTCACCCCTAAACAATATATATTCTCGTTCCTTATGATAATTCGCATTCAGTGACACCAACCTGGGGGACACCCAGGATGTGCCGGGGCCATGCCCAACCTCCTCCACTTCATAAAAGGCCAAATATTCCAGAAACCTAACAAATCCCCACCCCTAAACCATATATATTCTTGTTCCTTATGATAAGATGCATTAAGTGACACCAACTTGGGGGTTCCCCCAGATGTGCCGGGGACATGCCCCACCCCCTCCACTTCATAAAATGCCATTTATCACAGAAACCATTCAGATCCCCACCCTTTAACCATATATATTCTTGTTCCTTATGATTAGGCGCACTCAGTGACACCAACCTGGGGGTCCCTCGGGATGTGCTGGGGCAATGCCCCATCCCCTCCACTTCATAAAAGGCCAAATATTCCAGAAGCATTTCAGATCCCCACCCCTAAACCATATATATTCTTGTTCCTTATGACAAGACACATTCAGTGACACCAACCTAGGAGTCACCCAGGACATGCCCGGGCCATGCTGCACCCCTCAACTTCACAAAAGACCATATATCTGAGAAACTGTTCAGAGCCTTACTCCTAAACCATAATATATTCTTGTTCCTTATGATAAGACGCAATCAGTGACACCAGCATGGGGGACTCCCGGGGTGCCACCGGTCATGTCCCACCCCTTTACTTCATTAAAAGCCATATATCTCAGAAACTGTTCAGATCCCCACCATATGAAGCAGCACAGTGTTTTCATCAATCCTCTTTCATTTTTTGAAAGTTGATTTTTAAATGGCAAGTTTCTATGTCAACACATTTCTACTTCCGGTACTGAACCGCGTTACTCCACTTCCGCTGTTCGTTCGCTGCATAAAATATTCCAAAGGAACTCTTGAAAAATAATTTTGCAGGCATGGAACGTCTTTCCAAATATTTCATTTTTCGAGACTTTATACGGATTGAATATAAATTGGCACAGAATGACATATTCTGAAAAGAAAACAATACTCTGGGACTATTTTCCTACGCGCTTTCCGATGATGTTTATGTTTTACTCTTTCATCCCTGAGTTTCTGAACAGGACTCTTCTCGCTTTAAATATATTCTTATAGATAGGGGTTTCTGATTAGTTCACTGACATGATGGCAATTAAACAGTGTACATGTAGATTCTGGTGAGACTGCTAGCTACTTGCCGTCTTATCAGGATCTACAATGTTTCCAAAGATACAGTATATTTCTACCTCGGCCTCTGCACCGGTCTACAGGGTTAAAAGGGTTAGCTTGCTGACCAACTAAACAACCCTGTACTGACCGACATCGAACACAGTTATTCACCTGCTTTCGAGAGCTCTAATTACAAAACATGTGTTGTAAGCTGTGAGTTTTACATCAAGTTCCGTACTTTTAGCAAATAGTGAAGACACCGATCAGACGCTACATTCTGTGGCCTCTAATCTGTCTTTAACTGTTTCCGAATGTCCCAGTATTGAAATAATTGGCATTTATTGGTTAATGTTTTTAGGACAAAATAAACGTATATGTGTTTTAATTCGCCAGTTTGCTGTACGCGGCGTCTGATCAGGGTTATAATGTCTAAATCAAATCTTTTTTTTTTTTTCGTCAAGTTATTCTCATTTTAATGTCCCCCGAAGCGGCCCCCGCCCATCGGGGCTTGAAGAAATATGTTGGCTGCATGATGCTTCCATGCAGAGCTGAAACCGACCCGCACACGAGTACTGGTAAAGCGCTTAGAGGATCTAAGCCAGCCCAGGCAAAGCGGTGCGAGTCGGCCCATCTTTACTTATAAACCCTATTTGTTTCATTGGGCGGCAGGGCTTGAGATGTCATTTCATCTCAATGTCGGGTAAAAGTCCCACAAAATTGGAAGCAACGTCTCCAAAATGACCTTTACAGTGTTGACGTTGACCTTTAACCTCAAATCAAAAAAACAAAACCGACGCCCGAAGGAACATAGCTCCAAGCGGCTGCACAACGTATGTGCATCGCCGTATCAATGCGACGTTGATGCGACGTTCCTAAGACGTCGTGTACCCGCTAGAAGAACTTCTCTGTAAGATTATTAGCAGATGGGACAAGCACAGAATGTACTGAGCTAAGTTAGAAACCATGAAGAAATGAGCAGACACGTTTATCTTTCTTTCTTTCTTCTTTTTTTTTTCTTCGCGGGGGTGGTTGGGTGAGGCAAAGGTGATGTGTATCTTGTGTCACTGGGGAGTCCAGCTGATACCGACTTACATGGGCAAGGCCTGCTGTCCTTGCAGCAGTTAACGGTAGATAGTGTTATTATTTCTTCTGTTTCTACACTTCCATTCACTCTGTCCCTCACCCTCATCTCCTCTACTAGCTCTTCTATATCTTCCCCTCCCCCTTTCTCTTTGAGAAGACAAAAATGATCCACAAGGGTTGACCATTCGTTAAACTCAAAACAACCGACGAATCATTTTAGTTTTACTTCGTCAAAATTTTAACCCTCTGGGACCTTGTCAACAAAATATCTAGATAACTGCTTGCTCTACTACTGACATTGCTATCATAATAATTATTCCTCATAAATCAACTTTCCTCAGTACTTTCAGTTCTTTGATTTCTTTCTTTATATACTGTCATACGCCCTCGCGGACATTCTAGGCAGGTGTATATTACATACACTCCAGTTTTTTTTTTTTTGTTTTTTTTTTTTTTGCAGGATGAAAGCCTACACAGTAACCATGTAATTATGGTAGGGTTCTTTAACCCGCACAGGGGATGTTTCTCCCTGCACAGGGGAGCTCCAGTCCTCTTTTAATAAGTACAAGGTTTTTTTTCAGAAGAAAAATGCCATAGAAATGTTTATTTGTATTAAAATTAAAAATTATGAACTTTATAAGACATTTTCATTAGGATATATATATTTTTTTCTCGTGACAACCTGAAAATCAGGGTAAAAGGCGCCAAATTCGCTAAAGGATTACAAGTATGTGCGTATCTCTGATAATAGTGGTGGCAAGATGAACAGGCGGTTGCGATTTCCACTCTATTGTCACTTAAGAAGACATCGCCCACTCTGGAGCTATTTCGAACTTGAACTATTTGCAATGCTGCGTTGAGGTGCAAATAAGTGACGATAAAACAACAGGTTTAGGTTTAGATTTCTCTTTAAAAATTAAAAAGAGTCATACATGGCTGATGATGACTTGGCAGACATCTCTGGGTGGAAAATGCTGTCTTGGTTGAGAACTAAAATTTTTGCAATGATCTGCAAATATACGATCCCTCGTTATAAATCAGTATTTTCTTACTTTAATCTAGGTATTGATAGCACCGGTGGGTCATTTGTCTCTTCGGGAGGCTGGAAAAATGCGCGGTGACTAAGACTGCAAACATTTCATTTAATCCTTACATTCGTGTACAGAAAGCAAACAGTGTAGTCCTCGATCAGACGCCGCGTTCTGTCGCGTCTTATCAAGGTCTACACTGTTTGCTAAACCCAACACATGATTTCAACCCAGATTCTATTGATAACCATATTACGGAACACACCGACCTCACAGCGGTAAGAATAAGGCGGCTATTTTCTATAAAAACCCCGCTACCTTAAGTGATATTATAAAACGCCCCAATGCTTAATTACTTTGGATCGATTGCCAAACAATCGACCAAAAAGCAATAGTGTACACTGTAGCATTGTTTTAATGAAAAGTTTAACACTTTTTGTAACGTTAATTTGACGTTTACCTCACACGATGCAGTATTTGGCATAACGCGCACATAAAACAAGCATTTTGTGTAGTTTCGACGTTATATATTTTAATATATGAGCCGGTGCAAGACAAAAGCTACAATAAGATATGCGCAACTATAGACTGCCCAGATCCGCTTGCACATCCTGACAGTCTGATCTGTGTATTCTTAAATTTAGAAAACAGTAGTAATATTTGACACTTCCCACACCTGCTCGTTGTATAGACCCATCCTTATCCTTACCCAGGCCCCATTGACTTTTTTTCTCGTGACGCTGTTCATAGCATTTACATGTGAGCCGTAGAGGTGACAGGATCTTCAGTTGGACTAGTGCGATTGGTCAGGATTAAGACTCGACTGTACAACCAGCAGGTGTGGGTAGCGTCATAGCTCACTATTAAAAACGAAATATTACACCGATCAGATGCGCGGGCTGTTCTAGGTATTCACTATAGTCGCCCATATCATATTTTAGCTTTTGTCTTGCACCGATTTATATATTGAAAAAAAAAAACAAAAAAAACGTCTCAACTATAGAAAAACGCCTACTATTTGTGCGCCAAACGCAAAATACTACGAGTGACATAAACATCACATTAAAGTAGTTACACGGGCCTCCGTGGCCTAGTGGTTAAGAGCTCTCAGTCTTGATCGCTGTGGTTCGAGCCTCGCTCGGGTCATATGAAGACGCCAAGTTCTGCAACAAAAGGTCAGGTGTTTTTTCTCTGGGTACTCCGGTTTTCGCCCACCTCTGATTAACGATCGGCTCGATATGAGTGAAAAATCTTGAAAGGGCCGTGAAACCAAAAATAAATAAATAAAATTAAATAAAATAAAGTAGTTACATCTAGTTTTGTTTGTTTGTTTGTTTGTTTGATTTGAGGTTTAACGTCCCCGTCAAAACTGTATAGGTCATTTTGGAGACGTTACTTCCAATTTTGTGGGACTTTTACCCGACATTGAGATGAAATGACATCTCAGTCCCTGCCGCCGAATGAAACCAATAAGGTTTATAAGCATGGACGGGCCGACTCGCACCGCTTTGCCTGGGCAGGCTTAGATCCTCTAAGCGGTTTACCAGTACTCGTGTGCGGTCGGTTTCAGCTCTGCGTGGAAGCATCATGCAGCCCATCTGTTTCTATTTGTTGGAAAATATTAAACAACTGATTGAAAACAGCGGCTTTGGCAATATTTGGGAAGCGCCCAACCAACTCAATAGAAGGTGGTTTTGCCTATCATTTAAGCAAAAAATGCAAGATTTGTATTTACAAAAATAGGATTCACTTTGTAACGTATCATCCAGTGGTCTAAATTACCGAATATTCAAACCCAAATTTGAAATGAACATTTTTGTCAGTAATCTATCCAACAGAGAATGTAATTTTTTAATCGCTCTAAGAACCAGAAACCACAAGATGCCGATAGAAACTGGGCGGTGGCATTCCATACCATTAAACGAACGCATTTGCACACACACTATATATATATATATATCAAAGTCTTTTTTCAAAAGAAAACCAACTAAAAGTCTTTTATTTTGCCGGACGTTTCAACCGGAACCCCGGTCTTCTTCGGCGACATATTTTAATGACAGGTAACTAACAACGTCGTGAAGACAAGAACATATACAACTGCACGTCATTAAGAAACGTTACTTTTGAGTGCCAACGTCATTTACTGGAAAGTGCCAAACGTACAACGTTACATAGCGTCTTGTATATCAGTCTTAGCAACGTCAGTGGAATCAAACTGAACTCGACGTTATCCAGATGACGTTCATTTATTTCCCGCGGGGTCTTTCAAAAAGTATCCGGCGTTTTGCATAGATATCTTGCACTTCTATTATGGATTATACAAGACTCATTTTCACATTATCACGTAACGAACAGACGGAGCAGTGCTTTTTACACCTGTTTTGAGAGATCAAACCCACTTTACATCACTGCGTGGATAGAATAGAATATGTTTATTTGCCATATAGGCCCATGCAGGGAATACAACAACACATATATAAATGCAAATAGGCCCCCGCCCATAGGGGCTTGAAGAAATATATGGGCTGCATGATGATTCCACGCAGAGCTGAATCCGGCCCGCACACTAGTACTGGTAAACTGCTTAGAGGATCTAAGCCTGTCCAGGAACTGCGGTGCGAGGCGGACAAACAAATATAAATGCAAATGCAGTTACCGATGACGCAGAAATGCATATTTGGGTGCTGTCCTTATTTTTCTTAGGATTTGAACACGACAAAACAATGTTTGCTATTGTGAAAAAAATGGAAAATAAGAAAATAGTCTATTCATAATGGAGTAAGAAAGAAAGGAATTAAGAAATGAAACTGCTGCACTTGAGACAATAGCTTTTTTGCCGAGTTGTTTGCTCATTCATTGTTCGTCGCATTATTTGTATTCTTTATGTTGACCTCACATGCTCATATAGATGAATGTATTTTCCCCTTGGCACTGGTCCATCGAATGTTCAAATTACTAGGTATTTGAGTCGCCCACGCCCATAGGGGCTTGAAGAAATATATGGGCTGCATGATGCTTCCACGCAGAGCTGAATCCGGCCCGCACACTAGTACTGGTAAACCGCTTGGAGGATCTAAGCCTGTCCAGGAACCGCGGTGCGAGGCGGACCGTCCTTGCTAATAAACCCTATTGGTTTCATTGGGCGACAGGGCTTGAGATGTCATTTCATCTCAATGTCGGGTAAAAGTCCCACAAAATGGAAGCAACGTCTCCAAACTGACCTTTACAGTGTTGACGGGGATGTTAAACCTCAAATCAAACAAAAACTAGGTAGTTGAGAAAATTCCTGAAATAAGCAAATGAAGCGTACTCTTGACCGACTTCTGTTCGAAACAGAGGACCACAGAATATTATATAAACCATCTTCATAGCAACGGACTTTCTCATTGGCATCTACGGAATCAGTTCCTAGCCACAATAGTGAGAAATCTGAAATTTATTCAGACCTTGCATTCCTCTGAAAAATCGAATCGAGTTCGAAGTGACTGTCGGATTTCACCACTTTGTCACAATATAACACAACCGAATTGTCCGTACGATCAGCAGAGACCCTGATCAGCCTGTGCGTTGTATAGAAAAATTCTATGTGGCGGACATCCATGATTTGGCCTATAAGACCTGCGTCATTGTTGGGTGCACAGGCCAGTTTTTCGTGCGTTAGCTCAAATGATAGTGTGAAAATGAAGCACGCCTCTTTTTTCTGTTGGACAATTTGAAGGTGGTATAGAAAAAATGTTACGGTTAAAGTGAAAAGAAGGGCAGCGAAGGTTCATAGTGTATATTATATTTTCTTCCTTTGGGATCAATGAGCCCATCCTGGTTACATTGAAAATCGAACACCACTCAAGCCGGCGCTAGGGGTGTATGCAGCCTTGCAAACTACATTGCTGTATATGAAGAGCCTCAATAAAACCGATCTCCGATTTTTACGGAACCCGGGAAGGGACATGATTTTTTTTTATTTTATAAGTTGTGCGCACAAGATAATGCGCACAAGATATTATCTTGTTCGGACAACATATTATCTTGTGCGAACAAGATATTATCTTGTGCGCACAAGATATTATCTTGTGCGGACAACATATTATCTTGTCCGCACAACATAATAGCTTGTGTGGACAACATATTATCTTGTGTAGACAAGATAATATCTTGTCCGCACAAGATATTAATTTGTGCGAACAAGATATTATCTTGTCCGCACAAGATAATAATCTTGTCTGCACAACATAGATCTTGTGCGGACAAGATATTATCTTGTTCGCACAACTTAATATCTTGTGTGCACAATATATTATCTTGTCTGCACAATATAATATCTTGTGCGCACAAGATAATATGTTGTGCGAACAAGATAATATCTTGTTCGCACAAGATACTATCTTGTTCGCACAACTTCCCAAGATCTATGTTGTGCAAACAAGATAATATCTTGTTCGCACACTTAATAGCTTGTTGGCACAACATATTAAAAACAATTCATGTCCCTTCCCGGGTTCCGCAGATTTTCGCTGTTTTTTTGTGTTTCCAAAGGCAACCTTTTAGCTTTTTATTATAGCTTGTAGGTTCAATGGGCAGTTCTAATGAGCACCTTTAATATAGGTTTGGAGTAAAAATAAGAAGACTATCACAAATATTCATCAGAGAAATGTCCGTTTTTTGAGATATGAAAAATTCACTGTATGCCATACGGGTGTGTTAACGCAATGACATCAATCTGATAGCTGATCATTTATATATATACGAATATTTAAAAAGAGTGAGTGAGTGTTTGAGTTTTTACGTCCCACCAAAAGCTAAGGTTATACGAAGACGGGACCTCGGTTTAAAGACTCATCCGAAAGTCTGGAGAAGCCCGGGATCGATCCTGCGATCCCTGGTTTACAAGGCGAGTAGCGTAACCACTACACCACGGAGGCTTCTATATTTAAAAAGAACTTGTTAGTTGTGCCGAAGATAAATATGAAGGCTCAGAACAAAGAAACACCG
This sequence comes from Lucinisca nassula, assembly GCA_963580285.1. NCBI lineage: Eukaryota > Metazoa > Mollusca > Bivalvia > Lucinida > Lucinidae > Lucinisca > Lucinisca nassula. The sequence continues at coordinate 121,935,584 of OY757017.1, forward strand.
TTTCGCTTCGGACAGCATGATTCAAAGATTGGAGAAATAACCGCTCGATAGTGAACGATATGAGAAGCATTGACTATCAAAGTAAAGTTTAATAAAAAAAAAAGCACTAAGCTAAAAAGCGCGAAAGAATATAACAAGAAAAATGCCTAATGGCATTATGGACGGGTTTTTTTCAGTACGGTTAGGATGGTGGTGGCATGGGTGGGGTAGGGTGGGGTGTGCTGGTGTGGGGTAGAGTGGGGTGGGGTGGGACGGGTGGAATTTGTGGTGGGGTGGGATGGGGTGTGGTGGGGTTGTGGGGTGGGCTTGGGTGGGTGGGATGGGGTGAGGTCGGGTAAGGTGGGGAGTGGTGGGATGGGGTGGGGTTGGGGGTGGATTGGGGTTGTTTTGGGATGGGGGTGGGGTGGGGTTGTGGGGTAGGGTATGCTAGGGTAGGGTGGGGTGTGCTGGTGCGGGGTAGGGTGGGGTGGGGTGGGATGGGTTAGGAGTCGGGTGGGACGGGTGGAATTTGTGGTGGGGTGGGATGGGGTGTGGTTGGGTTGTGGGGTGGGGTGGGGTGGGGTGGGCTTGTGTGGGTGGGATGGGGTGAGGTCGGGTAAGGTGGGGAGTGGTGGGATGGGGTGGGGTTGGGGTGGATTGGGGTTGTTTTGGGATGGGGGTGGGGTGGGGTTGTGGGGTAGGGTATGCTAGGGTAGGGTGGGGTGGGTAGGGTATGTATGTAAAACTAAGTATGCATGTATGTACAGAACAAATGCAATATCCTAACCCAGTAACAACATTTTGTGGAGGGGGGGGGGGGGGGGTGGGGGGTATGATTTGTTTATGTGTTTTAAGAAGAAAAAAAAAATAAAGTTTTTTTTTATTTTTAGCTCTGGTGGACACTGATTTTAGCGATTTTGAAAAAGGGTCACCTAATGAACATTTCTGTATGAATGTAAAACTATGTATGCATGTATGTACAGAACAAATGCAATATCCTAACCCAGTAACAACTTTTTGTGGAGGCGGGGGAGGTGGGGGGGGGGGGGGGATTGATTTGTTTATGTGTTTTAGGAAGAAACAAAAATAAAGTTTTTTTCTATTTTTAGCTCTATTTTTAGCTCTAGTGGCCACTGATTTTAGCAATTTTGAAAAAGGGTCACCTAATGAACATTTCTGTAAAATAATTTGGAAATCGGGCCATTATCCCAGGAGGAGATGTCGTTTAAAGAAATTGTTGACGGACGACGGACATCAACTCACCTTGAGCACTTCTTGCTCAGGTGAGCTAAAAAAAGAACGAAAAAAAAAAATAAAAAAATAAAAAAATTCCATGCCTGTGCATGCATGTATGTATTATTACTAGCAACTATCAGGGGAGGAAGATAATAATTGTTCATATGTGTTTATGGAGAAGAAAAGAAAAATAAAGAAAAAAAGAATGAAAAAAGAAAGAAAAAAAAAGAACCAAAAAAAAAAAAAAAAAAAAAAAATGTCTCCACCGGGGTTTGAACTCACGCCCCTCAGATTCATAGTCAACAATAGGATTCGTAGTCCAGCACTCTATCCACTACACTGGCATTTGAAAGAAGGTTAACCAAAAGGTAAACCTGAGTGAGTGAGTTTTAGTTTTACGTCCCACCAACAGCTAAGGTCATACGGAGACGGGACCTCGGTTTAAAGACTCATCCGAAAGTCTGTAGAAGCCCGGGATCGATCCTGCAATCCCTGGTTTACAAGGCGAGTAGCGTAACCACTGCACCACTGAGGCTTCTAAGGTAAACCTGAAAAACACAAGTTTGAAAAATGACAATTTCCGCCAAAATTTTATCCTTTTGCGCCATTTATGGATAATACATGAAAGCGGTACCTCCACTTATGCATCAGTCCTGAATATCTGCTACAGAATAGATGAAAAATATCACTTTGAAAAAAAGGTTAACTAAAAGGTAAACCTGGGACGACGCCCGCCCGCCCGCCCGCCCGCCCGCCCGGACATCGCTATTTTAAAGGACGGATTTTTTTAAAAAAAAACCCATCCAAAAATACCTCAATATTTCTAAAGCTATTTTGGCTTTATTACGGACTAATTAGAAACGAAGCGAATAATGCACTTGATAATATGTAGGTACTAATAAAATGTTCAAATTGTCTCCCTCTAGCCGATAGAAAATACATACTTTTGACAATTTTCTTTACGCACTTTTGAAACAACCACCCGCTAAATGACGGGACGTAAGCGTTCACTTTGCCGCCTAACGTCAAACGATGACGTTACTTGACAACAAGCGGGAAAACAAAAGAAAAATATAGCTTAGGGTATGTGTCATTCCTCGAAAATATCAATCATCTCGGTGTGTGTGCGATAAAACGAACACACGATTTTTATATTAGAATATTTTATCTTCAGAAATCTACCAAATATAGTCATCTCTCCCCTTGAAAACTACGAGAAATCTTCTTTCCAAAATGGGCCTAAAATGGGCCCGTTGGCACTCAAAGAGGTACAACGGTGGGCCGAAAAAGGGCCCGTTGGCAAACAAAGGGTTAAAGGACGTCTAAAACTACCATTCAGATCTCCCGCAAAAATGTAAAATACTGAAAAAAGACAGGTTGCGGTCATGCCGACTTGGAATGAGTTACAGATGCATTTCCGTTGATGGCGAATTACACTTGAAATCATGAAAACACGCCTATATGATTCCGATCCCCTCAAACCCCACCTTTAAAAGGTAAAACCGGGGTTTCCAGGGGTAAGCCAAATTCCCCCTGTTACCACCCAAAATAATTGAAAAATTGACAATGTATTTGTATAGGCGTGTTTTCGTAATGATAGGGGCCTTAATAAGAAATAATCCCCCTCCTCCCAAACTTAAGAACTGTTACGTGATAATTAAGAAAGAATGTTCTATCAAATCCAGCTTAAGAGATTATTAAATTGTCAGACCATCCATCAATCATATAAATATAACCGACCTTTGTGAAAAAGTGTGTGTGTGTGGGTGGTGGTGGGGGGGGGGGGGGGGTTTACCCTTAATACCGGCTTTTAGTTTGACCAGCGATAAACAGCGCATGACAAATCCCGCAAGAATGCCTGAGCGACCAGCTAAGACTCAGATCAGCCTGCGCATTCGCGCAGCCTGATCAAATTCCTCGCTGATGGTATGTACCCCCACAAGCCACGCCCCATGCAAAGAGACAATCAAACTGCCTCGTCACAGGGGATTTGGTGCGCAGGTTAATTTAAGCCCCCGGTGAACGCACAGGCCACACCATAGGCTCCGCCATGCGCCGGTTCATTTGAAATCAAATTACTTCTTGAGTGATCTCCCTTATAACCTTTTGGTTCTGAGCAGTTCTTAACTGATTCCGACGAATGCGCATGCATAATCATTCACTGGAAGGAACCACTGAGCCCCATCACGAAAACACGCCTATACTGTTTTTTTTTTTTTTTTTTTCCCCTGGCAAAAAATGGAAATTTTCAGATGAAAAATTGTGATACTCTTCCTATCTCCGCACAAAACACAGACCGCTGGGCCCGATAGAACCGCCTCGACTAGGCGGCTCCATTTAATGCCAACAATGCATACCCCGAGCAGAAACAAGAAAAATAATGTACACACCCTCAAACCCCCATTTAACGGTTCAAGGGTGTCAAAACTACATAGCACAGGCGTGCCCCCGTGACGCGGCCCAAGGACAAACACTAGGGACACAAGTAACCCCACATCGGCCTACATACTATGCATATGCAAGCCGATCTGACCTCCCTTGACCAGCACAGAGAGGGTCACGAACGAAGAGCACAACGGAGGACCCAATCAGTCAACACCAGTGTGAAGGCCGATATGGGCCCTCGCTGCGCGCACAGTCAAACAACGATCCAAATCAACACAAGTGCACAACCCTACCAACATCCACGTCCAAGGGAGACAACTTTAACAAAAACGAACTCTTTTGTAATAGCTCTCTTTAAATTGGTCAGCTCCCAAAGCAAAGAATCCGCTCCCTTCCGGAAGCAAACTCCTCCCCTTAAGAGCAGTCCCATCACCAATAAGAATAATCTTATACATATATATATACACCACTATTTGTTACAATGCAAATTTTTTGAGAACGATAGAAAAAAATATATAAATACATATTATACGAAAAGACCTAATACCCATAAACTTCATGGATTAATGAATGTCGCAAAGGTACAAAAGGCTTGCAAGGTTCGTAGAGATTATTCTAAAGACAAATCTACAGCAATCAATTGACATATTGGACATTTCCTAAATAGCGTCCTTCTTATACAAGTCAAACGTGCTTCTAAATACCAATTATTCTGTAAAACAAAATATTTAACCCAGTGTATGCTGCTGAGCTCTTCCGGTGCTGTATGTTGGACAAGTCCATTTGACTAGCTACCATGTTGCTAAAAACTGGGATCTCCCCTAAAAGCTTGATTGTAGGCACTCGTTCGAGCCGCCTTTGAAATAAAAAAAAAATCAAAATAGACATGCTGTTGAAAGACGCGACGTGTTATGGTAGTTATTGTAGTGATTAGCTAAGCAAGAGAAAGCTAAAGAAAACAAGACCGAACAATACAGCAATGAAAATGCAAACATATAAACAAACAAACAAACAAACAAACAAACAAACAAATAAATAAATAAATAAACCCTTATCAAGTATGCAACAGATTATAACTATCCTTTACAGTGTTGACGGGGACGTTAAACCTCAAATCAAACAAATAAAACCATTATTATTCGCACGGACATTATCAATATTTCTATCATCGAAATACTAAAAGTTGCTTAGGAAATTGAGCAGCCCTCTAGACACCTAACAAGCTCCTTCTCTCTCCAGCCCAGTATATGTTAACGTTATTGTAACGTTATAAGTCTCGGACAAGGATAATAAATAAAAACATAATTAAATATCAAATGGCTGAACACTAATATTATTATTATTGCTGTCTTTGTCCTTACGAGATCAGTAGTTATACTAAGCACCGTAGGTATGACGATACCTGCTCACTATTCTTGAATTCTAGCCTTGTATTTCGTTTCGACAAGGCAGAGCTATAGGATAGTGAGCAGGTCCAACAGCTTAAAATGGCTGGTGTTGCCAGCGGCCTTGTTTGATAAATAAGGCCAGGCCGCACCAGCATAGAATAAACAATACAAGTTACTCAAGTTATAGTTTGTCAACGACCTTTGAGAGTTCAACGTTCAAGCGTGGCAAGACTATTCCATGTTTTAGGGGAAGCAAGTTTCGGATTTCTTTTTTCACAGAAGTCTAAAATTACAAATAAGTTTTTTTTATAATGCCATTATGTAGAAGTCGTGGCCAAGTGGTTAGTATGCTGCAGTACGAACCTCAGTAAAACTATATCTCCCAATGTAAAATCCCAACTGAAGGCGACTTACCTAAAACACGGACTAGTCAAAAATTAAAAGTGCAGTCACGTCTCACTGCGTTTTGAAAGACTAAACTGACTGGCTTAAACACCGTAATTAACACGGTGTCCCGGATTTAAATATCTGTTACTGTAAGCAGCCGCTTTACATCACGCCTGTAAAATGTTAACCCCACTTGATCCCCGCTTTTACATAGTAAAACTGGGGTTTCCAGGGGTAAACTTTATTTTTCTTATTTTTGCTTAGGAGTATGGATTGTGGGTACTCGTTGGGACCGCCTCGACGAGGCGGTTCTAACAGGTATCCACGATCTGTGTCGGATATCAGTTTTTCATCTGAAAATTTTCTTTGTTCTCGGCGGTAAAGCTTACAATGTATTTGTATAAGCATCTGTCTACATGTTTGTATTGACCAGAGAGAGAGAGAGAGAGAGAGAGAGAGAGAGACAGAGAGTGAGACGCATTTTTAATATTTTTATTACACTTACCACTCTGTTGTAAACATGTCCCATTCATTTTTTTTTCTTTAGCGTGCTGGCGACACGACTGAACATTTACCAAACTACATATGCTCGTGCAGAACATGCTTTGTACGGCCTATTTATTTTTCACACGTTTCACGTTCTATGATTTTGTGAATGAAAAATAGTTTACTGCATACGGACCAGTCTTCCACAACTTGTCATTCCTTATAACACCTATCTTTGCACATAGTGCAGATTCAGATCAGATGGCTTCTGAGTCTGATCAGGATCTACACTCCTTTCAAATTACATAAGTTACATGTATCGGATTGGTTCAAAGTCAGGAACGGGTGTGGTCGGATAAATAAAATAAAATAAATAAATAAATAATAATAATAATAAATGATGAAATAATAAGTTTATTACACGTAATGACTACAGATCTACCCACTGTTGTCCTCAAGTTTTTTTTTGTTTTTGTTTTTTCGACCTTTGTCGAATCTCTTTATGCCACTGTGCCGCCATGAAACAGTATGTTTGTATAATGTTTTGCTTCTCGTTACCATATTGGGATGACCAGTCGCCTTCGAAATTTCAAGAAGCCTTGAACTCTAAAGAAATACAAGAAAGACTAAATAAATTTGTGTCCTCTACATACACAGCTTCTTCTGTGAATGGTGCCGCATTAGATTTTAGCGATATCCTTACAAGTGCTGCATCACTATCACTTAAAGTAAAAAATAAAAAAGCAGCTCGTGGTACAGGCCCTGTGAAAAATAAATGCAAAACGAAACCGAAATGGTATGATTTTTCTCTACAAAAAGCGCGAAGAGAATTATTACGTAAAGAAACACTTTTTAAACAATACCGTAATGATCCTTTTGTGACGTCCTCATTTTATAAAGCTTTAAAAGAGTTTAGAAAATTACGTAAATTAAAATGCCGTCAATACAAACAAAATATCCTGAATCAATTACATGCCATGAGGGATGATAATCCATCCGCTTATTGGAAGCTTCTAGATGAATTAAAGAATAATGCAGTGATGAGTGGCAAGAACATTTTGAATCCTTAAACCAATTAAACAAACCTCCCATTCCAAATATTTTAGAACAAATATCAGTATTGGAAGATACTACAAATTTTAATGAACTTGACTATGTTATATCAGAAAAAGAAATTTACAACTGCATAAAAGATCTTAAAAACAAAAAATCTAGTGGGTGTGATTCAATTTTGAATGAAATGTTGAAATACGGTCAGTTTTATCTTCAACCTGCGATCCATAAGTTATTTAACTTAGTTCTGTCTAATTGTAGCTATCCAGCACTCTGGTCTAAAGGCATTATAACCCCTTTACATAAAAAAGGATCATTTAATGACCCTAATAATTACAGAGGCATAACTATCAGCAGCTGTATCGGAAAGCTTTTCAATAAAATTTTAAACAATAGACTAGTTGACTTCTTACATAAACATAATATTATATGTAAAGAACAAATAGGTTTTACTAAAGAAACTAGGACGACAGATCACATGTTTGTATTGAAGAATCTGGTTGATAAACACACTCGTAAAGGAGCCCAGCCATTGTATACATGTTTTGTTGATTTTAAACGTGCTTTTGATACCGTATGGCATGACGGATTGTTCTATAAACTAAACAAGAGGGCCATGATGGCCCTGGATCGCTCACCTGATCCATAGTGTAACAAGTGGGCCCCAGAGAGGGCCATTATTGGCCCCAGGGCTTTAATGTGCATAATGTTGAGGGAGGTCTTAAAGGTGAAGCTTCATACCAAACATCAACAAAGGCTATTATTTGAACAATCTTGGCAAAGGTCCACTAGATGAAGCTACACATCAAATTAAATTTAAAGATTTTCCCTATATAAGCCTTTGTAAAACCAATGGGGGCCCTGGGGGGGGGGGGGGCATTTTTGGCCTCAGCACTATAATTTGAATAATCTTGGTAGGGGTCCACTAGATGAAGCTTCATACCAAATATAAAAGACCTAAACCTTGTGGTTTCAGAGAAGAAGATTTTTAAAGATTTTCCCTATATAAGTCTACATAAAACCAAAGGGCCCCGGGGCGGGGGCATTTTTGGCCCAAGGGCTATAATTCGAACAATCTTGGTAGACGTCCATTAGAGGAAGATTCATTCTAAATATCAAAGTCCTGGGCCTTGCTGTTTCAGAGAAGAAGATTTTTAAAGATTTTCCCTATATAAGCCTATGTAAAACCAAAGGGCCCCAAGGCGGGGGCATTTTTGGCCCAAGCACTATAATTTGAACAATCTTGGTAGGGGTCCACTAGATGAAGCGTCATACCAAATATCAAAGACCTGGGCCTTGTTGTTTCAGAGAAGAAGATTTTTAAAAAGTTTCCCTATATAAGCCAATGTAAAACCAAAGGGCCCCGTGGCGGGGGCATTTTTTGTCCCAGCACTATAATTTGAACAATCTTGGTAGGGGTCCACTAGATGAAGCTTCATACCAAATATCAAAGTCCTGGGCCTTGTGGTTTCAGAGAAGAAGATTTTTAAAGATTTTCCCTATATAAGCCTATGTAAAATCAAAGGGCCCCGGGGCGGGGGCATTTTTGGCCCCAACACTATAATTTGAACAATCTTGGTAGAGGTCCACTAGATGAAGCTTCATACCAAATATCAAAGACCTGGGCCTTGTGGTTTCAGAGAAGAAGATTTTTTAAGATTTTCCCTATATAAGCCAATGTCAAACCAAAGAGCCCCGTGGCGGGGGCATTTTTTGTCCCAGCACTATAATTTGAACAACCTTGGTAGGGGTCCACTAGATGAAGCTTCATACCAAATATCAAAGTCCTGGGCCTTGTGGTTTCAGAGAAGAAGATTTTTAAAGATTTTCCCTATATAAGCCTATGTAAAACCAAAGGGCCCCGGGGCGGGGGCATTTTTGGCCCCAGCACTATAATTTGAACAATCTTGGTAGGGGTCCACTAGATGAAGCTTCATACTAAATATCAAAGACCTGGGCCTTGTGGTTTCAGAGAAGAAGATTTTTTAAGATTTTCCCTATATAAGCCAATGTAAAACCAAAGGGCCCCGTGGCGGGGGCATTTTTTGTCCCAGCACTATAATTTGAACAATATTGGTAGGGGTCCACTAGATGAAGCTTCAAACCAAATATCAAAGTCCTGGGCCTTGTGGTTTCAGAGAAGAAGATTTTTAAAGATTTTCCCTATATAAGCCTATGTAAAATCAAAGGGCCCCGGGGCGGGGGCATTTTTTGCCCCAGCACTATTATTTGAACAATCTTGGTAGGGGTCCACTAGATGAAGCTTCATACCAAATATCAAAGACCTGGGCCTTGTGGTTTCAGAGAAGAAGATTTTTTAAGTTTTTGGTGAAAAAAATCTATTTTTGGCTCCTGTGACCTAGATGTGCAACGGACCGGAACCATTTGAACAACTTTGAAAGGGGGCCACCTAAGGATCATTCCTGTGAAGTTTGGTCAAAATCCGATCAGTGGTTTAGGAGGAGATGTGGTTTAAAGAAATTGTTTACGCACGCACGCACGGACGGACGCACGGACGCACGCACGCACGCACGACGGACGACGGACAAAAAGTGATCCCAAAAGCTCACCTCGTCACTACGTGACGGTGAGCTAAAAAACTAGGCATTGGCGATAAATTTTATAAAACTATTAGAAGTATGTACAGTTCAACAACCTTAAGTGTCCGTGTAGGCGACTACTGCACAGAGACTTTTCCCTCTAGGGTAGGCGTTCGTCAAGGAGACAATCTTAGTCCTACTTTATTTAATATAATTATAAATGATATTCCCAAGTATGTTGATTCATCTTGTGACCCTGTAAAGTTATCTGACATATATATTAATTGCTTGCTTTATGCTGATGATCTTATCCTCCTTTCTTCGAGTAAAAATGGACTGCAAAACATGCTTAATAAACTGTCTCTTTTTTGTGATGAATGGGGAATGGAAATTAATCTGAATAAAACTAAGTCATTAGTGTTTGGTGCAGGCACAAGAAACAGAAATGTGTTATGCATAAGAATTTATTTTTCTGATTCCCACTTGCACCCCACTGTGACCTAATAGTGCTATAAATATCTTGTTAATCTTCTTATAGAAGATTCTAGAAAAATGAGTCACAGATTAATTTCATTTTTGTAAACAACATGTTTACAAGGAAAAGTACTTCAGAACCTTCCAGAAAGTTCTGGGTTGCATTATTTTTAGAAAATTACCTCATCTTATTCCACAGCCCTCTGGAATGTTCTAGAGAAATCTTAGGGTCTATAAAAGAGCTTGATTTTTCTCATTGAGTCAGACTTTGGAGTTTCAAGTTTGGGCTTAGAAGAAAAGTTATTTCTAAATTCTGTGTTGGATTGTTAAAGGATATTACTTTTCATTTTGGACTGTGAATTCTGTGGGATCAAGGAAAATAGATTCATTCAGGATATTTCATAACAGAGCTAAGTACATTTAATTTTCTTACTTCTACAGGTTAAAGTTAACTTGTAAATAAATTTTGTTAAAATTTTCCAAAAGGCTTGTTTGCTTTTTCTTTCTGCTACGCCTGGCTCGTAACAGAAATTGGGGGCTCGTCTGGGATAAACCATTTCGAGCATTTTCAAACCGACATTTCATGTGACAGCAGGTAATTGTCATTTCTTATCAGATATAGACTTGGCAGTTGCTTCACAAGATTGGTATTTCCCTGTAGGCATATAGGGGATTGTCATTTCATGTGAATTGTCATTTCAGGTGAAATAGTACTTGTCATTTCATGTGAAGTTCTCCTTGGGCTTGTCATTTCAAAAAAAATTTTTTGTCAATTTAAACTCAATCTGTATTACCATAATTGCTTTATAACACAAACAAAAAGCAAACATGTCGTTTGATTTGAGAAGCTTTTTGGCTCAGCCTACTCAGGAGTTGTTTAATCTGGCCAAAAGGACAGATTTGTTAGATATTGCTTCCCATTATGGGGTCACTGCTGTTAAAACAAGCATGAAAAAACATGAAATTAAGAATATTTTGGTACAGTTTTTTGTTGATGAAGAACTTTTCGATCCATCTGCTTTGTCTCTCATTATGGTTCCACATACTGAATTACAAATGAGACAAATTGAAATAGGAAGGCAAATTGAATTAGAGAAGTTCAGATTAGAAATGGAAGAACGACAGAAGGAAAAAGAAAGAGAAATGCAGAGACAAATGCAGATGGAAAGATTAGAAATAGAAGAACGAATTCGAAAAGAAAAATTAGAACAGGAAGAAAAACAAAGAGAAATGGAGGAACGCATTCAGAAAGAAAAATTAGAAAAAGAAGAACGGCTCGAGTTGGAAAAGGAAAAAATGAGATATAGTATTGAAGAAAAAGAAAGAGAAAGGCAGTTTCAGTTAAGATTGAAGGAAATGGAACTCCAGGGTCAAGATAGGGTGAAACATACCCCTGTTTTTGACCATGGTAGTTACTTTGATGCCACAAAGCACATCAGATTAGTTCCGCCATTTCGGGAAAAAGAGGTAGATAAGTATTATTTGCATTTTGAAAAAGTTGCAGAAAATTTAAAATGGCCAAAAGAGCATTGGACCTTACTTTTGCAAAGCGTTGTTGTCGGAAAGGCTCGAGACATATACACTCAGCTAACTGTCGAGCAAAGCTCAGACTATGATCTGGTTAAGGAGCTTATTCTTAAGGCATATGAGTTGGTCCCTGAGGCTTACAGGCAGAAATTTAGGAACTGTAAAAAAGAAATTTCCCAGACCCATGTAGAATTTGCTCGAACCAAAGAACAGTTATTTGATAGGTGGTGTTCTTCTAAAAAAGTAGGCTCTGATCATGACAAACTTAGACAGCTTGTCCTTGTTGAAGAGTTCAAGCGGTGCATAAATTCAGACATTAAATCTTTTCTCGATGAGAGACAGGTTGAAACTTTGGAGGAAGCTTCACGTTTGGCAGATGATTATGCTTTGACTCATAAAGTCTCATTTGTGAACAGGCCTTATCCTCGAAAACCTTATAATCCACAGACAGGTCCAAGATTCTATCCCAGTAATCCCTCTGTTAGTTATAGCCATACATCTAGTACTATGCCCAAACTTTCTGGTGAAAATAAAAGCCAGAATTCTTCCAAACCTTCTGGTGAAAACAGAAGCCAGAATTTTTCCAAACCTTCTGGTGAAAACAAAGACCAGAATCCCTTATCTCAATCTCAAGTAGTTTGTTATTATTGTAAAAATACAGGTCATTTGATCTCTGAGTGTTTAAAATTAAAGCGAAGGAAAGAAAGAGAAAGACAAGAGGAACTTAAGCCTACAGGCTTGACTTCTATAAGGCCAAAACCACAGTCTTGTGTAAGGGAGGAAACTCTTTCTGATATTAAATTATCTGAGACTGATTCAGTTATGGAGATTTATGAACCATTCTTATCAGATGGTTTTGTGTCACTAAATGGTGACAGTTATGCCCATCCTACCCCTATCAAAATCTTACGAGATACCGGAGCTTCTCAATCTCTTATTCTTGCAGATACTCTGCCTTTTTCTGAGAAGACTTCTATGGGCCAAAGTGTCCTTATTCAGGGTGTGGAATGTGGATTTGTTAATGTTCCGCTCCATAACGTTTATTTGTCATCAGACTTGGTATCCGGTTCAGTGGCTGTTGGTATTAGACCTTCTTTACCTTTTAAAGGTGTTCATTTGTTGCTAGGCAATGACTTAGCTGGAGATAAGGTTGTGGTAAACCCACTTTTGACTACTAATCCTTGCATAGACCAACCGCCTGATCCCATTGAGCAGGAAATTCCTGATCTTTATCCATCTTGTGCAGTCACAAGGGCGATGGCACGTAAGGCCAAGCAAACTGATGGGAAACAGGATTTTGATTTAACTGATACCTTTTTGGGTCAGTCTTTTAATGACGAGATAACAAGGTCTCTGTCTTCAAGCCTGTCTGATAAGCAGACAGATTTTCATGAGAATAACTCATCTTTAGATCTAGGCCATGACATAATGTCTGGGTCTCAACTAGCTATAGAACAGCATAAGGATCCTGAAATTTCGCCTTTATTTGAAAGGGCCTTAGATGAGCAGGAAGTATCTCAGGTCCCAGTCTGTTATTATGTCAAAAATGACATTCTTATGAGAAAATGGCGTCCACCAGACGTCTCAGCAGAAGACGAGTTGACTGTCAACCACCAGATAGTGGTTCCACGGGTTTACCGTTCCCAAATATTAAACTTGGCACATGAAACTCCCATGTCAGGACATTTAGGTGTAAATAAAACCTATCACAAGATTCTTAATCATTTTTACTGGTCTGGGTTAAAATCAGATGTTTCTCAGCATTGTAGGTCCTGCCATACATGCCAAATGGTAAGAAAACCCAATCAGACTATACCTAAGGCTCATTTGCAGCCTATACCTGCTTTTGATGAACCTTTCAGTCGAATAATTATAGACTGTGTGGGTCCCTTGCCCAGAACTAAGTCCGGCTGTGAATATCTTTTGACCATTATGTGTGCTTCCACACGTTTTCCTGAAGCCATTCCTTTAAGAAATATCAAAACTAAGACAATCGTCAAGGCCTTAGTGAAGTTTTTCACATTTGTTGGGCTTCCTAAATCTATTCAGTCAGACCAAGGCTCAAATTTTATGTCTGGAATATTTCAACAAGTAATGCATGAACTTGGCATTGTACAGTATAAGTCATCAGCCTATCATCCTGAAAGTCAAGGCGCCCTTGAAAGATTCCATCAAACATTGAAAAACATGATAAGATCATATTGCTTTGACACAGAGAAGGATTGGGATGAAGGCATCCATCTCCTTTTATTTGCTGTTAGAGAATCTGTGCAAGAATCTCTTGGCTTCAGTCCATTTGAATTAGTATTTGGCCATACTGTTCGTGGTCCTTTGAAACTTCTCAAAGAGAAATTTTTCTCCAATGATGATACCTCCCTGAATTTACTTCAGTATGTGTCTGATTTCAAAACTAGACTTTCAAAAGCTTGTGAGGCTGCTCGGACCAATCTTCAGTCAGCCCAAAGGAAAATGAAACAGCTATATGACATAGGGACAAAAGAAAGGAATTTTAAACCAGGTGATAAGGTACTAGCTCTTTTGCCTATTCCAGGAAAATCGTTGCAGGCCAGGTATTATGGTCCATACACTGTAGACAAAAAGATCAGTGACGTAAATTACATAATAAACACTCCTGGGAGGCGCAAGCTAAAGCAGCTATGTCATATTAACATGCTTAAGGAATACATAGATAGGGACAATACATCTTTAACATCAGTCAATCTAGTTAGCTCTGTTCCACTTAATTCATGTGACAATGACTGTGAGGATATGAATTCAGTGAAGTCGGATCCCACATCATCAAAACTTCAGAATTCTGACATTCTACGGAATCTTGACCAGAAACTGTCACATCTAGAGCCAAATCAGCGGAATGAACTGAAACAGCTGATTTTTGAATATGAACAATTATTTCCTGACATTCCAACACGGACAGACAAAATATTTCACGATGTGGACATAAATGGGTCTAAACCTGTAAAACAACACCCATACAGGATGAATCCTGTGAAAAAAAATATCTTAAAGAAGAAGTTCAGTATCTATTAGACAATGACTTTATTGAACCAAGCCAAAGTGAATGGAGTTCTCCTTGTATTCTAGTACCAAAACCTGATGGGACATATCGTATGTGTACAGATTTTAGGAAAGTTAATTCCTTAAGTAAAACAGATAGCTTTCCTATTCCAAGAATGGATGACTGCATTGATAACATCGGGAATGCCAAATACATAACGAAATTCGACCTTCTGAAAGGATTTTGGCAAATTCCACTCACAGATAGAGCAAAGGAGGTTTTGGCATTCACAACACCAGACGGATTATTTAACTATAAAGTCATGCCATTTGGAACGAAAAACTCTCCGGCAACATTTCAGCGCTTAATAAACATGGTAATTGCGGGGCTGGAAGGCTGCAGTGCTTATATCGATGATGCTATCATATACAACGACCAGTGGAATCAACATCTTGGGACTATTCCAGCATTCTTTGATAGACTGAGTAATGCCAAATTGACAATCAATCTTGCTAAAAGTGAATTCTGCCATGCAAGTTTGACATTTCTAGGTCATGTTGTAGGTCAAGGTCATGTGAAACCCATTGATGCTAAAGTTGAGGCTACCTCAAATTTTCCCGTACCCACGTGCAAAAGACAGCTGATGCGATTTCTTGGTATGGCTGGTTATTACAGAAAGTTCTGTAATAATTTCTCTGTCATTGCTGAGCCTTTGACAAATTTGCTCAGCAAAAGAACAAAATTCCATTGGAATGCAATATGCCAAATGCTTTTGATAAACTTAAAGCCATACTCAAGAGTGAACCAGTTCTCTTAGCACCAAACTTTGAAAAGGAGTTTAAGCTAGCTGTAGATGCTAGTGACGTAGGTGCAGGTAGTGTTTTGTTGCAGGAAGATGAAAATGGTGTGGATCATCCAGTTTGCTACTTTTCCAAAAAGTTTAATAAGCATCAGAGAAATTACTCTACCATAGAGAAAGAGTGCTTGTCTCTGATTCTTGCTCTGCAACATTTCGAAGTTTATCTTACCCCTACTACTGCACCGATTGTTGTTTTCAGTGATCACAATCCACTGATTTTCATACATAAAATGAAAAACAAAAATCAGCGGTTGCTCAGGTGGAGTCTTATGCTACAAGAGTATAATTTAGACATAAGACATATCAGAGGGAGAGATAACATTATCCCTGATGCCCTTTCAAGAGCTTGAGCAGTGTCAGGAGTTGTGTTTTTCTTTCCTACTAAGGTGGATTGTAGATACATGTAATTTTATATGCTATGCTCAATATTTTATTATTCTTAAAGCAAAAGAAAGCTTTATTACATAAATCTTTCTTTTCCTCGAAGAGGGGGAGTGTTATGCATAAGAATTTATTTTTCTGATTCCCACTTGCACCCCACTGTGACCTAATAGTGCTATAAATATCTTGTTAATCTTCTTATAGAAGATTCTAGAAAAATGAGTCACAGATTAATTTCATTTTTGTAAACAACATGTTTACAAGGAAAAGTACTTCAGAACCTTCCAGAAAGTTCTGGGTTGCATTATTTTTAGAAAATTACCTCATCTTATTCCACAGCCCTCTGGAATGTTCTAGAGAAATCTTAGGGTCTATAAAAGAGCTTGATTTTTCTCATTGAGTCAGACTTTGGAGTTTCAAGTTTGGGCTTAGAAGAAAAGTTATTTCTAAATTCTGTGTTGGATTGTTAAAGGATATTACTTTTCATTTTGGACTGTGAATTCTGTGGGATCAAGGAAAATAGATTCATTCAGGATATTTCATAACAGAGCTAAGTACATTTAATTTTCTTACTTCTACAGGTTAAAGTTAACTTGTAAATAAATTTTGTTAAAATTTTCCAAAAGGCTTGTTTGCTTTTTCTTTCTGCTACGCCTGGCTCGTAACAAATGTTAATGTAGATTTCAAAGATACACCCATTGAGTGTGTGAAAAATTATACTTATTTAGGTGTAACGGTTTCTAATTCTGGGAGTTTCAGCGATGCCAAATGGGCTCTATATCATGAAGGACTAAAAGCCCAATTTAAATTATCCAAAGCATTTTATCCCCAACCTCCAGGAATCAAATCATGCCTTCATATTTTTGATCATGCAATTAAGCCAATACTTCTATATGGCTCTGAAATCTGGGGTTGCCTTTCCTCTAGTAAAATAGAAACCAAATCTGATAATTATTTGTTTAGCATGTGTGATAAATTACCACAAGAAAAACTACATTTGAAGTTTTGCAAATATCTGCTTGGTGTTGGACCTAAGACCTCAACATTAGCAGTGAGAGGGGAAATAGGCCGTTTTCCTATGCTTTTAGAAATTTTACCTAACATGTTCAAATATTTTGACCACATCAGAAAATCCAATAATATTCTCCTAAAGGAAGCATTGACTCTTTCTGAAAATCTTAGCTTATCAGGCACAGATTCTTGGTTCAACTTCTTAAAAACGGTCTTGAAATATTTACATATTGACATAGATTTGTTTGCATCCTCGGGTAAATATATATACAGACTAGTGTTAAGGGCTTTTTGGTGAAATATAGAATAATTTGGAAAGAACGTATTAATTATACTCACAGCACCCACAATAAAGATCAGGGCAACAAACTCAGAACTTATAGTCTTTTTAAACAGCACTTTGAAATGGAAAAGTACCTTCTGTGGGGCAGTAAAAACCAAAGGAAAAACATTTGTAAATTCAGGGTTAGTAATCATCAATTAGAAATAGAACGAGGACGTTACAACAATATTTCTGTTTCGAAAAGATTGTGCAAATTGTGCTGTGAAAATATAGAAGATGAGATACACTTCTTATTTCAGTGTCCTTCTTTATCAACGTATAGGAAGCCATTTTTAAATGACATATACTCCCTATTTCCTAAAGTAAGTAAATTGCAAGATAAAGAAAAATTCATTTGGATTTTTAGTTGTGAAGACCAGAAAGTGTTTTGTATATTGGACAAAGTTTTGTCTGTGCTATTCGATGCAAGGCAAAAAATACTAGAGACTGTTGGTTTTTAGTTGTGGCGTGTACTGTGCGGAGCAATTTCAGTTTGATATTAGTATTGCTATGGTCTGCAACATGCAGAGTAGCATGGTGGCTGTAGCTTTTGCTTGCCGCATGGTCTGGGACTCTTGTATATGCATATATATGTACACATGTGCATGTACGTTTATGTATGTGTATATATTTATATAAATATATCCTTTAGGGGAAGCGGAGGATCAAATATATAATGTCAAATTAAGACAGGAGTCCAGGCGCATGGGGTGGCAATTTGCTGGTGTGCTACCTACTTAACATCGATTTTCTTGGACGGTCGGTCATAGTCGTTCATTTCCGTAATGTACGATTGTGTCCGTTGCAACAATTTGTATGTGATTTTTTTTTATTGTTATTATTGTTGTTATTATTATTATTTTCTTTCATGCTTCTGCCTTTTATGGGCGCATTTCATGTATGTTATGTATGTGATTTGCAAATAAAGTTTCGTATTCGTATATTATATACTTAGTCAAAAAAGTAACTATACCAACTTTCGGGTGAAACTCACTAGATATCTGGCAGCTATTGAGCTAAATTTGGCTGTAGACATTTAATTCGGACGTTTAGCTAGAGAATGCTCAAACTTGTATTTGCCCATACTTTTTCAATCCAGAATTGTCTTGCAATATGTGCCTAGAAAGAATTTGGTAGAAAATGCGCAGAGAGCTCTTTTTGTCTAAGATGGAAGACAATATTCTCTGAACATCGGATAACACTTTACTTTTACATTATCTGATGATCTCGCGTTATAAGCGAGGTTTTAATTTGTGAAATTCTCAAAGTATCTCCCTTGCAATTAAAAATATAGCAATTTTCGAACTGCTGTAATTTTTATTCCTGTCAATCAATTTTTGCCATTTTTTCAAAAACCGCTTTGTGTCCACCATTGCTGTTCATCATGATGGTAAAAATACAGAAAATTCATGTAGCATGTAGCACTATCGATTGCGATTTTCTATGGAGTTCCCATTGAAAGCAGCATTTGCACACAGCTTTTAAGAATTGGAGGTCAATATGTGATAGCCTGTTTCTCGTAGCGGATGCAACTAAAGTACCAAATCTTTTGTGAATAGACGCAAATGGTATCTAAATAAATGTAACCTGTATCAAATTTTAGAAATGTAGGGTACAGGGAAATTTTGTGATGTTAAATCATAGCATGTTTTAATGATTTTTTTCTGCGAAAATGACACAGTGACCCCTTGGGTGTTTAAAGCAAAAGTCTACGATGACGTGTTAACGAAAACAAAAACGAATGGTGCTTTTGAACGGAAAAATGAGTTTTCATATCAAAACATAACAAACTTTGTGTAGTTTTTATCTGTAGTAGCTATAGTAACACAAGCAATTTTACGTATAGGAACTTTTTTGACTGAGTATATAACCCATACCGAGAACGCGCCTGTATGGTTTTGACCCCCTTGAACCCCACTTTTATATAGTACAACTGGGGTTTACAGGGGGTAGACCTTATTTTTCTTGTTTCTGCGCTGGGAGTTGGATTGGGGGTGCTCGCTAGAACCGCATCGATGAGGCGGTTCGGGCGGGCGCCCGCGGTCCGTGTTTTTGGCGGAGATTGGAAAATTGACAACAATTTTCTTTGTTCGGCGATGGGGTTTGCAATGTTTTTGTATAGGCGTGTTTTCGTGATGCTGAGAAAAATAAATTTGATTTGTTTTTTTTGTTGACTGACTAAATAAAAGCACACAATGCCGTGGATTCGGTGCTGTTTCAGAGTTGCGTGCTTAAAACACACACACACACACACACACACACACACACACACACACACAGAGAGAGAGAGAGAGAGAGAGAGAGAGAGAGAGTACTGATTTCATCTTGTAAAATTTAATGTTGCCCTCTGGTTGTTTTGTTTTGTATGTGTTTAATGTTTTGACGCCAAATGTTGCTTATTTGTATCGCTCCTCTTGCTATTACATTTATTTGTTACCAGAGTGAATTAAAGATTTGATTTGATTTATTTCTTCAAGCCCCGATGGGCGGGGTTAAGTTACATCTAGTAAACATGGTAAACATTGTCTCTCCATATAAATTTAATTGTAAAAATGTCAAGGATTTCTCAGAAACTATAAAAGGTAGAAGCATAAAACTTTGTAAACTATGGATGATGATGTCTGTTTGGTTGAAATTAAGGTTAAACGGCCCCGTCAACAGTATTTTGGTCATTTTGGAGACATTGCTTCTAATTTTTTCGGAACATCTACCCAACATTAAGATGAATTGACATCTCAAACAATGCCTTCAATGAAACCAATAGGGATTCCTGATCATTGCATTTACTTCTATTTTATACACATGTATGGTCCAACTCGCACCACTTTCCCTGGTGGAAATAAATTTATTATTATCATTATTATCTTCCATATTATTGTTTGTACATAACGATAATTGTAACCAGTGTTTGTCGCGGTTGTAAAAATAATGCTACAAACAAAACAACCTGCTACCTGATTGAGCGGTCAAACGACCTCAAAGACATCTTTTTATTGTTTATACATAACTATAATTGAAACCAGTGTTTGTCGCGGTTGTAAAAATAAATGTTTTCTTTCTTTAATTAGTCCTTGGTATGATGCTCTCTGGCGGATTATAGCATTCAAGTTTTGTATTACCGGGTATTACCGGCACCCTAGCCTGGCCACATAGGAATTACTTGATCATATATATAATTTATTGACAATATATATACATTATTGACCATATATATAATTTATTGACCACAAATATAATTTATTGACCACAAATATAATTTATTAACCACAAATATCTTAATATAGAAGACACACATTTTTTATGGAAAAGATATATTACAAGATACAATATTGCAACGCATTTCACGCCATAGTTGGGGATGATAACTTTTATAGTGTAAGAGACAAATATGTTTTAGAAAGGGTTATCCTTTGGAATCAAGGAAAACACCACGAAACTGGAAAATATGGAGTGCACATGTTTTCTGGTTAATTAGTTTCGGCCAATTAGGCCTCATCAGTGACCCTCAGATATTTTCAAAATCCCGCAATGGAATCAATGATCCAAAAGGGCAAGAAAATATAAACTACAATATGATGTAGGGCAAGTTTTCTTGACTTCCCATTTCATCTTAACTCTATTATAGGTCTAAGTTATTTTTTATCAAATATTTCTTAGGAACTATAAAAGTTAGAAACTTCAACCTTTATTATAGTGTGGCTTTATTTTTTTATTGTCTTGTAGTCCTTGCTGCCAAATGATTACCTTTTTTTCTAGAACGTATTTAACTTCACCGTAGCTGGTGTTATTGGCATATGTGGCGTCCGTAAATCTCTCCCAGCCCTCAACCATAGTGCAGTTTATATTTTATTTTTGGTCCTTTGAGATCAGCGTGAATATTCTGAGAAATCAGAAATACATTATTGGTTTAGACTCATATTCTAGACAGGTTTTTAATTATTTGGACTCCATTTTGATTTATATCAGTCTTTGAATCGACTGCCTATTCGAAATTCGCAAAATTGCAGTATGTTTCCTCTGGCTTTCTTTGCCGGATCATTACAGGGTCACTGATGAGGCTTTATTAGCCGAAACTACGTAGTATGACCCATCTTCTTTCTTATGAATGTTTTCATTGCTCTTAAAGGAACTCATTTTTGATTTTTATTTGCCTTCACTGCAGCTGGTGTTGTGCCGTGTGGCGGCCGTAAAACGTCTCCCCGTACATCAACCATAGTGTAGTTTATATTTTATTTTTGGTCCTTTGAGATCAGCGTGAATATTCTGAGAAATCAGAAATACATTATTGGTTTAGACTCATATTCTAGACAGGTTTTTAATTATTTGGACTCCATTTTGATTTATATCAGTCTTTGAATCGACTGCCTATTCGAAATTCGCAAAATTGCAGTATGTTTCCTCTGGCTTTCTTTGCCGGATCATTACAGGGTCACTGATGAGGCTTTATTAGCCGAAACTACGTAGTATGACCCATCTTCTTTCTTATGAATGTTTTCATTGCTCTTAAAGGAACTAATTTTTTATTTTTATTTTTACTTTATCATAGTACGGGTTTATTTTCTAGTCATTTGGGATCATGCGCATTGATTCCGCTGCAGAAGTTCGCAAATATTTGAAGGTTAATGATGAGGCCTAATTGGCCGAAACTAGCTATTCTGACCAAGAAAAAAATCTTGTACACTCCACAGTTTTCAGTTCTGTCTTGTAGTCATTGCTTCAAAGGGATTACCTTTTTCTAGAACATTTGTATGCAATGCAATAATGATGACTTATAATGTCTAAGAGGCAAAGAATATCTTCAGCTTACATGTATTTGTTCACCTGTTCCTTCCATCTTCTTTCAATAATTAGGCCAATATTAATATGTTGTCATAGTTTTCACAGGAACAAGAAAAGCTAGAAGCCTAATTTGGATGGACTTCTACTTAGATTGTTCTAGCCGTAATGGCTTAATGAAACGCCATGGGGCAGAGCCCAACTAAACTCTGGTGAGAATAGTGTCCCATGGGCCTCTTGTTTTTACAGATATTTTAAATCTGCAGCAGTTTTTTCATCGTCACTTGTCCGCACCTCAGCGCAACATTGAAATAGTTAAAGTACGACAATGCTCCAGAGTAGGCGATGTCTTCTTAAGTGACATAAGAGTGGAAGTTGCAACCGCCTGTTCATCTGGCCACCACTATTATCAGAGATACTTGTAATCTTTTAGAGAATTTGGCGCCTTTTACCCTGATTTTCAGGTTGTCACGAGAAACAAATATATCCTGATTTTCAGAGTGTGTACGTATCTCCTTTCTGATCGAGTGTTTACGATACCATGTAATGAAAATGTCTTATAAAGTTCATAATTTTTAACTTTAATACAAATAAACATTTCTATGGTATTTTTCTTCTGAAAATGTCATGTACTCGTTACAAGAGGATTAATGAAAACACTGTGCTGCTTCATATGAGCGATTTTCATATCCAGAGTGTTGACGAATGGATCGTTGAACTGAACTAAATCCGACGTGTTTGTTACATGTGGGTTTACGGCGTCCCGCAAACCCCCATGCTGACAAGACAACCGAGCGTGATCTCTGACAGGTGTACGGGCAGCTGTGGGGTAAGGCACAAGAATGACATGAATTATTTACAGTATCTACTATGGACCAACGATCCATTCGTCAACACTCTGGATATGAAAATCGCTCATATGAAGCAGCACAGTGTTTTCATTAATCCTCTTGTAACGAGTACATGACATTTTCAGATTCTGATTTAATTTCAAAATTCAATATTGGACTTAAATCTCTTCTGCAACAAGCTCTATCGGAACCCGAATTTTATGGTGACTTAGTATATAAATTCAGAAAAATATATAACCGTAATGACTTCAGCACCCAATTTCGTAAAATCATTCTGCGATATAAAAAGATTGGGTACAACATGGATATTATACGACAGACTACATACATGGTAGTTAACCCAATCACGGTTGGCAACTTTGCTTCCCTCTTTAATTGCACGCCGGTGGGTCAGGCCTCAGATTCTATGACGGCTCCAACGTAAAGGCTTATTGAGAATTAGAGAGATAATGTCGGTTGGTGCCTGATGCTCTGTCTCTGGTCGGGCTCATCGGAGTCTAACTGTTGGTTTTCTTTTGCTCCAGCATTTCAGTGGTTTCTTGCTGTCGAGTCCTCACCGTTGTCTCACCTCTGTGGTTCTTTGATTTTTGTGTTCACGGAGATGTTGCACTGATGAGTTAGGAGGCCTTCATGCGGACTGAACAAATTATTTGTCTAAATCGCGACGGTAGTAAGGGCGAGGATTGTGGGCACGTAAAATCGATTTAAGCCCCCCAGTGGAAATCTTCCACTGACCGTTCCAAGGCGGCTCTTCTGTGGCGATTTATTTATGTTGTTGTTTGTTACTTACTGTGTGTATCACTTGTGTCTTTTTATTTTTGGATGGCCATATGGCCATTTTGTGGGAAAGTAACTGTCCTTATGGCCTTCCTTTGTTTAGGTTTCCATTATGGTCTGGTCGCTTAATGTTTGTATTTCTTTCCCTTTGGTGTCTTTTATGGGTGGAGTAAGTTAATTGTATCAATTCCTGATCTTTGTTTTACTTCTACTTTCTATATACAACAATACTAACACAAAACATCACATCTATTTGCTTCTATAGCGCACTCGCGACGTCCGTCCCGAAGGCAAAACAATGTTCTGTGCTCGGAACGGGGTGACGTGAGTGTCTACAGAAGCAAATAACAAAGCAAAATAAGAAAAAGAAACAACACAAGACGCGACAGGCCAGATTATAAGTTCACTTAGGGTGAACCCCCCTCTCGCGCACTGGTGTGAACTAGTTTGTCGACCTTGTTGTCGACCACAGGTTGATTTTTATCATTTATCGATTGACGAACTTGAAGTCCCGGTAACTTATTCGTTTGAATCGTCTGAATCGCCTGCAGGTTGTTTTCTACGACCTGTTTAGAATGGTCTCAGGTTGCTTTCTACGACCTGTTTCTTTTGGTTTCGACGTCTGTTATTGGGTCTGTCCGCCCTTGCTGGACACTAACCGACAGCGTCGTACCAGTACCTGCTGCTATTTTGCAGGGAGCAGCAGGTTACCACACATTGTCGTGCCTTCAAATTACGATAATTCGCCTAAGATACAGTTCACAAAACATACATACTATATCATGATCCCCTTCCCGGAGAAGTAAGAATATGTTCATGCATATACCGTTATTGCGCAGGCGCCGACCAGACACACAGGTTGATTAGTGCATGCGACAAATAACCGAACAGCAGAACTCAACTTGACTGGGCATCAAATTATCAGCACCCAGCACTTGACACAATAATGCTCAAAGTTTATGTTTCCTTACTGAGCACTACAGAAATCAATTAATGCTCACTACTACTGAGCAAAATACCCATCAAATTCGTGCTCACTACATTATCACAGGTAAGAGGCAATTGAACAGACAACGCCTTTGCGCTACCTGATCAGCCGCCAATTACAGGAAACATAACAAACTCTATTTCATATCCTTCTCCGCGACCCGGCTCACAAATAAAGCTATTCACAAATTCATTACATTTAACACAGCTAGAAACTAAAAACAGGAAGATTTTCATCTATTCTCCACAACATTTGTTAGTGTCTCATAAGGGCCAACACTGTTTGCCGTAAATTCTCTCTGTATTTGGTAGGCACCACGTCATAACCGTCCTCGTGACGCTGATGACGCAGCTGACGTCATCCACGCCGCTCATGGCGTGTGGCGACCAAATACTCTCACTTATCATCATCACGTTTTTATGTACATACACGTACAAACCGAGTTCTCAAACAAAAACGGCATCATTACAAAATGAACTCGTAATTCTTCTTGAACAAAATTATTTCTACTCAACATGAACACGCTTGTAAAATCAAATTTATCACGGTTCATCATCACGGATAACCCGACAGGCTCTTGTAAGAGTTTGCCCTAATGATGAAGATACGGTTAAACCCGTCTTAATTTTACGTCCCCTCTACACCTAATATCATACAGGGACGGGGTTACGGTTTTCTAACCACAGCTAGTCAAAAGTCATGGATCGAACAAGTGACCCGGCGTTTATTAATTATATTCTACAAAATGGGTCTAAAAGCCTAAATGAATCTAGAATGAGCGGGTGTCCAAACTTTACGTCTCACCAACATCTAGGGTCAGAATGAGACAGGACCTCGCTTTAAAAGACTCATTCTACTTCTGGAGAAGCCTGGGATCGATCATGCGACCTCTAGCTGGCAAAGTTTGTAGCCTAATCTCTACACCACAGAGGCTTCAAAAGTAAATTCAGAATAGGCTTCAGAAAGTTGGGGTATACTAGAAGTAAACCCCTCCAAAACCTACAAGCATGTTCATACAAAAATAATACTAAACATAGATTTAACATATCTTTCAATATACTTTCATTGTCCCGTCACTATGTTGTGTGAATTCGTTACAACTTGACCTGCTGCTGAATAGTGTTCGTTTTTTCAGGGTTTTTATATCTATGAATACTACCGGAAAATCATGCATACTCATATTAGCTCGCTAAAATCGTGTCGAGGTGAAGATACCGTCCACAATTAAAGCCAGATAGCAAATATCGAGTAGATAATGGATTTGCGTTCAAATAGTATTTCCCATAGGAAAAAATGATAAATCAATGGCATAACTCCTGTCAAAACGAACACACACACAACATGTGACTGGAATGAAAATTATATATGGCACAATTTGGTGGTTGGCGATTTTAGGCCAATTTTATAGAAATCAGCCTTATAGCGGCCCACTGTATTGTAAAAACAGATCTCCACAAACCACTCATGCATACATCGTATGATATGTGCATGAC
This sequence comes from Lucinisca nassula, assembly GCA_963580285.1. Taxonomy (NCBI): domain Eukaryota; kingdom Metazoa; phylum Mollusca; class Bivalvia; order Lucinida; family Lucinidae; genus Lucinisca; species Lucinisca nassula. Next base: position 121,961,513 of record OY757017.1, read on the forward strand.
TTGTGCATGGAGCAGCACATTTTGCCTACCGTATTTCACCTAAAATATTTCACTCGCACCGCCTTACCATATACCTACTAAAATAATTTAGATGTGCATAAGCACCAGAAGGTTTCCTATTCCATCTCGTAACAGCGTTCATCAATACTACTTTAAGCCTGCACAAATTTCCTTTTGCTGGCAAAACCTTGCAAGCTAATCCGTACTGTGCGATAATAGTTATTTATTTATTTATTTATTTATTCACTTTTTTCAGATTTTAATTTAGACATTTTTGCATGGTTCCGAGTGTAAAGTACAGTTTTATTCCGATCCTTCTGAAACGTCACAGGTCTAATGATCTCTCTCTCTCTCTCTCTCTCTCTCTCTCTCTCTCTCTCTCTCTCTCTCTCTCTCTCCACATTTTTAACTCCGACTTTTTTCATGCTTCAATACTATGAAAGTGTATATGTAGTAGGTACCTTGTGATCGTAACTCCTACAGTTTTGTTTGTTTGATTTGAGGTTTAACGTCCCCCTCAACACTAAATAGGTCAGTTTTGAGACACTGCTTACAATTTTGTGTGACTTTTAACCGACATTGAGATGAAATGACATCTCGAGCCCTGTCGCACAATGAAACCATTAGGGTTATATGCATAGCATGCACCATTTTGCCTGGGCAGGCTGAGACCCGCTACGTGGTTTTCAAGCACTCAGCTTGGAAGCATCATTTTTTCAAGCCCCAATGGGCGGGGACAATCCTAATTGTACCTTCAGTTTTGTACCGATCCTTCTGAAACTATACAGGTGTTTTAATCATGACATATGGAAGATATGCATGTGTTTTCCACAGATTCCTTAATGTATTTTTTTTCACATTTTGTTTTACATTTTAACTTAGACTTGTTCATGCTTCAGTACTATGAAAGTGTTTATGTAGTAAGTACCTTGTAAGCGCAACTTCTCCAAAAGTTTTATACCGATTTTTCTTAAATTTTTCAGGTATCTTAGTCATGCTCAGAAAATATGCGTGTGGTTTTAACAGAATCTTGATTTTTTTTTTCACTTTTATCACATTTTAACTAAGACTTTTTTCATGCTTCAATACTATAGAAGTGTATATATGTAGTAGGTTACATTGTGAGCCCAACTCCTCCTAGATTTTAAGGCCATTTTTTCTGAACCTTTTCAGATATTTTACGACTGGTCCGAGAATATGCATGCGCTCTTTACAGAAAATTGACATATTTTTTTCACATTTTATTGTTAACTTAGACTATCTTCATGTTTTAAAAATATGAAAGTGTACATGTAGTAGGTGTCTTGTGAGCGCAGCACCCTTTAGACCTTTGTACAACAGTATAAGCCTTCTCTCTTCTCCTTTCCTTAAGAGACTCGCGTCTTAATTTTCCTAATATTCTTGTCATACTCCCAGTTTCAAAGCAGTAATTGCTAGTTACAGACCTAGCAGATCTATTATGAACATTTTTTTTTTGGAAATTTCTTCCCGAAAGACCACTACCTGGGGGTCCCAGATGCAACTACCATTTTCCAAGATTGGGCGAACATGTCCTTTATGTGCTGCCTCTTTTACATCATGGAGACGGAAGATTTAGCCCCAGGAAACTAAGAGATCTGTTTGCCTTAGTACTGGTAAATTCAATGGACTGACGGAATTTTTTCCCTCATGATGATGCTTATTGCGATCAACCTGATCTCTAATTTAAACAACTGGAAGTTTTCGAATCAGAATCAGAAATGTGAAATGTCAAAAGAGATCCATACACATCAATACACTAGTCCATAGCTCTCACCAAAGAGATAAACTTAGCTACACTAACCTCAGCACCTTCAGCTGTGGAAATGATCGAATCGGGAAGAGATTCCAATCTCTATTGGTCCGATGGGAAAAAGGATCTTTGTAAATTTCCATACTTGTAGTAGAATTTGAAACGCCAATGAATGGTGATTTCTACAGAACAAGGTCGTCTGTTGGGATGCTGGCAGCAACCTTTAGACCTTTGTATAAGAAAATGAGCCTACTGTCTCTTCTCCTTTTCTTGAGAGACTTCCATCTTAATTTCCTAGTATTCCAGTCATACTACCAGTTTAAAACCAGTAATTGTTTGTTATAAATCTAGCAGCTCTATTCTGAACCTTTTCAATTTCTTCATTAATGGCCACTCCACTGGGGTCCCAGATACAACTACCAAATTCCAAGATTGGGCGAACAAGTCCTTTAAATGCTGCCTCTTTTACATCCTGAGGCCGCTGATGAAGATTTCGCCACAGAAAACCAAGCGTAACATTTGCCTTAGTACACATATTGCTTATGTGTGTATTCTATCTCAAATCGTGTGTTATTGTGACAGCAAGGTATTTAATGGAATTCACATTCTCGAAGACAGTTCCCTCTAAGGTGTAAGAAGCCTCAATTTTATTGATTCTCTTCCTAGAACTGCTTAATATTACATTTAATGGGCTGACATCTCATGCCCCATTTTCGTGCCCAACATCCTATTCTGTCTATATCTTTTTTAAGTTTTAGGGAGTCCTCTACATCTCTCATTTCCCGGTAGCAAACACAGTCGTCTGCGAACAGTCTTATTTCTGAATCAATGGCAGTGGATAAATCATTAATGTACAGAGATAATAACAGTGGGTCAAGAACTCTCCCTTGAGTGACCCCAGACAAAACTGGGTAAAAAAATGATAAGTATGATGTGATATGTGTTTTGTTATTTTACTAGTGTTTGTAGGAATTAAAAAGCCCTACAGGGGTTATGTTTCCAGTCACATGTATGTATATCCGACGTAAAATAAAGATTGTCTACCGTCCCATCTTAATTTTCCTAGTATTTTAGTCATACTCCCAGTTCAAAGCAGTAATTACATGTTACAAAATCTATGGAGCCCACTCAGAAGATCCACCATTAGTAACTACTCGCTGATTTCTGGCGCAAAAGATTTGAGAGTCTTCCCCCACTGCCGTAACCAAATAATTTGGATCAGAATCGGAATTGTTACTGGTGATACGTCATTCATACACCGGGACCTGTGATATTGGGCTCTCGCCAAAGAGGTAAACTTAGCTACGCAGTCCTAAGCACCTTCAGCTGTGGAAATGATCGAATCGGGAAGGACATACCAATCTCAAGGGGAGAAAAAAATCTTTGTATTACAGTGCCAGTTCTTGCAGTAGGGTTCTGAAACGCCAATGAATGGTGATTTCTACAGCGCCTAGCTTAGGGGACAAGGTTATCTGTTGGGATGCTGGCAGCACCCTTTTAGACCTTTGTATAATAAAATGAGCCAAGTGCCTCTACTCCTTTTCTTGAGAGACTCCCATCTTTATTTTTCTAGTATTCCAGTCATACTGCCAGTTCAAAGCAGTAATTGCTTAGCAGCTCTATTTTGGACTTTTTTGTTTTTTCAATTTCTTCATTAAGGACCACTGCAAAGTGACCAGACTGCCATATTCCAAGATTGGGCGGACAAGTCCTTTATATGCTGCCTCTTTTACATCCTGATGACACGGATGACGATTTCGTCTCTTGAAACCAAGCCCTCTATTTGCCTTAGTACACATGTTGCTATTGTGAGTATTCCATCTCAAATCGTGTGTGATTGTCACACCAAGGTTTTTAATGGAATCAGAATCAGAATTGTTAGCGGTGACACGTCGAATGACGTCCATATACCAGGACCTGTGTTATTGGAAGTTGGTCCCTAGTTCTCACCAAAGAGGTAAACTTAGCTACACAATCCTCAGCACCTCCAGCTGTTGAAAAAATCGAATCGGGAAGGCATTCCAATATCTAATGGTTCGGGGGAAGACCGATTCTTTATAAATGTCAGTTCTTGCAGTAAGGGTCTGAAACGCAAAAGAATGGTGATTTCTACAGTACCTAGCTTGGGCAACAAGGTCATCTGTTGGAATGCTGGCAGCATCCTTTAATCCATTGTATAAAAGTATGAGCCCTTTTCTCCTTTTCTTGAGACTGCCATTTTAATTTTCCTAGTATTCCTGCCATGCTCCCAGTTTCAAAGCAGTAATTGCTTGTTACAAATCTAGCAGCTCTATTCTAAACTTTTTCAATTTCATCTTTAAGGACCACTACATTGTGGTCCCAGATACAACTACCATGTTCCTAGATTGGGCGAACAAGCCCTTTATATGCTGCCTTTTTTACATCCTGAGGACCTTAATGAAGATTTCGCCTCAGGAAACCAAGCGTTCAATTTGCCTTAGTGCACATGTTGCTAATATGTGTATTCCATCTCAAATTGCATGTTATTGACTCATCAAGGTATTTAATGGAATTCCATTCTCGAGGTCCGTTCCCTCTAAGGTGTAAGAAGGCTCAATTTTATGTGTTCTTTTCCTTGTTATCTGCATAATATTTCATTTAACGGGCTGAAATCTCATGCCCCATTTTCGTGCCCACGATTCTAATCTATCTATATCATTCTGAAGTTTCAGTGAGTCCTCTGTATCTCTAATTTCCCTGTAGCAAACACAGTCGTCTGCGAACAGTCTTATTCGATTTAATTGTATCGATTCCTGATCATTGCCTTCACTTCTATTTTTTCTGAGTCAGTGTTATTGGAACTACCATTGATTTACAGGGAGAATAACAGTGGACCAAGAACAGTCCTTTGGACTTCAGGCTAAACTGGAGCCCACTCCGAAGATTCACTATTAACAACAACGCGCTGTTTTCTGTAGCAAAGAAAGGAATCTGTCCAGTTGAGTTTCTTCCCACCAATTCCATAACCAAATAACTTAGATTTAAGTAGTTCGTGTGGCGGGGTGTCAAAAGCCTTCTCGAAGTCCAAAATAAATGTGTCCACCTGTCCCCCTTTGTCCAAGATTTTGTCCAGTCATTAATAACTGTGCTCAACTTAGTTTCACAACTATGCCTTTTCCTAAATGCATGTTGTCTGTCTGAGAGAAGTTTACGTTCATCCAAATGGGCCATGATATTTTAGCAGACTATATGTTCAAGAAATTTACACAGAACACAAGTTACAGACACAGGGCGATAATTAAGGGGAAGAGCCCTATCCCCTTTTTGAAGGGTGGACAAATGTTCGCTAGGAGCCATTCTTTTGGGGATTTTACCATTATCAAGAGTTCGGTGTGCAAAAACTGGACCTAACTCATTTGCCACTTCCTTCAGGACTCTAGGATGAAGTTCATCAGGTCCTATAAAGCTTTAATGGGGTTTAAGCCAGAGTGTCTAGTCATATAACTGACTTTAAAACTCGTAATAAATTGTTAACTGCTAAACTTCTTAATCTGGGTTATCGGTATCATAAACTACGAAAGCCTTTTCAAACTTTTATAGACGTCATTCCGATTTAATTTCAAAATTCAATGCTGGACTTAAATATCTTCTGTAACAAGGCCTATCGGAACCCTCATTCTTTACCTCATATTACATGATTACATGTACTGAGTGATCTGAATAAACTTCAAACTTCAAACCCGAATTTTATTGTGACTTAGTATATAAATTCAGAAAAATATATAAATGCAATGACTTCAGCACCCATTTTCGTAAAATCATTATTCGATATAAAAAGATAGGGTACAACATAAATGTTATACGACAGACTACATGCATTGAAGTTAACCCAATCACGGTTGACAACTTTGCTTCCCTCTTTATTTGCACGCAGGTGGGTCAGGCCTCAGATTCTATGACGGTTCCAGCGTAAAGGCAGAAAAGGGGATTGACCTACATCCACATCCTCCGTGATAGAGGTCACCCACAAACTAAAATAAACACGAACTTGGGCCCGAGATGGCGGAGGCCGGCACACTATACTATATGTTGTATGTACAGAATAAACAAAAATCACAAAATATAACCCACAAGCACAACCTTGCAGGTACAAAAACTGTCCTACCCAGCAACAGAGAGTGGGTGGGCTTGCCCCAAAACGGACAACACCACCTTTAAGCACAAGAAAAACAAACAAGACAGGTCCGTGGCGGGGTAAGCACATCCGCCCGCATAGATACCTAAAAGGTAGGCCACCCAATAAGCTGGGGAAACAGACCATATATTGTAAAAATGTACATACGTTACAAAATATATATATAAATCAAATAAAAAATAAAAAACAAAAATACCAATATCAAAATTGTTACAAAAAGCGTAGACGACATCCATAGACAGGCTTCTGGCGTGACGGTATAAGTGGGACTGACCTGATTACACAGCAGCTACAAGCTAGAAGAAAGAAGAAACAAATGGATAGACTCTACAAACCCAAACCTCCTCTCTCTTCTTTTTTTTTTTTCTTCTTCTCCCTAACCCGACAGGCACATGACAAGAATATGACGTCATATCGACGTCGGTACGACACCGGGATGTCAGATGCAGCGCCATATTAACGCCGTTCCAGCGCTGAAGCGCTGTAGCGCTGCGCCGGTGGTGATTTGACGCTGCCGTAGCAAATGTATGCCTGCTGGGAAAAAATCGCCTCACATCCCCCAATCACCACAGCACACTATCCTCAACCCTCCCCCCTTGCATCCCCCCCACATTTTTTCTCGCACCACTCCCCCCCCCCCCTCCTCACCACACTCCCCTTCTCCCTCACCCCCACTCACTGCACCCCCAATGCATGTGTACGAGTGTAAGAGCAGTGTGTCCACATGCATGCATGCAAATATGCATGTATGAGTGTGCATACACGTATCCCCAAGCGTATGTATGCATGAGATCGGATGCCTAGATGAAAGAGCACGTATGACAAAGTAGATGCATGGAATGTACCCCTAAAACAAACACCTAACAACCCGACCTCCCGCACAACAAAAATGCAAAGCGAGCGGCCAGCGGCGTGCAATACAAAAACACCCGCAACTACCTAGCAGCACAACAATAAACAACAGAAGAAAGACTAACCACAAAAATGGCTAAAAACTTTAATCTCGAATCCCCAGATTGGATATAAGGCGCATAAGGTCCCTGGACATTTCGGCCCATAACAAAATCGGCCCATACAAAATCGGCCCATAGCAATTTCGACCCACAATTTTAATGCTGGTATAATTACTATGTTTTCATATAATTGGTTTGCTTGCAGGGCCAAATCAGCACAATGGGATAAAGGGGAAAATATATTCAGTTTGAGAAATTCAAATCAAACAACCACAGAGGTTAAACAATGGTGAGGACTCGACAGCAAGAAACCACTGAAATGCTGGAGCAAAAGAAAACCAACAGTTAGACTCCGATGGGCCCGACCAGAGACAAAGCATCAGGCAACAACCAACATTACATAAAATTAGATTCTCTCTAATTCTCAGTAAACCTTTACGCTGAAACCGAAAAAAATAATACCGCCCTAAACCCCACTTTATATAGGGAAATTTAGAGTACAAAGGGTGTTATTATGTTTCTTTCTGATCCTAGACATAGGTCGTCGGTACTCGTTAGAACAGCCACAATGAGGCGGTAATAAAAAGAGCAAAGACAATGTATGTATAAATATGACAAATATCATATTTTTTGTCGGAAAAAAGTCATTTTGGAGAAAATGAAAGAATGCACAATGTCACGGATGTGTTATCATAACGGATATATTAGAACGTTTATTTTCGCAATAATTCTTCACTATCTCCGACGTTTCGGCTTTTTACAGCCTTTTTCACGGATTGTAAAAAGCCGAAACGTCGGAGATAGTGAAGAATTATTGCGAAAATAAATGTAATAAAACTGTTTGTGCGTCAAAGATATATTAGAATGAAAATGCATTCTTAAGAATTTTGAAAATGCTAAAGGGCTCATTATATTTGATTGTTTTTCACTGCAGACAATGGTTAGAAAACTGACATCAAGCGCAGTTCACGTTCACATTGGGATTATGAAATTGTTAAGGGTTTCGTTGTGTGCATTGTTTTTTTTTTTTTTTTTTTTTCTTATTTCTGCTTCAAGTAATGGAATACGTTATGAATAAGAGACGCATTGATTAGTCTTTAATTTCATTACAGGAATCACCCATAGGTTTTTGCCAGGTCCCAAGGAAGCCGTTTGAACATTAGGCCGATTGAAACACAAAGTATACCCAGCAATTTCTACAATTAGCCCAGCATACACAGATCAGCTTGCTCAGTCGCACAGTATGGTCATGATCATTGGAGGCGTGAGGAAGCTTTGACTACTTCTTGAGACCAGCACACACAGCTCGACTTGCTCAGCCGCACAGTATGGTCATGATTGCTGGAGGCATGAGGAAGCTTTGGCTTCTTTATGATTCATAGTAACACACAAATAAGACTGCGCGGATGCACAGGCTGGTGTAAGCCTTCGTTAATTGGGCCCGGCGCTAGGCCCATATATAGCTATCGATGTGCCCCTGCCCAATAAATTCATAAAACAAAACCGAAAGCAAGAACCAAGGAAAGTATTAAAGCCACGCATTAGAGGCATAAACTTATGGATGATTGGCACGTGCCCCAATAATGACTGAGATCTGAGTAATATGATAATCGTTCTGTTTGTCACTTTAAGGTGCGTCAATAAAGGTAACTACGCAAAGTGATTATTGATCATTTTGCATTACGACATGTGCCAACAATATAAACAAATAAACAATGACTCCAGAACTACAATTATATACACTTTTTTTTTCTAAATAAAGACTACCTCTTTTATATTATTTTATTTCATATCTATTCCATTATTAGCCCCCGCCCATAGGGGCTTGAAGAAATATATGGGCTGCATGATGCTTCCACGCAGAGCTGAATCCGGCCCGCACACAAGTACTGGTAAACCGCTTAGAGGATCTAAGCCTGTCCAGGAACCGCGGTGCGAGGCGGACCGCCCATGCTAATAAACCCTATTGGTTTCATTGGGCGACAGGGCTTGAGACGTCATTTCATCTCAATGTCGGGTAAAAGTCCCACAAAATTGGAAGCAACGTCTCCAAAATGACCTTTACAGTGTTGACGGGGATGTTTAACCTCAAATGGAGCGTCATAGCTCAGTGGTTAGTGCACTTGCGTCTGATGCTAAAGGTCCCGGGTTCGATCCCCGGCAGCGGCGATTAAATTTCGGTGTCCGAACACGCTCCATTGGCATCATTTGCAGGGATGAATGTCATAAAGTGCACCGTCCTTCGGATCGGGACGTTAACTGGAGGCCCCCTGTGCAGGGAGAACCATCCCCTGTGCAGGTTAAAGATCCCTACCGTAATTACATGATTACTGTGTAGGCTTTCATCCTGCAAAACCTGGAGTGTATGCAATATACAACTGCGGTAATGGTCAAATGTGACCGGCGCAGTATCAGAAGATAGATAGATAGATAAATCAAACAAACAAAATCTATTCCATTATAAAGTTTGCATTGCAAAAGACTCACATCTGAGGGAGGTAATTATTGAAAATAATGATACAAATGCCGAGCAGTGAAAAGGGGTAAAAATAAATTGTTTATGCATGTATTTTATCATAAATTAACTATATACATTAGAAAAACATGTCCGTAAGAAATAATGGCGTCCAACATGGTGTCAGAAAATGATAAACATTAGGTAAAAATGATAACATCTTTATTATTTCTGCTCTCAACATAGATTGTGGGTGCTCGTTAGAACCGCCTCAATGTGGCGGTTCTAACGAATACCCACAATCTATGTTTTTGAGCAAAAACGAAGCAGATAATGTATACCCCCGTAAACCCCACTTTGCTCTGTATAAAGTGTGGTTTAGGAGGGTCTTCGTTTCACGGACTTGTTATCGTGATGTTTCATTGTTTTATATTTTGGCTGATAATTACCCCTATAACAGCCTTGAAATCATTTATGGGCCGAAATGCCGAAATTTTGTCATGGGCCGATTTTGACATGGGCCGATTTTGTTATGGGCCGGCGCATGGGTACCCCCGGCGCAAAACACGTAACATTAAACGTGTACAGCAATCTTTAGACACGTCTTCCAAATTGCAATGAAACTTACAATCAAAATAAGAGCCCAAAGCATAGTCTTTTTAACATTTTACAATCTGCCTTGTTGAATATAATCCATTACAGTTATTTCCCTTTGAACATGACCTCGTGCCCTTTCCAGGAATACCCCGGAAGAGAAAATAAAATTCGAGGCAAACAGTTCGTTGTGATCTAGGAAGCTGAATTAGCAAATGATGAATTCCCTGGCAGGTTTCCAGATATGCTTCGTCATAGACATAGTCATTCCTTGGAAGTCCTAGAGATGTAATGCGCGTTTAGTGCTTGAACTGGAAGGTGGTCCAAAGTTTGTTTTGCTGCCACAAAATGGCTGCTCCCATGTACAATGGTTTGCCTGATGTGGAACTTATGACATTGATTGGCAGTCTTGAAACTGGTAAAGTTGTCACTATATTCTTCTCCAAGAAGAGGCCAGAGAGACGGACTTTAGAGATAAAACCGCTAACAGGACAACTTGTATGGATTAAAGCTCAAGGCGTGAGGCCAGAGGGTTCAAGTAAGCAATAATTGAATAATTTCCATGAAAATTTTCGTCTTTCTACTGAAAAAAAAAATTAATGTCACTAGACCTGTCACCAGTTACGTTTCAAAAGAATCTGACAAACTATAACCAAGGGTTCTGATTGGTGTTGTTTGTTTGTTTGAATTGAGGGTTTAACATCCCCATCAACACTATTTAGGTCATTTTGGCGACGTTGCTATCAGTTTTGTGGGACTTTTAACCAACAGTTAGATGTAATGACATCTCAGGCCCTGCCGCCCAATGCGACCACCAGGCTTATAAGCAATTAAACATTGGACAGTCTTCGGGGATTTTCCTACCCTTCACAATCAGGGGCCTTTGGGTCTGGGAAAAACAGCTCGCTAATATTAAAGTTGGGAATTTAAATCAGCTGTAACTTTCAATTTTCATGAAATTTTCATCAAAATGTAGCACAAATTCAGAAATTGGGAAATTTGTTGTAAAATTTGGGAATATCTGTCTCTAAATTGGGAAAAAGTAGGGGCCGATTACTGACCCCAAATTTGCACAAGGAAAATCCCTGAGTCTGACTCGCATCACTTTGCTAGGGCAGGCTTAGAACCTCTTGAGTGGTTTACCAGTACTCGTGTGGTCAGTTTCAGCAGAGTTAATTGGTTGGTTAATTGGACTGATTGCTAGTGATGTTGGGGTGATATTTGTTGATCGATGCTGATGCATTGCAAAAGATACTGCAAGGCTGTTGCACTGCATTGATGATTGATGGTACAAGAACAATACACTAATGATAACTTTGGAAAATAGTTCATTTGGTGATGGTTTCGATAGTTTATTTGTAACATGGTGATGTCAGTTTAATATGAAATTGTTCTATGATGCGTAAACATAGTATTTCCCCTAGCCAGTTTAAAGTTTCAGCAGGGTTCTCAATCAGATTGGTCTGATGTAAGCAGTGGAATCCCCCAGGACAGCGTCCTAGGTCCTGTGCTATTTTTAATATACATAAATGATCTACCAGATGTCATTACAGCTTTTGTCAAACTATTTGCAGATGACGCAAAGGTTTATGATGTAGTCACACATAGAGATCCCATAGACATGGCAACAAATAAAATCCAAAGTAGCTTAAACGGGTGTGTGAAATGGGCAGAAGACTGGCTCATGTTCTTCAACCCATCAAAATGCCATCTTACAGGTGGGCAATTTTGAAATACCAACAACCTACACAATGAAATCAGGAGCTGAGACACATGAAATAAACAAAGTCAAGCATGGAAACATCATGGGGTCACTATTGATAGAGAACATATCAGCACAAAGGTTAATTTGGCTAACAGGAATCTGGGTATTATTTTTAGGACATTTACATACCTCGACCAGGAAATCTTGTTGAACCTCTATAAAAGTTTGGTCCGCCCCCATCTTGGTATTCAACCCCAGTCTGGTCAACATTTTACAAAAAGGATCGTATCATCATTGAAAATGTTCAGTGAAGAGCCACCAGCAGTGTTTTTTTTCCCTATAAAACCGGGTCCGGAAAACGGACCCGTTCCCAATCGCCAAAAGTATGTTTTTTTCCCAATTCAAAGGTTAAAAATTCCCAAAATCATGATGCAGCATCCTTTTTTTTCTCTCTCTTTTTCGTCGCGAGAAATCGGTTGTTTTATCGCTCGTATTGTTTACCTTCCGGAAATCCGAAGTAACGTCCCTTTGAAGAAACGGCTATTGACATAATTCGCGTACTATTGCAACGATTTGCCGAAATTCGGGTAAGTTCAAAGTCGTAGGTAAGTCCAATATGTAACTCTTCCGTCTGGAAACCACCTTTAACGCGGCAAGTTTTCTGAGTTTGTTTTGACATACTTATTAAAATAACACCCTTTTTCCCAATTTGAGTAAAAACGACGCTATTTTTCCCAATTTGAGAAGAAAATTTTCCCAATTCCACCGGTACCGGTACCAGTCCCAAAAATGTGAAAAAAAACACTGACCAGACTAGTACCATCCCGAAAGGGCCTTACTTACACACAGCGTCTAAAACAACTAGGACTACCCACGTTGGAATACCGTAGAGAGCGAGCTGACCTCATTCAAGTTTATAAAATAACCCATAACATCGATATAGTAGAGAAAGATAAACTTTTCAAGCCAACACAATATGGAGCAACAAGGGGTGACTTTATAAATTGAACAAACAAAGGAGTAGACTAAATGTCAGAGCAAACAGTTTTGGCAATAGATAATTAATTCACGGAATCAGCTTCCTGAAACAGTAGTTCATGCACCATCCGTAAACGCGTTCAAAAGCCGTCTAAACACAAATTGGTCCAAGCATCCTATCAAGTTTGAAGCTGCATGTTATCAAAGCCAGGCAGGTCCAACCACAAGGATTGGACAATATACAAATGTGCCTAAAGAAGCCGAGGGCTTGCCTACTACAGTAAATATAGGGCGCTGTGCCATGCCCCTTTCCAACCACCATGACTTTTTGCCATGCAGAGTTCTCAATAGGATTTTGAAATTTGGAGTAAAAATGCTGTCATCCAGAAAAAGTTGGAGTTTTACCATACTTTTCTATTGAGACTTTCCAAAAAGTTGGAGTCAGAAATGAAAAAGTTGGAGTAAATTACTCCGAATTTGGAGGTAACGAGAACTCTGGCCATGGCACAATGCCTGGGAATTTTACTGTTCTAAAATTTTTGCAGAAAAAAAACAACAACAAAAAAACGTGAGCAGCTTTTGCAAATGCGAAAGATCCTTACAATTTTTTTTTTTTTTTTTTTTTTTGCAAATGTACAAATGCATTTGATATCGTACTTACATAAAACACTTTACAATGTGACCATTAACAAACTGTTTGAGCTAACGATGCTTTGATCAACACATTCAACTTGTCCCTGAAGTGTATCATAAACTATCGGTAGAATGTGAATGGGCCCCGTCATGAGAAAACAGATTTCTTTGTGCTCTGATTTACTGGCTAATACTGAACAGATACAAAGACTAATGGATATTTGCCTATTAGGCAAATATCCATTAGTCTTTGTATCTGTTCAGTATTAGCCAGTGGCCCCCGCCCATAGGGGCTTGAAGAAATATATGGGCTGCATGATGCTTCCACGCAGAGCTGAATCCGGCCCGCACACTAGTACGGGTAAACCGCTTAGAGGATCTAAGCCTGCCCAGGAACCGCGGTGCGAGGCGGACCGCCCATGCTAATAAACCCTATTGGTTTCATTGGGCGACAGGGCTTGAGATGTCATTTCATCTCAATGTTGGGTAAAAGTCCCACAAAATCGAAAGCAACGTCTCCAAAATGACCTTTACAGTGTTGACGGGGACGTTAAACCTCAAATCAAACAAACAAACAGTATTAGCCAGGCATTAACCCAAATACGGGAAACCCCAAAACAGGTCATTGGCATACAGTGTTACTGTAGATCCAGATCAGACGTCTGATCAGGGCCTTCACTTTTTGCATGACATTCTGCCACTAAAGCACATGTTCTAAATATATTTTTGAAACAAAAATAACTGACACCCCTAAATTTTGAAAGGGATTCTGCTTGATAACATTCAGTGCAAAAATGGTTATTCTGCTGAACACAACAACCTCTATCTTTGCAAACAGTGTAGATACAGATTTATTCTGCTGAACACAACAACCTCTATCTTTGCAAACAGTGTAGATACAGATTTATCCTGCTGAACACAACAACCTCTATCTTTGCAAACAGTGTAGATACAGATTTATCCTGCTGAACACAACAACCTCTGTCTTTGCAAAGTGTAGATACAGATTTATCCTGCTGAACACAACAACCTCTGTCTTTGCAAACAGCATAGATACAGATTTATCCTGCTGAACACAACAACCTATGTCTTTGCAAACAGTGTAGATACAGATTTATCCTGCTGAACACAACAAACTCTATCTTTGCAAACAGTGTAGATACAGATTTTTCCTGCTGAACACAACAACCTCTGTCTTTGCAAACTGTAGATACAGATTTATCCTACTGGACACAACAACCTCTGTCTTTGCAAACAGTGTAGATCTGCAGATTTATCCTGCTGAACACAACAACCATTGTCTTTGCAAACAGTGTAGATCTGCAGATTTATCCAGCTGAACACAACAACCTCTGTCTTTGCAAACAGTGTAGATACAGATTTATCCTGCTGAAACAAACAGTGTAGATACAGATTTATCCTGCTGAACACAACAACCTCTGTCTTTGCAAACAGCATAGATACAGATTTATCCTGCTGAACACAACAACCTCTGTCTTTGCAAACAGTGTAGATACAGATTTATCCTGCTGAACACAACAACCTCTGTCTTTGCAAACAGTGTTGATACAGATTTATCCTGCTGAACACAACAACCTCTATCTTTGCAAACAGTATAGATACAGATTTGGGGACAAAAAAAAAAAAAAAAAAAAACACCAACAGTACAAGCCCAGATCAGATGCCACAGGTGTCTGTTCCGGACCTCCAGTTCAACACTTGATAATTAATTTCTTTCATTCATATAGACCTAATCAAGGTAACTCGATAATGTGACAAACTCGAGCCATAATTTCTTTAATCGTAATAAAGACGATTTATACACTAGGTTATCGCATCCTTTATATGCCTCCGACATTTTTTCAACAATCAAATTACCGATAGTCCAACTGTGTATACAAGTATCCGGCAACAAAACAGTCAATTATTGTTAATCAGCCACGAGATTGCTGCATCTCGCAAAATGCAAGACTGACCTGCCAATCTTCAAGCCGTGACGCTCTGATTGGCCGAGATAGTAATACAGACGACTGTCCTCGCCAGGTAATGCTTTAACAAGCCTTGCGGCGACAATTAACGGTAAACTTTTGATCCGCAAGCGGTAGCTAAATTTGGAGATCAATTGGACACCCGCTGTCATCTTTTGATGTGACTGAGGTCATTTTTACGCTGGATTACGGACGCGTCAGGCGAAAAAAAAATTGGCGTAATTAAGAATCCACGACAGGAAATTTTACGCGTAGAAAAGCAAAAACAGGCGTAAAAATACGCCGGATTCGGCGTTTCCGAGAACTCTGCTCTGTCTTTGCAAACAGTGTAGATACAGATCTATCCTGCTGAAAACAACAATCTCGGTCTTTGCAAACAGCGTAGGTACAGATTTATCTTATTGGACACAACAAATTCTATCTTTGCTAACAGTGTAGATACAGGGTTATTCTGCTGAACACAACAACCTCTGTCTTTGCAAACAGTGCAGATACAGATTTATCTTGCTGGACAACAACCTGTATCTTTGCAAACAGTGTAGATCTACAGATTTATCCTGCTGGACACAAAAACCTCTGTCTTTGCAAACAGTGTAGATACAGATTTATCCTGCTGAACACAACAGCCTGTCTTTGCAAACAGTGTAGATACAGATTTATTCTGCTGAACACAACAGCCTCTGTCTTTGCAAACAGTGTAGATACAGATTTATCCTGCTGAACACAACAACCTCTATCTTTGCAAACAGTATAGATACAGATTTATCCTGCTGAACACAACAACCTCTGTCTTTGCAAACAGTGTAGATACAGATTTATCCTGCTGAACACAACAACCTCTGTCTTTGCAAACAGCGAGATACAGATTTATCCTGCTGAACACAACAACCTCTAACTTTGCAAACAGTATAGATACAGATTTATCCTGCTGAACACAACAACCTCTGTCTTTGCAAACAGTGTAGATACAGATTTATCCTGCTGAACACAACAACCTCTATCTTTGCAAACAGCCTAGATAAAGACTTATCCATAATCCTGCTGACCACAACCCCTTCCTTTGCAAGCAGTGAAGATACAGATTTATCCTGCTGAACACAACCCCTTCCTTTGCAAGCAGTGAAGATACAGATTTATCCTGCTGAACACAACAACCTCTGTCTTTGCAAACAGTGTAGATCTACAGGTTTATCCTGCTGAACACAACAACCTCTGTCTTTGCAAACAGTGTAGATACAGATTTATCCTGCTGAACAAAACAACCTCTATCTTTGCAAATAGTGTAGATCTACAGATTTATCCTGTTCAACATAACCTCTGTCTTTGCAAACAGTGTAGATACAGATTTATCCTGCTGAACACAACAACCTCTATCTTTGCAAACAGTATAGATCTACAGATTTATCTGCTGAACACAACAACCTCTGTCTTTGCTAACAGCATAGAAACAGCTTTATCCTGCTGAACACAACAACCTCCGTCTTTGCAAACATTGTAGATCTGCAGATTTATTCTTCTGAACACAACAACCTCTGTCTTTGCAAACAGTGTAGATACAGATTTATCCTGCTGAACACAACAACCTTTACCTTTGCAAACAGTATAGATATAGATTTATCCTGCTGAACACAACAACCTCTGTCTTTGCAAACAGTGTAGATGCAGATTTATCCTGCTGAACACAACAACCTCTGTCTTTGCAAACAGTGTAGATACAGATTTATCGTGCTGAACACAACATCCTCTGTCTTTGCAAACAGTGTAGATACAGATTTACCCTGCTGAACACAACAATCTCTTGCAAACAGCATAGATACAGATTTATCCTGCTGGACACAACAAATTCTATCTTTGCTAACCATGTAGTTACAGGGTTATTCTGCTGAACACAACAACCTCTGTCTTTGCAAACAGTGTAGATACAAATTTATCCTGCTGAAACAAACAGTGTAGATACAGATTTATCTTACTGAACCCAACAACCTGTATCTTTGCAAACATGTAGATCTATAGATTTATCCTGCTGGACACACAACCTCTGCCTTTGCAAACAGTGTAGGTGCAGATATATCCTGCTAAACACAACAGCATGTCTTTGCAAACAGTGTAGATACAGATTTATCCTGCTGAACAGAACAACTTCTACCTTTGCAAACAGTGTAGATACAGATTAATCCTGCTGAACACAACAACCTCTGTCTTTGCAAACTGTAGATACAGATTTATCTTGCTGAACACAACAAACTCTGTCTTTGCAAACTGTAGATACAGATTTATCCTGCTGAACACAACAACTTCTACCTTTGCAAACAGTGTAGATACAGATTTATCCTGCTGAACACAACAACCTCTGTCTTTGCAAACTGTAGATACAGATTTATCCTGCTGAACACAACAACCTCTACCTTTGCAAACAGTGTAGATCTACAGAGTTATCCTGCTGAACACCTAACCCTCTGTCTTTGCAAATAGTGTAGATACAGATTCATCATGCTGAACACAACAACCTCTATCTTTGCAAACAGTGTAGATCTACAGATTTACCCTGCTGAACACAACAACCTCTGTCTTTGCAAACAGCATAGATACAGCTTTATCCTGCTGAACACAACAACCTCTGTCTTTGCAAACAGTGTAGATCTACAGATTTTTCCTGCTGAACACAACAGCCTCTGTCTTTGCAAACAGTGTAGATCTACAGACTTAACCTGCTGAACACATCAACCCCTGTCTTTGCAAACAGTGTAGATACAGATTTATCCTGCTGAACACAACAACCTCTAACTTTGCAAACAGTGTAGATCTACAGATTTATCCTGCTGAACACAACAACCCTATGTCTTTGCAAACAGCATAGATACAGCTTTATCCTGCTGAACACAACAACCTCTGTCTTTGCAAACAGTGTAGATCTACAGATTTTTCCTGCTGAACACAACAACCTCTGTCTTTGCAAACAGTGTAGATCTACAGACTTAACCTGCTGAACACAACAACCTCTGTCTTTGCAAACAGTGTAGATACAGATTTATCCTGCTGAACACAACAACCTCTGCTTTTGCAAACAGTGTAGATCTACAGATTTATCCTGCTGAACACAACAACCTCTATCTTTGCAAACAGTGTAGATCTACAGATTTATCCTGCTGAACACAACAACCTCTGTCTTTGCAAACAGTGTATGTACAGATTTAGGGCGACAGGGCTTGAGATGTCATTTCATCTCAATGTCGGGTAAAAGTCCCACAAAATTGGAAGCAACGTCTCCAAAATGACCTTTACAGTGTTGACGGGGACGTTAAACCTCAAATCAAACAAAAACAAAATGTACAGATTTATCCTGCTGAACACAACAACCCATGTCTTTGCAAACAGTGTATGTACAGATTTATCCTGCTGAACACAACAACCTCTGTCTTTGCAAACAGCATAGATACAGATTTATCCAGCTGAACACAACAACCTCTATCTTTGCAAACAGTGTAGATACAGATTTTTCCTGCTGAACACAACAACCTCTGCCTTTGCAAACAGCATAGATACAGATTTATCCTGCTGGACACAACAAACTCTATCTTTGCTAACAATGTAGATACAGGGTTATTCTGCTGAACACAACAACCATTGTCTTTGCAAACAGTGTAGATCTATACAGATTTATCCTGCTGAAACAAACAGTGTAGATACAGATTTATCCTGCTGAACACAACAACCTCTGTTTTTGCAAACAGCATAGATACAGATTTATCCTGCTGAACACAACAACCTCTGTCTTTGCAAACAGTGTAGATACAGATTTATCCTGCTGAACACAACAACCTCTGTCTTTGCAAACAGCGAGATACAGATTTATCCTGCTGAACACAACAACCTCTGTCTTTGCAAACAGTGTAGATACAGATTTATCCTGCTGAACACAACAACCTCTGTCTTTGCAAACAGCGAGATACAGATTTATCCTGCTGAACACAACAACCTCTGTCTTTGCAAACAGCGAGATACAGATTTATTCTGCTAAACACAACAGCCTCAATCTTTGCACACAGTGTAGATCTACAGACTTAACCTGCTGAACACAACAACCTCTGTCTTTGCAAACAGTGTAGATACAGATTTATCCTGCTGAACACAACAACCTCTGTCTTTGCTCACAGTGTAGATACAGATTTATCTTGCTGAACACAACAACCTGTATCTTTGCAAACAGTGTAGATACAGATTTATCCTACTGGACACAACAACCTCATACATGTATTTGCAAACAATGTAGACTCAGATCTGAAGAAGCCATCTGATCAGGATCTACACTCAGTCAGTTTGTAAATTTGAATGAATAAATTACATCAAGATATGATTGGTTGAAATGTAGATGAGTGTGGCTTATTTGATTTACATACCGGTATATGCAGCATGATAATAATGCATTCTTTGTGGATGGCCTCAAGTCCTCATTCAGACAGCTAAGGTTCTGATGGGTCTGCATAAATGTACAGGTCTTATGATGTACATTAGCTCACATGAAATTAACCCATTTTATATGGGAACCCGCAAAATAAGATATTGCAAACAGTGTAGGCCCAGATCAGACATGACAGAATATGGCCTCTGATCAGGGCCTTTGCTGTTGCAGGAAGTTCATAATCAGTATCATTACATCATTTAAATTTTTGCTTTTGGCATGTTTAATATCCATTCATGTATCAATAAATGATATATTTTATCATTATAGCAATGTATGGAAATGCTGACACACCATCCATGCAAGGGTTTCAACAAATTTTTTGCATCCATTGTCAAAGCAAAGTAGGCAGGCCTGAGTGATTTTCAATGAGGCAGTTCTAATGACTACACACAAAATACCATCAGTATGTGTGTTTTGTGTTCTCATTAGAAATAATTTCGAATTCCCTCATTGAGGCATACCTTCAGTTTATGGAACATTGAAAAGATATACCTAAGTTCTCTCTATTATGCTTCCAGGCCTATGAGTAACCCTCACCCAGCTACATATAAGGAGGAGTAATGAGGATATAAAATTTTGACACATTTTTCTTATTTCTCCGTAAAAACATAATTATGTTGTGGGTACTTGTTAGAATCGCCTCATTGAGGCGATTCTAACAAGTCCCCACAGCATAATTATATTTTAACAAGAAATAAGAAAATAAGAAAAATCCCCTCATTATCATTTTTACTCCTCCTTATTTGGAGCTATACCCTCAGTGACTCAAACTACCCCTGTCCAGAACATATTTTCATGGTCCCAAAGGTGTTCGAGACATTGAAGTTTGACTGTTGAAAGTATACTTTCATACATGTTTTTCTTCTTCCAGTAAATTTTCGTGACATCAAAGAGATCAGAAAAGGAAAAGGGTCAAAGGATTTTGACAAGTGGCCTGAAGATGCCAGAAAAGTGGATCCAAAACTATGTTTTATTGTGTATTATGGGAATGATTTCAAACTACGAACCCTGTCTGTTGTCAGTAAGTACATGTACATTTATTATATACCTACATATTAATGCAGCTGCCTACCGGTACTATCAGTTTTCCAACACAGAAATACAGAAAATTTGTGTCATCGTACTTAGGGCTGGCTATTCGGAGTTGAGAAGATAATCGATTATCAGTCCTGCCACTGTGATCGATAATCGATTAGCAGTCACTGAAGATTTGGTCATAATTTTACCTGTCTGGCTTTCTATCTGTGCATGACTCCTTCCATATGTTGTACTTTACCATAGGTATTTCAAAAGACAGGCCTGAGCAAACAGTGTAGACCCAGATGAGATGCTGCAGAATGCAGTGTCTCATCAGGGTCTACACTGTTTGCCACTCATCCTGCTATTTTATGCACAACTTTGGATAGTAAATTGTACTTATCAAATAATCGATAACAACCAAATCAGTAATGATAATCATTTTTGTGAAATTTATCAATGGATTATCCGATGCCAGCCTTAACGGTACTAGTGTTCTCCAATTTTGTACCACCATCCTATGAAATGAGGCTACCTGTGTGGTCCGGCATTTGCCAGACCAGATGTGGAAGCATGATGGCATCCCTTACAGAACATAACGCAGCATCAAAATTTCCTGCCTTTTACGTTTGAAAAGATAACATTGGAAGGAAAAAGATATTTAACACATTGCATGTGGGAAAACCCTTAAGGGGTACATTGGCAAACAGTGCATGCCCAGATCAGACGCCGCTGAATGCGGGGTCTGATCAGGGCCTGCACTATTTGCTAACAGAATGTTCTGTCAATAAATTATAATAGAATAAAAACGAAAAAAAATAGGCCTGACACCCCTTATATGACAAATGGACTTATCCAACATATATTAATGGGTTAATAAACATTCTATCACTAAAGTAACTTTATCTGTCACACAGTATCATATATCATGGATGTTTCCAGATCTTACACATCACACTAGTCAAGTGTATGTGTATTGAGGGAAATGGATATGTTTTTATGGAAGCTCCCAGCATACCAGCAAGTATTGGCTTTTATCTGATTTTTCCTAGTGGCAGCCCCATCCTCAGAAATGTTTAAGTCACATGAGTCAATATAAACATTCAGTCTCCCTTAGCCCATTTTATACGGGGGAAACTCTATAACGGGTCATTGGCAAACAGTGAAGGCCCTGATCAGAGGCCGCATCATGCGGCCTCTGATCAAGGCCTTCACTGTTTGCAGAAAATCATGTGGCGTCTGCTCTGAAAAACTAAGACCATAAGGACAAGTACATGTAAGTTTAAGGGAAATGGGTACACCTTCAGGGGAGGTAACTCCTGCAAAAGTATTTTGTCTCTCATGCCAATAGGGGTCAACTCTTAAAGGAAAGAATTTGCTCCTGAGGAGCAAATTCTTTCCTTTAAGAGTAGACCTCTTTTTCAATGGGACACGGCTGATAGAAAAGCGAACAGGAAATCCCGAAGGTTGTCTCCCTTTGAAAGATGGCGAAAAAAATGCCAGGTGTAACCATTCCCCTTTAGGCCTTAAGGAAATTTTTCACCCTAACAATTACCTTACACATGTGCCTGAAAAGAAATAAGGGGAATTGTCCTCACTGGTATTCAAACTTTACGGTATTTGAATATTGTTTCAGCCTCTTCAGCTGATGAAAGAGACAAGTGGTACCGTGGGTTGGATTACTTGCTGGCTGACACTGTCAGTGTATCACATGTTTCTGTGGTTGAAAGGTGAGTCTATTTTATACCGTAAAAATCCTTAAAATTGGTACACCTTGAGGACTTGCTATGATTCTCCTAAAATTTAACCAAATTTGTTTCATGATCCAGCAAGGAGTCCAAAAGGCGCGGACAGACTAGCAAACAGTGTAGACCCTGATCAGACTGCTTCTTCAGAAGCAGTCTGATCTGGGTCTGCACTGTTTGCTTAGGCCTATCTGTCCCAATACTTCGGATTATTACGGTATGTAACTTTTTCTTACCATTTTAAGAAATAATATCAGGTAATCTTAGTTTTTGCATGTCACTCATTGCATAGTTTACAACTAAAAGATACTCCTGGCCCAGTCCTGGACCAAGTTGTTCAAAGCATCGTTGGCTTAACAAGCTCGTTAGTGGTCAAAATGTCAATAGGTCTAATAAGTACAATAGATTTTAGAGTGGTATTTCTGCTCTAAAAATGTGAGAAGCTTTTACAACCTACTCACATTTTACAGCAAAAATACATGTATTGGGCCAGTTGTACAAAACAAATGATGCCGTTAGTGAAAGCATTGTTAAAACTCTGATCATTAAATATGGCAAACATACTAATATTTTTTATCAGTCAGATGCGTGTCTGACTGGTGATCAGGAGGATCGATACCTGCCGGGGTCGGCAACTTTGTTTTGTGGAGATTGATCATGAAATCTTTTCTACGGTCATTCTGTCGCTTACGCTGAGGGCAGTTGTCAGTTCTGGCGAAAGAATGCACTGTACTGGTTAACCGCTTACATATAAGCCTGCCCAGGAAAAGTGTGGATAGGTAAACTGACCCGCTCAAAAAATGACCTAAAATAGTGTTGCTTCATCTAGTGGACCTTTGCCAAGATTGTTCAAATTATAGCCTTTGTTGAAGTTTGGTATGAAGCTTCACCTTTAAGACCTCCCTCAACATTATGCACATTAAAGCCCTGGGGCCAATAATGGCCCTCCCTGGGGCCAATAATAGCCCTCCCTGGGGCCCACTTGTTACACTATGGATCAGGTGAGCGATCCAGGGCCATCATGTCCCTCTTGTTTTGGCTCATGATTCATTCATAGTTTTAAGCTGTTCACTTTCTTTCCCCTTTAAGATGCCAATCACAACAATTGTCATCTGCTTTGTTGTCTGCTGGTCACTTTACAAGTCATTATTGCAAACATTGTGGACCAAGATCAGACTGCTCATAGAGGAACAGTCTGATCAGGGTCCACACTGTTTGCCTGTATGCAAAAGTCAGTTTGACAAGTTTGCTAGAAGATGCAGCAGACCACGTAAACAGATGACAATTTCAGATGCAGTTTTTCTGAGCATCTTAAGGGTTAAAATACCAGTTTTGTTTTGTTTGTTTGATTTGTGGTTTAACGTCCCCGTCAACACTGTATAGGTCATTTTGGAGACGTTACTTCCAATTTTGTGGGACTTTTACCCGACATTGAGATGTACTGACTTCTCAAGCCCTGTCGCAAATGAAACCAATAGGGTTTATAAGCATGGACGGTGTTCCAGCTGTGCGTAGACGCATCATGCAGCCCATCTATTTCTTCCAGCCCCGATGGGCAGGGGCGGTTAGAATACCAGTACATATACTTTTTTCTTCTCTTGTTTAGATGGTTGGCAAGAGAGTTTGGTGCAATGTTGGACAGACTACGTACAGAAAGAGCAGAAAGGTAATAGTATACACTTACAGACCTCAGGCTTTGACATTAACCCAAGACCGATGGACATTGTCTAGTGAAAAGCTGTCAGGTCTAGTAAGGTTATCACCTGGCTGGTCCGAATGATCCAGTTGAAAATCTGCCACCACCGTTATTAAATTTTATGTTTAAAACTCATTTACCATAAAAGGGGCTTCTGTAAATCAATAATAGTGATCGGTCTAATTATGCAAACAGTGTAGACCCAGATCAGACTGCTCCTTCAGGAGCAGTCTGATCAAGGTGTACACTATTTGCCATTCCATCTGCACTTTTTGGACCCCTTGCTGGATTGTGGAACAAATTTGTTAAAATTTTAGAACTACAGCACATCCTCAAGATGTCAGAATTGTTAATAGAAATAATCATCGAATTTATCTGACACCTTATTATCATTCTTCAGTCCAATTGGACTTAGATCAGGTCTAGTACATCCCAAGGGTTACAGGACCACCTTGTCCATTTATTTATAAAGTTAACGTTGAACCCTACAGACCTGTAGGCCCTGTAGATGCATTTCCAAGCAGTATCAGGTTAACACCTGCGAAATGACTGTCCTTGTAAACCGTCCTTTATATAGGGAAAAGTTGGGTTTACAGCAGTATACCTTTTCTCATTTCTAGTCTAAATTATAGCTTATGTGTACTGGTTTGAACCATATGCGACACCTCCTAATGACTCTCAAAAAAAAATCAAATCACTGACAGCATTGTTGGATCAATTGTCTTTAAGTGTAGGTTGGGAAAATGGGCCTGAACTGAAGACTCTGGTGTAAATAAATGTTACCTGGATTTTGTACATGGTCAGCGATAGTCACATGGACAAGAGCATGTATGAAACTTCGGTAGTTAATAATGTTGTGCTGATTGACAAGCAAGCAGCCCAAAAATCTACCCTCTTTGCCAGTCTTGGCCCAGTTTTTCAGAGCATTATTTGCTCAATGAGCTTAGTAGGCAAAATGTTTTTTGTGCTGGCAAGTAAAATACCAAAATTTTACATATTAAACTTGTTAGAACAGTTAACAATATAACCACTAAAGAGCTTGTTAAGCTAAGGTGTTTTGAACAACTGGCCCCAGGTTGAGACAGCAATGAGAATAGTAAGCATCACAACACATAACACATCACAACTGTGATAAGTACCGTATTCGGGTGTGTATTACCCGCATTTGCGTACTACCCGCACCCCCCTTTTTTTGCCAAAATCTGGGGGAAAACTGTTATTCTGTTGTATTACCCCCATGGATGGCCCCCGCCCATAGGTGCTTGAAGAAATATATGGGCTGCATGATGCTTCCACGCAGAGCTGAATCCGGCCCGCACACTAGTAATGGTAAACCGCTTAGAGGATCTAAGCCTGTCCAGGAACCATGGTGCGAGGCGGACCGTCCATGGTAATAAACCCTATTGGTTTCATTGGGCGACAGGGCTTGAGATGTCATTTCATCTCAATGTTTGGTAAAAGTCCCACAAAATTGGAAGCAACGTCTCCAAAATGACCTTGACAGTGTTGACGGGGACGTTAAACCTCAAATCAAACAAACAAAATTACCCGCATGGAACATTGCTGAAATTTTGGTGGATGCGTGAGAAGAAGTAAGAATTTGGCCAATTTTTGTAACACACAACAGAACGTGCGATCATCTTCAAAAGGCGGGAAAATGCATGTGCATGCGAGTATCACCAGAAAGCATGTATTTTGCATTAAAATGTTGAAAAAACTTTACCTGTTCACCATTGTAATTTATTTATTAACCCACATATGCCCGCTGCCCTTTTTTGGGACATCAGCAAACAGTGCAGTCCCAGATCAGACACCTCAGAAAGGCGCCGCAGACGTCTCTTTTTTGGGACATCGGCAAACAGTGCAGTCCCAGATCAGACACATCAGAAAGACGCTGCAGACGTCTGATTTGGATTTACACTGTTTGATGATTTATAACGCTTCACTTATGACACTATTGTTAATCCCTGTCATATAATTGCCACTCTGCGGTGCGTGTCGATAAGGTGTGAAAATATGGTCAAGTTATGTTTCTAATTTGCGTTTATTCCCCGATCATAAAATTTAATCCGCAATCAATGTGAAAATTATTTAATTGCGCCTAAGACGAGTTGCTACGACTATTCTACTATCTCGTAAATGGTTATGTTTTGGCGCCAAATAGCAGACGCTTGGCGAGAAAAGTTGAACACTTTAATTTGTGTTAACACATCTGTATGCTGTTGTTGGTATTGACACGGAGCTTACGGAAAACGCTGTTTTCCACACCCGTTTTGCTATCGAGAATATTTTTACCGTTTCCAACAATTTTTTATGAGAGAGATACGCCCCATTAAGATAAAACAATAGACACGTGTGGGGTTGCTGGGGTCCGATGATGTCATTTACCCATCGCGTGCAGAAAAAAAAAAACTGTAGCTGTTGTTTGTGGGCGGCGGTTTTGATGCCGGAAAACTTTGATGTTCGCATTGAACTTGCTTGTTTATTTCGTTTAAAATCAGAGTTTTAGGAATAATACTCACAAAATCGGGCTTGTTAGTAATGGAGATTGTTATATTACTCATGTGTAAGTAAAATTGAGTGGACAATTAAACGTTTTTTATGTCGGGAATCGTAAAAGGATAGAGCATATCACCAGATGCATCGTATTTTCAGCTGACAAAAGTAAAATTAAAATTGTCCAAAAATAATTCGGGCGGATTACCCGCACCCTGAACTTGGGCCTGTAATTTGAGGGGAAAAAAACTGCGGGTAATACACGCCCGAATACGGTATAGTGTCATGGCCATAGCGTATCTTGCCAGCCCTAGTCCAGAAGTGGTCTTATAAGTGGGATGGTCTTCATAATGGGTATAATATGAAAGTAAAAATCAGTAAAATCCTATATTTAGACCACCTTTAGGACTGTCCAGAAATGTTCTTGTTTGTGGGATGGTCTTCATTATGGATATAAAAACAAAAAACCCTATATTTAGACCACCTTTAGAACTGTCCAGAAATGTTCTTGTTTTTTGGTGTGGTCTTCATAATAGATATAAAAATCAAAGGAAAAAACAGGAGAACCCTATATTTAAACCACCTTTAGGACTGTCCAGAAATGTTCTTATTTGTGGGATGGTCTTCATAATGGATATAAAAACAAAAGGAAAAAAGCAGTAAAACCCTATATTTAGACCACATTTGGGACTGTCCAGAAATTTTCTTGTTTGTGGGATGGTCTTCAGCATAATAGATATAAAAATCAAAGGAAAAAACAGTAAAACCCTATATTTAAACCACCTTTAGGACTGTCCAGAAATGTTCTTATTTGTGGGATGGTCTCCATAATGGATATAAAAACAAAAGGAAAAAAGCAGTAAAACCCTATATTTAAACCACCTTTGGGACTGTCCAGAAATGTTCTTGTTTTTGGGATGATCTTCATAATGGATATAAAAATAAGGAAAACTCAATTGGAAACTGGCAAATGGGGTTCTGAATGGAAAAGTTGTCTTAATATCTGGTCAAATTTTGCTGCATATATTGTCTTAGGAATTAATACACCTTTGGACACAAATCTGTTCAAACTTTGATGGGGTTCATTTCATTTTGATTTGATATTTCGTTCAGTATTTCCTTACAGTCAGTCCTGTCAGTCAACTGCAAGCCAGGAATAAATTCAAAACACAAAGTGATGTACATTTCGTTACTAACTCCTGTTCTGTCCAATCAGAAAACATCTCAAATGTCAATCAGACCTAAAAATGGAAAAAAGTGCTTGCCACATTGAGACCAGTTAATGTATTTCTTTAACCAGTTTTAGAATGCTTTGATGACTGACATTTGCTTGTCAAACTAACTTGATGCAAAGAGATTCATTGAAAGGTACTTCATAGCAGTTTGAACAGTTTTGTGTCCACAGGTGTAGTATTGTACCTTCTTTCAACCCTTGTCCTGCTGATCCAGAATATTTCACTACCTTTTGCTGACAGTGTTGATACAGACCAGATGGCTTCTGAATAAGATCTGATCTGTAGCTACTCTGTTTGACATTCACATCTATATATTTGTGTTGCTTATCTACTGAAGTTTGAATAAAATATTGTTTAAAAAAAAGAACAAAAAATAACAAAAAACATTCAGTTCATGAAGTTGTAGGAATAAATTATGTCAAGTAACCTGGTTGGTTAAACATCAGAAATGGGTGTGGCTGAATAAATTTATTCAGCAGGACAAGAGTAAAATACATGTATTTTAATTTCATTTTCCAGACTTGCTCTTAAAAGTATTAAGTCTTGGATGACTAGAATCAATTACAAAATGTCAACCAACAAACTACGAGAGAAATTTCAGGTAAGTCACTCTTCTAACTGATAAAAAAACTTTACAAAATTTTGTATATCATTGGCGTAGTGGCCAAAGCTTGTAAAAATAACCTTTTGAAAAATCCTGTTTTGACCATGTAGCAAATGCAAATATACTTGTAACAAAACCTCATAGGGCATCTCCAATCGGAAGTTGCCATAGCCTATACTGAAATTTGCTAAAAAAATATTTCTAAAAGTGCACAGACCACATTGAAACTATGACTGTTTGGTAAGATTCAGCATTCTGTGAGGGTGGTTAACAGAATGTGAATCTTCAACTTAATATCTTGTTTCACACAAAACTAGTAAAATTGTAATGGAATGACAACCACAAAGGTAGTGCTAAAGTAGATACAGTATTAATTTTGCCACATTGTGTTTCTCATGCTAAAAGAATTACGGCATTTGGTTTTCCTGTAAAATTCGTAAATCTGTACTTATGAAATTTTGTCGCTGAATCGACAATACCTGTGTTTTTTTTTGTGTGTGTGTGTTTTTTTTTTTTTCATTTGGATTGTAGAGCTCCTCATTTGCATTAAGTGGCTGTTAATCATAACAAAGCTTCTAGAGACAATAATTTGGCAACATATAAACTTCTACTTCATCAAGTAGTGTCTTACCTGTTTTATGGCAGTTGTGAACAGCAAAGATGTAGATCAGTATGCACATCTGTGCAGTCTGATCAGCACTTTATGTACACTGCTCGGAAAGTACAATATACATAGCCCTGGATAAGAGGGCGTATCCACTATTTTTTTTTTTGTCTTATTTCTGCACAAAAACATATGTTGTGGGTACTCATTAGAAGCGCTGGGATGAGGCACTTCTAATGAATATCCAGAACATGTTATCATGCAGAAATAAGAAAAAATATCAGGGCCAAGTTGTTCAAAGCATCGCTAGCTTAACGAGCTCGTTAGTGGTCATATTGTTGACTGTTCTAGCAAGTTTAATATGTAAAATTTTGGTATTTTTGCTGAAAAAAATGTGAGCAGCTTTTGCATCTGCAAAAGCTGCTCACATTTTTTCAGCAAAAATATTAGCATATTTGCCATATTTAATGATCAAAGTTTTAACGATACGTTAACTAACGACGTCGTTAGTTTTGAACAACTGGCCCCAGTACTTTAAGGATGAAAAAGTGCCTTATCTGGAGCTGTGAATATGTCTGGTGTCTCAGTCTAAACTGTCCAGACTGTGGCTAGTCTGAGTAGCTGACCAGTCCAGTTTCTGTCTTACCAGGGCCCAGTTGTTCAGAGCATTGATAGCTTAAAGGTGCATTATTGAGCTATCTGGAAAAAATGCTTCCAAAAATAAAATACATATAGCCAGTATTTTTCTTTAAAACAATACAAATGAATGCATTTTATGAAAAAAATGCAAACAATTATGATGACAGGTAAAAGAGTTTGAGAGGGATTCCCTAACTAGGTTTCGAACACTAGTTAGATCTATTTTTAGTTCGTGACAAAAATAGAATCCCCATATACGACGTTATGCGACGTTCATTTTTGGCCTTGTTTACTTAGGCCATGCCTGAATCGGAAAAAAATATGACGCTGAATGCCATGCCATAAGTAACGACACTCGGAGACGATACTGTCGCCATGTATGTGTAAAGTGACAGATTTATTTTTAGAACAGAAATTCCGAACACATGTTCAGAGCGAAGGGTAAACACCAACAAAAATGACCATTTTCACAAAGTTCTGAAGCTGTATTTGGCTCCAAAAGTGTACACATGACAAAGGAGTATGCAATGAAGATAAAAACCAGAAAAAATTTTTGAGACCCGGTAGCTCAATAATGCACCTTTAATACGCTTGTTAGTGGTCAAATTGTTAACTGTTCTAGCAGTCAAAATACATACCACAGTGGTATTTTTGCTGAAAAAAACGTGTTAAGCTTTTGCATTTGCATTTTATGCAAAAATTTATGTGTATTTGCTATGTTAAATGATTGAAGTTTAAACTATATGTTTACTTATGACATTATTAGTTTTGAACAACTGGCCCCTGGTTAATAATAAATTTTCCCTGATATTAGACGAATAATTTCTTTTCAGGCTGTAGATAAAGACAGGAAGGGGGAGATAAGTCTTGATGAGTTTATGGACCTGTTTCGTAGATTAATTCATGTACCCAGTGTAAGTACATAGCTCTGGGCTAGGAAAAGTAATGGGGAAAATTAAGGGGTGTTATTGTGCATAGTTTTAAAAGAAACTCAGCGATGTGAGGCTTCCTCTTTTCAGAGGAATTCATCTTTTTGGTGCCATTTTTCCAAACTCTTGATCCTGGAAACAAACCTTATGGGTACTTTAACCCATTTTGTACAGGAAACCCCATAAACGGGTACCCTAGCAAACAGTGCAGGCACAGATGAGAAGCCACAGAACATGGCGTCTCATCAGGGCCTACACTATTTGCAGAAAGTTCAGCCATTTTCCAAATCAATTTTGAAGAAACCACAACCTGTCATCCCAAAATCTAGAAATGGATTCCTGCTATATAGAAGGAGGAAGAGTCCATTTGGTACTAAAAGGGTTAAAGAATAGCCTTATCAAGGCTGATATTACAAGAAGCCATCACATACGTTTTCAAGGGATAATAACCAAAAATATCTCTAAATTTGTCCTGATTCTTCTGCCTATCTAGAGCTACAAGTTCTGTTTTGTGAAGCTGATTTGTGTTGAACAAGACACAGGTACCTGTTATATACACATAAACTATTCTATAAACTGTTCATTATGACTCAGTTTTCAATATAACAGTTCACACTGTTCAAAGATGGATCCCAAAAAGTTATAACTTATATACAAAAATGGCCATAAATGACCATTTTTCCATATAATCTGCACATTTTGGATTTGATAAACATGGTTGTTATAAGAGGTTGAACTGTATGTCCATAGGTCCTGGAATGCAAGATAAAAGTGCACAGTTATAAGCTAAATCCTTATGCACCAATTATGACTGTAGGAGACATTTTAAAAAAAAATGAATAAAAAAGCTTGAAGTATCATTTGCATTGTGTACTATGCAGACAATGTATATGAAATGTCAAGCCTGATTTTAGACACAAGTTTTGCATAAAATTTTAAGCCGGATTTTTCAGGGAAAACTGAGCTTGACATTTCTTGTGAATTGTCTGCTAGGCAGACAGTCCACATGTAATGTCAAGCCTGATTTTCTCTGAAAAATAAGAAAAAAAAGAGAAAATGTCATATGCAGCATCATGATAAAATGACAAAAAATATAGCTATCTTATTGTAACCCTACTTATTATAACTTGACTCGATCTTACACTATCATGTCATGCTTCCAGCACATTCTAGAGGTGTTTGGTTCAATCCCTGCGTCTAGAAATATTGTTTTATAGAGATTGATCATGAGATATTCTCCTGTTAATTCAAAAAGTCCTGGGCCGAGTTGTTCAAAGCCTCGTTAGCTTAACGAGATTGTAAGTGGTCAAAACGTCAATTGTCTAGCAAGTACAGAATTTGTTATAGAGGTATTTTTTCTGAAAAAAATGTGAGTAGCTTTTGCATATGCAAAAGCTACTCAAATTTTTTTCAGCAAAAATATTGATACCATAATGATCCTAAGTATTGGGACAGACAGGCCTAAGCAAATAGTGCAGACCCAGATCAGACTGCTTCTGAAGGAGCAGTCTGATCAGGGTCTACACTGTTTGCCATTCCGTCTGCACTTCTTGGACTCCTTGCTGGATCGTGAAACAAATTTGTTACAATTTTTGAAGAATTATGTCAAGTTCTCATGATGTCCGAACTTTTAGGATTTTTACAGTATATTTACCATG
Source organism: Lucinisca nassula (assembly GCA_963580285.1). Classification (NCBI taxonomy): domain Eukaryota; kingdom Metazoa; phylum Mollusca; class Bivalvia; order Lucinida; family Lucinidae; genus Lucinisca; species Lucinisca nassula. The sequence continues at coordinate 121,993,831 of OY757017.1, forward strand.
TTCAATGTTCGAAGTGTTAACGATAGGTTAACTAAAGACATCGTTAGTTTTAACTAAGGACATTGTTGGTATTGAACAATTTGCCTCTGTTGCCATTTACCGAATGTGCGGTAATCCTGAAAATTTATTTGAATTTGAGCCTTGTCTCAAGAAAACCTTTGTGACCAGGTTAGATCCAGACTGGCCTGCTGACAGCTACATAGACTGGCAAGCTACTTGAAATATAAGTTATACAAACTAGAGGTATTGTAGTTGGTCTGTGATTACTGACAATGACCAGTCTTAATGCTGATGAGACCAATTCTAGCTCTGGTCCAAAGGTTGTAAAACTTCTTTCATGCTTAACTTGGCTGAGCATGAAATTTAAAATGCTTATAAATATTACAATTAAAATGTAAGAGGCAATTTTTCTGATCAGATCATCACAGAATGTTATTTGTCTTGCTCATAAATTTTAAAATGCTAACAATTGTTTGCATTTTAAAATTTATGAGCAAGACTAATTTCATGTGCAAGTGAGTTGAGTATGAAAATAACCTCAGGGGTAACAGATGTTAGAAGAAGACAGCTCTGTTGGTGATGCCTTGTAGTATCCAAGCAGCGAAAACAAAGGTGCTGATCAGACTGTGCACATGTGCAGGCTGATCTGCTCCTTCAGTGTTTGCATATGCAAAAACAAGTTTTATAATGACATGGCTTGGTTCCCCTTAACCCTTATGCTGCTGAGAAAAACTGCATGTTAAAATGTGTGTGTGTTTGTGATTGAGTTTTATGTACCACAAACAACCACAGTAATATGGAGACAGAACCTCGATTTAAATACTCATCTGAAAGTCTGTAGAAGCACAAAATCAATCCCACATCCACATCTTAAAGAGTTGTCTGTTTATGTCATCTGCTGAATCATCTTGATCAGATTGATCTAGGTCCCTATTGTTTGCAACAGTGATTTTTAAAGTAACCAGCAGACGACAAAGCAGATGACATTTGGAATGACAGGCTCTCAATGGTTAACCCATTGCATGCGGGAAACCCCTAAAGGTGTACCTTGGCAAACAGTGCAGGCCCGGATCAGACGCCGCAGAATGCACTATTTGCTAACAGAATTTTCTGTCAAAAATAGAATAAAAACAAAAAATAGGCCTGACACCCCTTATATGACAAATTGACTTGTCCAGCATATGGCAATGGAAGAGTCCACTAGCGTACAATGGGTGAATAAGCATTGCAGAGAAGAACTATCAGAAATTTCTATAAATAACCATTCTATAATTATCCTTATTTGTTTCAGATTATTAATGAATATGTCGGTGATTGTTTTGTTCGAAAGAATAATGAAAGGTATAATTTCCAACATTTACCATAATTATGTCAGTCATTAATCTGAAAGGGGAATATGGCACATTTTCAAGGGAGATAACTTTTTCAAAGTTACTTTTTTTTTCACGTAACCATTAAAGAGCCACAAATTTTTAGAGCAGACAGAAACTTTATTTTCTGAAATATTTTTCAGATAAAATAAGGCTTGACTTTTCATGTGAATCATCAGCCCAGCAGAAATTCACCTGAAATGTCAAGCCTTATTCTCTTTGGAAAATAAGACGTCTGCAAATGAGGTGATTGGATGGTTAACCCATTGTATGCGGGAAACCCCTAAAGGGGTACCTTGGCAAACAGTGCAGGCCCAGATCAGATGCCGCATAATGCGGCGTCTGATCAAGGCCTGCACTATTTGCTAACAGAATTTTACATCAAAATTAGAATAAAAACAAAAAATAGGCCTGACACACCTTATATGACAAATGGACTTGTCCAACATATAGCAGTGGAAGAGTCCAAAGTATATAATGGGATAAGGGTAAATCAGTAGGGGTCTACTTTTTGTTGCTCCTGCTTTAAGCATGGAACGATATAGGCGAGGTTTTCTGTCTGAGCCGTCAACATTTGTGACAACCCTAGCATTCATCCTAATTTAAGAGTCCATTCTTGAATAACTATAAGCTTCAAGAACTATTTTATTTGTTACAAACTTGCATATAGGAAAGGCAACTTTAATGCAAGCATCCATATTTGACCGTGCCCTACATTTCATGGTTCACTGACTGTGTCAACCCTAGTGTTCATCCTAATATTCAAGTCCATTTCTCAAGAACGAAAAGAGCTTCATGAATGGGCCTCCATGGCCTAGTGGGTAAGAGCGCTGACTCTTAATCAGTAGGTCTCTCACCACCGTGGTTCAAGCATCGCTTGGGTCACATTTGAGACACCGAGTTCTGCAACAGAACATCAGGTGGTTTTCCTCTGGTACTCGGCTTTTCGCCCACCTTTGATTAATGATTGGCTTGAAATAAGTGAAATAAACTGAAAGGGCAGTAAAACAAAACAAAACAAAAATAAAACTTCCTTAATACTTGGTACAAACCTGCACTTTGGTATGGTAACCTTAATGCAAGCATCTTTATTTAACATTGACGCACATTTCATGGTTCACTGACTTTGTGGACTGTTGATCAACCCTAGCCTTTACCCTGATATTTCATTTCATTTATCAAGAACTATAACTTTCATTAATGATACTTGCATCTACGGATGGCAACTTTGATGCAAACATTTGACCTTGACCTACATTTCATGGTTCACTGATTTTTGTCGCAACTGCTTGTAGCAGGGTGCGACATAGGCGTCCGATTTTCCGTCTGTGCATCCGTTCGTCCATTCATCCGTGCATCCGTCCGTTCGTCCGTCCGTCTGTTAACATTTATGTCGAAGTTCGACATTTACGTCAAAGTTTTTATTTAAGTCAACTACAAGCTTCAGCTACCGTCAAACCTTACATGAAACATCTTATAGACCTTCTCACTTTGTAAGCACCTTGACCTGGTGAATTTGACCTATATTTTGCGCTCAAGTGACTTTTACCATTACTTCGAAGTTCGACATTTACGTCAAAGTTTGTATTGTAATCAACTATAAGACTAAACAACCATAAACCTTTCATGAAACATCACCCTGAGCTCCTGACTAGGCAAGCACCTTGACCCGGTGACCTTGACGTATATTTTACGCTTCAGTGAGTTTGACACAAATAACGTCAATGTTCCAGATCTTCTCAAATAAAAGGCCTACACCAATAAAATCTTGAATAGTGTTTCTCCTAGATGTTTTGACTCTGCAGGTACCTTGACATGGTGACCTTAACCTATATTTTACGCTCCACTGACTTTGACACATTTTATGTCGAAGTTCCAGATCTCCTCAAAACGCCCACAACCATCTAATCTTGCATAATGCTTCTCCTAGATATGCTGACTCTGCAGGTACCTTTACTTGGTAAATGTTCCAGATCTTCTCAAATAAAAGGCCTGCAACCACCAAATCTTGCATAGTGGTTCTCCTAGATGTACTGACTATGCAGGTACCTTTACTTGGTGACCTTGACCTTTTTTTGCACTCCATTGACTTTAACACATTTTAGGTCGACATTCCATATCTTCTTAACTATAAGGCCTACAACCACCAAACCTTACATAGTGCTTCTCCTACATTTACTTACTCTGTGGGTACCTTGACCTGGTGACCTTATCCTATATTATGCACTCCAGCGACTTTTACGTCAATGTTCAATATGTCCTAAAATAAATGGCCTATAGCCACCAAACTTTGCATAGTACTTCTCCTCATTGTACTGATTTGGCATGTACCTTGACCTGGTGACCATGCCCTATATTTTTGGTCCAGTGACTTTGACACATTTTACATCAACTATCAACTGCTATGAAATTTACGTAATTAATAACAACATTCTGATTGTGGCTTCTATGACTTTTGCTCCCAGCAGGTGCGACGCGGCCTTCTGCGGAATTCTTGTGTGAATTATTACTCTATCCGTACTGTTCACCCTAATGTTCAAGAACTATAAGAGTTTCATTAATGATCCTTGTAATAGACTTGCATCCAGGGATGGCAACGTTTATGCACACATCCTTGTTAGACCTTGACCTAAATTTCTTGATTTTGGGGACTTTGCGCCCCACAGACGTGACATAGCCTTCGGTGGAATTCTTGTTAAGAAACCCTCCCGATGTAGACCCCAGATGTTTGAATTTCCGGAAAGAAAACTATAATACCTATTTTTGAAAGCTCACTTCATTAGAAAAAATTGCTGAAACATGCCTTGTATTTGATGCCTCTATTCCTCTTCAGATGACAGTATGATTATTTTGAACAAAGATAAAAGTGGTTTTGTTGCACCTGCTTGTAGCAGGGTGCGACATAGGTGTCCGATTTTCCATCCGTTTGTCCATGCATCCGTCCGTGCGTGCGTTCATTTGTCCGTCCATCCGTCTATTAACATTTATGTCGAAGTTCGACATCTACGTCAAAGTTTATATTTTACAAACCCCAGCTACCATCAAACCTTACATGAAACATCTCATAGACCTTCTCACTTTGTAAGCACCTTGACCTGGTGACTTTTACCTATATTTTGCGCTCCAATGACTGTGACCATTATGTCGAAGTTCGGCATTTACTTCGAAGTTCGACATTTACGTCAAAGTTTATATTTGACAAACCTCAGCTACCATCAAACCTTACATGAAACATCTCATAGACCTTCTCACTTTGTCAGCACCTTGACCTGGTGACTTTGACCTATATTTTGCGCTCCACTGACTTTGACCATTACGTCGAAGTTCGACATTTACGTCAAAGTTTTTGTTTAAGGCAGCTACAAACCTCAGCTACCTTCAAACCTTACAGGAAACATCACCCTGACCTTCTCACTTTGTAAGTAACTTGACCTTGTGATTTTGACCTATATTTTGTGTCTGTTCATCCGTCCGTCTGTTAACATTTACGTCGAAGTTCGACATTTACGTCAAAGTTTTTATTTAAGTCAACTACAAGCTTCAGCTACTGTCAAACCTTACATGAAGCATCTCCCTGACCTTCTGACTTTGTAGGCACCTTGACCTGGTGACTTTGACCTATATTTTGCGCTCCAGTGACCATTACGTCGAAGTTCGACATTACGTCAGAGTTTGTATTGTAATCAACTATATGACTAAACAATCATCAAACCTTTAATGAAACTTCATCCTAAGCTCCTGACTAGGCAAGCACCTTGACCTGGTGACCTTGACCTATATTTTACACTCCAGTGACCTTGAAACAAATTAAGTTGATGTTCCAGAGCTTGTCAAATAAAATCTTGCATAGTGCTTCTCCTAGATGTACTGACTGTGCAGGTACATTAACATGGTGGCCTTGACCTATATTCTACTCTCCACAGACTTTGACACATTTTACGTCGAAGTTCCAGATCTCCTCAAATAAAAGGCTCACAACCATCAAATCTTGTATAATGCTTCTCCTAGATGTACTGACCCTGCAGGTACCTTGACCTGGTGACCATGACCTATATTTTACGCTCCAGCGACTTTGACACATTTTACGTTGAAATTCCAGATCTCTGCAAATAATAGGCCTACAGCCATCAAGTCTTGCATAATGCTGCTTCTAGATGTACTGACTGTGCATGTAACATGACTTGGTGACCTTGACCTATTTATCGTACTCCATTGACTTTTACACATTTTAGGTTGACATGCCATATCTTCTTAACTATAAGGCCTCCAACCACCAAACCTTGCATGATGCTTCTCTTACATTTACTGACTCTGCGAGTACTTTGACCTGGTAAACTTGACCCATATTATGCTCTCTAGTGGCTTTAACACATTTTACGTCAATGTTCTATATGTCCTAAAATAAATGACCTACAGCCACCAAGCCTTGCATAGTGCTTTTCCTCGATGTACTGATTTGGCACATACCTTGACCTGGTGACCATGGCCTTTATTTTTTGGTCCAGTGACTTTGACACATTTTACATCAACTACCAACTGCCAAGAATGAAATTTACTTATTTAATAACAATGTTCTGATTGTGGCTCCTGTGACTTTTGCCCCTAGCAGGTGCGAGGACGCCTTTTGCGGAATTCTTGTTTTATAGATACAAGTGATATACGTAGATGTCACAGTGACAGGTATTTGCAGTTTAAACAATTCAGGGGTCGCTAATAGTAGAATCGGTAAGTTTGGTCTATGTTGACCCCCACATAACCTCAGAAAGTACCGGTATTGGTGTGATTAGATAGATATTCAACTGAAATGCACATGCATAAAATTTTCAGACAAGAAAGAGGTACTAAATGAAGAAAGATTAAAAACAATGTTCTTTGAGTGATGTCACTGGGCTTACCCTATCCTGCAAGAAGCCATTTTTTAACCAGAAAGATAAGCCTACCGATTTTTCAAAGGGTTTACTGGTTATAAAAAACATGTGAATTTTGTCTCAGTTGAATTTTGCAGCATTGACCAGCATTGAAGATGCATTGTAAAGTATTTTTCATTAAACTTTTAATGATACATGATAGAAAAGAAAATTTTTAGGAGAAAATGTAAAATGGGGTTGATAATAGCAGAGATTGAAGACCCGACTTCACTTTAAAACTCATTTTAAAAAGGTGCAGCTGATTGGGTTTGTCTTTTTCAGAAGTGTCTCGGTTGAAAAGTTCCGACAGTTTTTGATACAAGAACAAAAGGTACGTGCACAAGTACATTGACTGTACCTGAGTTTATAATAACACTGTTTGTTCATCTCAGTACTGAGCAGGAGATTATTAAGGCTTATAAATTTTAACCCATAAAATGCCCGTCACGACAATTGTCGTCTGCTTTGTTGTCTGCCAAGTACTTTAAAATTAGTTTTTGCAAACAGTGTGAACCCGGATCAGACTGCTGATCTGGGCCTACAGTGTTTGCCTATATGAAAAAATATTTTAAACTTTGCAAGAAGATTCAGCAGACAAAATAAGCAGACAACATTTTCAGATGTAGTTTTTCTCTGCATCTTAAGGGTTAAATATATGTACCCAGCCAGTTCATCAGATTTAGAAGTACTTTATTTACCCTAAATATTTGGACACCTCAACTCCTTACCATACATGTTCTAAAATTTGAACAAGTACAATTTACTAGCTAATGTTATGTCTAAGAATAGCGGGATTAGTGGAAACAGTGTAAACCCTGAATGCAGCGTCTCAAGCTGCATTTACACTGCTAAGAGCTATCTGTCCGAATATGTGGGCCCCTGCCCATCGGGGCTTGGAGAAATAGATTGGGCTGCATGATGCTACCACGCAGAGCTGAAACCGACTGCACATGAGGACTGGTAAACCACTTAGAGGGTCTAAGCCTGCCCAGGCAAAGTGGTGCGAGTTGGACCGTCCCTACATATAAACTATTTTGGTTGGTTTGGGCGGCAGGGCTTGAGCTGTCATTTCATCTCAGTGTCGGGTAAAAGTCCCACAAAATTTCCAATGTCTCCAAAATGACTTAAATAGTGTTGTTGGCGGGGATGTAAAACCTCGATTCAAACAAACAAACAAACTGTCTGAATACATACAGTAAATGAGGTAGGCGATTAGAATGAAAAAGTAAAAATGCAACAAGGATTGAGGGAAATAGATACATCTGTCATATTTCCCCACCAAGTTTGCAAGGGAGATAACTTTTGTGACTTCCTGTTTGTGTTGTGGTTAAAAAGGAGCCACTCTGAGAAAGAGGCATACTCTTAAAAAGAAAGAATTCCTGCTCAGGAGCAAATTCTTTCCTTTAAGAGTAGCCCCCTATCAATAAAAGATACAAAAATATTGCTTCTCAGGAGCAAATTCTTTCCTTTAAGAGTAGCCGATTACAAAAATATTGCTCCTCGGGAGCAAATTCTTTCCTTTAAGAGTAGCCCTCTATCAGTAAGAGACACAAAAATATTGCTCCTCAGGAGCAAATCCTTTAAGAGTAGCCCCCTATCAATAAGAGATACAAAAATATTGCTCCTGAGGAGCAAATTCTTTCCTTTAAGAGTAGCCTCCTATTGATATAACAAAGGGGCAAATTCTTTCCTTTAAGAGTAGCCCCCTATCAATAAGAGACACAAAAATATTGCTCCTGAGGAGCAAATTCTTTTTTTTTAATAGTAGCCCCTTATTTATAAGAGATACAAAAATATTGTTCCTGAGGATCAAATTCTTTCCTTTAAGAGTAGCCCTCTATCAATAAGAGAACATTGCTCCTCAGGGGCATATTCTTTCCTTTAAGAGTAGCCCTGTATCAATAATAGATACAAAAAATTGCTCCTCAGGGGCATATTCTTTCCTTTAAAAGTAACCCCCTATTGATAAGAGATACAAACATATTGCTTCTCGGGAGCAAATCCTTTCCTTTCAAGAGTAGCCCCCTATCAATTAGAGATACAAAAATATTGCTCTTCAGGAGCAAATCCTTTTAAGAGTAGCCACTTATCAATTAGAGATACAAAAAATATTGCTCCTTAGGAGCAAATCCTTTCCTTTAAGAGTAGCCCTCTATTGATAAAGAGACACAAAAATTATTCCTGAGGATCAAATTATTTCCTTTAAGAGTAGCCCCCTATCAATGAGAGATACAAAAATATTGCTCCTCAGGAGCAAATTCTTTCCTTTAAGAGTTGCCCTCTATCAGAACCGGCCCCGATAGCTCAGTTGGTAGAGTGTCCGCTCCGGGGAACGGGAGGTCTCGGGTTCGATCCCGGGCCGCGACATACCAAAGTCGTTAAAAATGGTACTAGCTGCTCCTCGCTTGGCACTCAGATTTACGGGGTAGAGCTAGGACTGGTCGATCCAGTGTCAGGATAATGTGACTGGATGTGGTATCATGTAATGTGTCTGGGACATGATACTTCAGTGAGGCAGCACTATAAACGTGAGCATTGAGCTCCCTGTCGCAACCAGACACCGTCGTGATATGACTGAAAAATTGTTGAAAGCGACGTTAAACCCGAATTCACACACACACTCTATCAGTAAGAGATACAAACATATTGTTGCTCGGGAGCAAATCCTTTCCTTTAAGAGAAGCCCCCTATCAATAAGAGATACAGAAATTATTGCTTCTCAGGAGCAAATCCTTTCCTTTTAAAGTAGCCCCCTATTGATAATAGATACAAAAATATTACTCCTGAGGGGCAAATTCTTTCCTTTAAGAGTAGCCCCCTATTGATAAGAGATACACAAATATTGCTCGTGAGCAGCAAATTCAATAAGAGATAGAAAAATATTACACCTGAAGAGCAAATTCTTTTAAGAGTAGATCGCTATTGATAAGAGATACAAAAATATTGCTCCTGAGGAACAAATTCTTTCCTTTAAAGGTAGACCCCTAGTGATAACCTGAGGAACAAATTCTTTCCTTTTGGAGTAGAACTGCCTCTTCTGAGGGTGTATCCACTTCCCTTCAGATTGAATAGGACTAGTCCAAAAAGACCATAATCAGCTTCTGATTGAACATATAGTTAATGGCTGACTTGAATTGATCAGTACTAACTAAATTTTGTCAAAGATTTCAATTCCAGAACAGACAAAAATCTTATTATTTTTATGCCCCCGCATCATATGATGCCGGGAGCATATAGTTTTTCGGTTTTCCATACGTGCGTACATATGTACGTCCGTCTGTACGTGTGTGTGTACGTACGTACGTACGTACGTGATCCTGTAACCTCAGGTTAAAGTTTTTGTAACAGGTAGAGCCTGAACTTTTAGAACTCATATTTTCCTAACCATTTGATGGAACTGGTTCATCTTTGGTATGATGATAGATATAGGTCCAAAGTTTTATTAAGCAATACCCCCGCCCATGCCTGTGACCTCAAGGTCAAGGTCACAGACTTAGAAATTTTCAATGTAAAAGACTCGGGTTAAGGTTTTTGTAACAGGTAGGCTTGAACATTTTAGAACTCATATTTTCCTAACCATTTGATGGAATTGGTTCATATTTGGTATGATTATAGATATAGGTCCAAAGTTTTATTCAGCGATACCCCACCCATGCCCATGGCCTCAAGGTCAAGGTCATGGACTTAGAAATTTTCCATGTTAAAGACTCAAGGTATTTGTACCTGGTAGAACCTGAATTTTTATGATGGCTTTGGTTCATATGATGATAGATATAGGTACAATGTTTTATTCAGCAATACCCCCACCCATGCCTATGACCTCAAGGTCAAGGTCACAGACTTAGACAATTTTAATGTGAAAGATTTTAAAGAGCTCAATTTTCCAAACTATATTGTGGATTTGGCTTATGTATGCTATGATGATAGATACAGGTCCAAATGTTTATTTGGCAATACCCCCACTCATGCCTATGGCTTCAAGGTCAAGGTCACAGACTTAGAAATTTTCAATTAGATATTTTAAGAGTTGATATTTTCCAAATTGTGCGATGGATTGAGTTGATATTTGGTATGATGTTAGATACCTGTCCAGCTTATTCAGTGATACCCCAACCCATGCCCATGAGCTCAAGGTCAAGGTCACAGACTTAAAAATTTTTAATTATCCCCTCGCACAACATAGCTCTAGCGTCTATATTTCTCCACTGATTTCAATATAACTTCACACAATTGTTCCTTATAAAAATAGCTCGAGCAATTGTAACTTTCAAGGTCATTGCCTTAAGGTCAAGGTCACTGTGGCTATTTTAAGAAAAACTTTGTCATCGCTCTAGCGCTTGCATTTCTTCACGGATTTCAATATAACTTCACACAAATGTGCCTTATGACAATATCTCTAGCGAGTTCCACTTTCAAGGTTAAGGTCACTGTGGCTATTTTTAGAAAAACTTTGTCATCGCTCTAGCGACTACATTTCTTCACTGATTTCAATATAACTTCACACAAATGTTTCTTATAACAATACCTCGAGCGAGTTCGACTTTCAAGGTCAAGGTCACTGTGGCTATTTTTAGAAAAACTTTGTCATTGCTCTAGCGCTTACATTTTTTCACCAATTTCAATATAACTTCTCACAAATGTTCCTGATGACAAGGTCACACACTTAGAAAATTTTGTTGCAACATGAATTTTCGGGGTGAGGCGGGGCCCTTGGCGGGGGCATCTGTGTCGTCTGGACACATTTCTAGTTTTTTTTTGGCAGACAATTCACATGCATGTCAAGCCTTTATTTCCCTGAAAAATATGAGGAAAAAATCCTTTGAAAATACCATGTTTTGATTAGCAATGGAAGTGTAAGATATCATGAAACATTAGACAGGCCCCTGTGGCCTACCTGGTTAGAGCACTGTGTCTCTCACCACTGTGGGTCACATGTGTGATGCCAAGTTCTGCAACGGAAGGTCAGGTGTTTTTTCTCTGGGTAATCCGGTTTTTTCCCATCTCTGCTTGATGATCAGCTCGAAATAAGTGAAATAATCTTGAAAGTGCTGTAAAACCAAAAAAAAAAAAAAATCTTGAAACATCAGATAATGCCAAAATCAGTGGACTAGTTAAAAAAGGTGTTGAATATGGACTGACAGGCATATGTAGCTCTTTGTACCAGTTACATAGGATGTAACAAGAGTTGCTTCTCTTACAGAAATGACAGAAAGTTCACCAGCTACACCGCTTGATCTAAATTGTATATTTTCATTCAGGAATTTGGAGGCCGGAGTATAGAAAATGCTGAGGCAAAGGAGATTATTAAGTCGTATTTGAATGACGTGGGTCGGGAGATCAGTGATAGAATATACTTCACAGAGGAAGAGGTAGGAGTTTCTTTTTGCCGTTCAGTTTGTTTGCACACCTGGGGCCAGTTGTTCAAAACTATCGATGTTGTTAGTTAACATTTCGTTAAAACTTTGATAATTTTTCTTGGTAAATACAGAGGACCCTTATTATAATGACCGTATTTGTTCTCTTATATTTGCCGTTATAAAGAATTTGCCATTATAAAGAATTCCAGTCAGGAGTATGATAGGTAATAAAGGGCCTTTTCCGAGAAACAAATGTTATAGATATTTGTTAGAATCGCCTCACTGGAAACAAATGTTATAGACATTTGTTAGAATCGCCTCAATGAGGCGATTCTAAAAAATATCTATAATATTTGTTCCTTGGAGTACTAGATTACAAGACTCTTTTAAGAGAATGGATTTGATATGAGCATTTCCAGCCGCCAATAGCAGCCGATGCTAATCTTTGCCCTAAGGATTCTTTCCATTGAAATTGTCATTATAACGGGTTTTGTCATTATAACTAATGTCGTTATAAAGAGGGTTGACCGTTTTTTAATATTTTTGCATAAAAGAATGTGAGCAGTTTTTGCATTTGCTGCTCACATTTTTCCATCAAAAATATCAGCCAATTAGATATTGTACTAGCTAGAATACTTAGTATTTTGGCTACTAACAAGCCCATTAAGCTAATGATGCTGTGAATGACTGAACCCTGGTCTTAGTGGCAGGCCCATAGGTCTTCTAGTAGGTTGTGTCGTTCGCTATGCGACCAGCGAAGACTCGGATCATCGAGCCTTTGCATAAGTCTTCTGTAGCTACTGGACTATCCGAAAAGCAACAAGAGAAGACTTGGGCAAGACTGGTTTGATGAAGTGGTTGCTCCGAGTCTTTGCTGGCCACATAGGTCTTCTTGTAGGTTGTGTCATTTGCTGTACGACCGTTGAAGACTCAGATCAGTCTGCCAATCTGCACTGTCTGATCAGTGTCTGCTGTTTGCATGAGGCTTTTGTAACCTCTTGGCTATCCAAAGGAACTTGATAAAGCAGCTGATCTGACTCTTTGCTGGTCACTCAGGTCTTAGATTGTTTCCTTCACTGTGTGGCCAGTGAAGATGCAGATCAGCATGCTCATCTGCACACTCTGATGAGTCTTCACTGTTTGTATAAGCCTTCTTTAGGCTCTGGACTATCCTAAAAGCAACAGAAGACTTGGACAACACTGGCTTGATAAAACAGCTCATCTCAGTGTTTGCTGGCCATTCAGGGCCCAGTCGTTCAAAACTAACAATAGTCTTAGTTTCTGTAAAATTCCTAGACGTTTGGACACCTTGAGGACTTACTGTAATTCTCCTTGAAATTTTCACAAATTTGTTTCATGATCGGCAAGGAGGCCAAAATGGAATGGCAAACAGTGCAGACCCTGATCAGACTGCTCCTTTAGGAGCAGTATGATCTGGGTCTGCACTGTTTGCTTAGGCCTATCTATCCGAATACTCAGGATCATTACGGTAAAACTTTGATCATTTTATTGGGCTAAAATGCTCATATTTTTGTTTGCAAAAGCTATTCACATTTTCCCAGCAAAAATACAAGAGTATTGGATATTGTAGTTGCTAGAATAGTTAACATTTTGACCACTAACATTCTTGATAAGCTAAGAATGCTTTGAACAACTGGGCCCAGGTCTCCTTGTAGGTTTATCATACTGGTGGAGTTTAGGTTTTTCCCTGTCAACACTTTTTCAGGTCATTTTGGAGACCATGCTTCTGATTTTGTGAGACTTTTACCCAACATTGAGATGAAAGACATCTCATGTCCTACCACCCAAAGAAACCGCTATAGTTTAAGGATAGTCCAACTCACACAACTTTTCCTGGGCTGGCTTAGACCTAAGCGGTTTACCAGTGCCTAAGTTGCCGGCCTCGTAGCTCTGGCCGATGCTAGTCTGACTGGTGATCAGGAGTATGCGGGTTCTATACCTGCCGGGGTTGGCAACATTCTTTCATGGAGACTGATCATAAAATCTTTTCTACTGTCTTTCTCTCCCTTCTGCTGATTCAAGAAGGGCAGTTGTCAGTTTCTGGCAAAAGAATGTGCACTGTACTGGTTAACAGCTTACATATAATCCTGCCAAGGAATAGGTAAACTGGCTGGCTCAGAAATGACCTAAGTAGTATTGACTGGGCCATTAAACTCCAATACAGACAAAGTATGTAAGTTCGGTTGGTTTCAGCTCTGTGCAGAAGCTCCATGCTGCCCAATCTATTTCTCTGAGCCTTGATGGGCGGTGGTGCAAGTTTTATCATGCAAAAGCTGATTTATTTTATTTTAACCCTTATCTTGCTGTTCACGACAACCCCTATCTTTGCAAACAGTGTAGATCCAGATGAGATGGCTTCGAAAGAAGTCATCTGATCAGGATCTACACTGTTTGGCATTCAGTTTATGAATTTGTAGCAATAAATTAAATCAAGTAATTTGATTGGTTGATAGACAGAAATGGGTGTGGCTTAAATGAATATTCAGCAAGATAAGGGTTATTTTATTCAAAAATCTTAGATGTGGATATTGTAGAGAATGTAAGTGTTACATCACATTAAATGGATCTTTTTCTGTTTCCAGTTTTTAGATTATTTATACTCCAAGCACAACACTGTGTGGGACCGTAAACATGACAGCTTAACACAGGATATGTCCCATCCTTTATCTCACTACTGGATAGCTTCTTCTCATAACACGTGAGTATACACATTAACCCTTGTCATGATGAATATTTCAATCTACTACACTCCTTCCCAATTTTTCAGCCAGTTGTGTTGCATGGTTTGAATATTCTGTAGTAATTTTCTTCATTAATTGATGAAAGAACTTGTTTAAGCATTGGAATAAACTTACTGATTTTCACTCTGCTATTTATTTTGTTACAGACAGACATGCATACACAGACAAGGATACATTCATGTATGTGGGCACACACTATAAATAATAATAAAAAAATGAAAGGAGGTACTGAATAAAGCATTCAGTATCATAAGACATTCACCTTTATTATTACAGGTATTTAACAGGCGACCAAATGGCCAGTGAATCATCAGTGGAGGCCTACACTAGAGCACTAAAGATGGGCTGTAAATGTTTAGAATGTAAGTTTTATGCAAGAATATTATGTATACTTGTCTATCATTGAATACCTCAGATCAAGTTCTCACTAGATGCTGCGCCATACCAAGGGCTAGTTGTTCAAAACTATCGACATCATTAGTTTACGTATTGTTAAAACTTTGATCATTTAATACGGCAAACATGCTAATATTTTTGCTGGAAAAAATGTGAGCAGCTTTTGCAAATGCAAAAGCTGCTCACATTTTTTCAGCAAAAACACCAAAATCTTAGATATTGTACTTGCTAGAACAGTTAACGATTTGACCACTAACAAGCTCTTTAAGCTAATCATGCTTTGAACAACTGGACCCAGATTGATACATACCAAGGAGCAGTCTGGTATAGATAAAATTATAGTCCAGTCTTGACCATATTTGCTTTCACACTTAACTCTACCAGGCTGGACCAGAGCATATTTACATTTTCTCTTACCGTATTCGACCTATTTACCGCACATGCTCCTATAAGCGCACACCCAAGCTTTTTCTGGAAAAAAAATACACAAGCGCACACTTTACAGTCCCAACAAATTCAAATTGAGTTTTGCTGCATCTGTGACCCGGACAATCATAGGTATATGTGGTGAACCCCTATGCTGAAATTCAACTCTATAAAATAATCATATCGAAAGCTTTCTTTCGTATTTTTTTCGTATCGAGTGTGCGCTTATTAGGTAGATTTTTCACCACAATATTTTCGTACAATTTTGAAAAAACTAAGCGCACGGTGCGGTAAATAGGTCGAATACGGTAACTGTTCTAGTCCTATATTTGTTAATACAGTACATGTCTGGTCTAGACTTTATCACCAAACTTACTGTATGTGTTTGGACAGACAGGCATGAGCAAGCAGTGTAGACCCAGATGAGATGCTGTGGAATCTCAACAGGGTCTACACTGTTGGCCACTCATCCTGCTATTCTGAGATACATCAGGTAGTAGATTGTACTTGTTCAAATTTTAGAACAAGTATGGTAAGAAGTTGAGGTGTGTGAATACTTAGAGTTAATACGGTATTGCCCATATTGTGAATGCTGTTGCAGCTGTACCAGACTGGTCTGGTATGGATTGGTTTGTCTTGTAAATGTTCCCTAAATGAATCATTCTATCTTCCAGTTAGGAGGGCTCCATAATTTGATTAAAACAATTAACCCTAGTCCTGCTGAATAAACTTAGCCACCATCATTTCTACCTACCAAACAATTTAACTTCTTGATATAGTTTATTTATTGCAATTCACAAACTGCATGACAATTAGTGTAGATCCTGATAAGATGGCTTCTGAAGAAGTCATCTGATCTGGATCAACACTGTTTGCAAAGGCAGGAGTTGTTGTGTTCAGCAGGATAAAGGTTAAAATGTCATATTGAAAGGAAGAGTATAAATTCAGGTCGCTTTATTAACCAATTGTATACTAGTGGACTCTTGCATTGCTATATTGTTGGACAAGTTTATTTGTCATATAAGGAACATCAGGCCTATTTTTTCGTTTTTATTAGCTCACCTGTCACGTAGTGACAAGGTGAGCTTTTGGGATCACTTTTTGTTCGTCGTCCGTCGTGCATCCGTGCCTGCGTTCGTAAACTTTTTCTTCAAACAACATCTCCTCCTAAACCACTGATAGGATTTTGACCAAACTTCACAGGAATGATCCTTAGGTGGTCCCCTTTCAAAGTTGTTCAAATGGTTCCGGTCTGTTGCACATCTAGGTCACAGGAGCTAAAAATAGATTTTTTAATGAAAATTTTAAAAATCTTCTTCTCTGAAACCGCAAGGCCCAGGTCTTTGATATTTGTTATGAAGCTTCATGTAGTGGACCTCTACCAAGATTATTCAAATTATAGCCCTGGGGCCATAAATGCCCCCACCCCCGGGAGCCTTTGGTTTTACATAGGCTTATATAGGGAAAATCTTTAAAAATCTTCTTCTCTGAAACCGCAAGGCCCAAGTCTTTGATATTTGGTGTGAAGCTTCATCTAGTGGACCTCTATCATGATTGTTCAAATTATCGCCCTGGGGCCAAAAAATGCCCCTGCCCCGAGGGCCATTGGTTTTACATAGGGAAAATCTTAAAAAATCTTATTCTCTGAAACCACAAGGCCAAGGTCTCTGATATTTGGTTTGAAGCTTCATCTAGTGGACCTCTATCAAGATTGTTCAAATTATAGGCCTAGGGCTAAAATTGCCCCCGCCCCAGGGCCCTTTGGTTTTACATAGGCTTATATAGGGAAAATATTCAAAAATCTTCTTCTCTGAAACCACAAGGCCCAGGTCTTTAATATTTGGTATGAAGCTTCATCTAGTGGACCTCTACCAAGATTGTTCAAATTATAGCCCTTGGGCCAAAAATGCCCCCGCCCCGGGGACCTTTGGTTTTACATAGACTTATACAGGGATAATCTTTAAAAATCATCTTCTCTGAAACCACAAGGCCCAGTTCTTTGATATTTGGTGTGAAGCTTCATCTAGTGAACCTCTATCAAGATTGTTCAAATTATTGGCCTAGGACGAAAAAAGCCCCCACCTGCAGGCCCTTTGGTTTTACATTCATTGGCTTATACAAGGAAAATCTTTAAAAAGCTTCTTCTCCAAAACCGGATGGCCCAGTTCTTTGAAATTTGGTGTGTAGCTTCATCTAGTGGACTTCTACCAAGATTGTTCAAATCATAGCCCTTGGGTCAAAAATGTCCCCGCCCCGGGGCCCTTCGTTTTTAGATTGACTTATATAGGGAAATTTAAAAAAAATCTTCTACTCTGAAACCGCAAGGCCCAGGTCTTTGATATTTGGTGTGAAGCTTCATCTAAATCGTTCTAAATATAGCCCTAGGGCAATGAAAACCTTTGAAAATCTTCTTGTCTGAAAGCAGAAGGCCAAGGTCTTTGATATTTGGTATGAAGCTTCGTCTTGTGGATTTCTACCAAGATGGTTCAGATTATAGCCCTGGGGGCAAAAATGGCCCGCCCCGGGGACCATAAGGTTTATATAGACTTATATAAGGAAAACCTTTAAAAATCTTGTCTGAAACCAGAAACCATTCTTTAATATTTGGTATGAAGCTTCACCTTTTAGACCAATACCAAGATTAATCATATTATAGCCCGGGGCCAATAATGGCTCTCCCAGTGGCCCACTTGATACCATATGGATCAGGTGAGCGATCCAGGGCCATCATGGCCCTCTTGTTCTATTTTTGACGGAAAATTCTGTTAGCAAATAGTGCAGGCCCTGATCAGACACCGTGATCTGCGGCGTCTGATCTGGGCCTGCACTGTTTGCCAAGGTACCCCTTTAGGGGTTTCCCGCATACAATTGGTTAACTGCTAACAGTTAAATATTAGGACAGATGAGCATATGCAAACAGTGTAGGTCCAGCTCAGATGGCTCCTTCAGTCAAAATTGAGATAGTTCATTTGATTTGTTTGTTTGATTTGAGGTTTAATGTCCCGTAAACACTGTGTAGGTCATTTTGGAGACGTTGCTTGCAATTTTGTGGGACTTTTACCTGACATTGAAATGAAATGACATCTCAAGCCCTGTTGCCCAATGAAACCAATAGGGTTTGTAAGCATGGAGAGTCCGACTCGCACTGCTTTTCCTGGGCAGGCTTAGATCCTCTAAGCTGTATACCAGTAATTGTGTGCGGTCGGATTCAGCTCTGCGTGGAAACATCATGCAGCCATATGTAGTTCTTCAAGCCACGATGGGCGGGGGCTAAAATTCATTTGAAAAGGGTCTTTTTGCAATGGCTATTATCAGAGGCTCAGGCAAGCTTTTGCAAACAGTGTGGACCAAGATCAGACTGCTCCTGTAGGAGCAGTCTGATCAGGGTCACACTGTTTGCCTGTATGCAAAAATACGTTTTAACCTTTAGCATGCTGTAGGCGCATTCGTGCGCCCGTGAAAATGTAATGGCGCCACGCTGTAGGCGCAATCGTGCGCCGAAATTGACTGGTGTGCTTGGTGCGACTAGAAAAGGAGGAACTCTCGTTTTTCGGTGCGGTTTGGCATTTCGGTATCAAATAACATCCGGGCATCGATGAAAAAAAAAACTTGCCGTTTCGATGTTTTTGGATGGATTTTCTTCGGGTTTTCTGGGTAAGGATGCAATTTTTTTTAGGAAATCGCTACTTTTTAATGAACTTGATCTAATCGAGCCCAAAATACGCTCTGAAAGGGTGTTTTAAACGATTTTTCGACTCAGTCAGCTGAGTGACAGTAGGCTACTTTCGTTTTCCATATGCTTTGAATGGTGGAGAAATCAAGAAAAATACGGGTTTTTGCGTGTTAAAAGTTGCTGAAAATGGTAGTATTTGATAAAAACAATTCAGCGGGACGGAGTATCGATAAAAAAATTAATTCAGCATGCTAAAGGTTAAAGGTTGCAAGAAGATACAGCAGATGACATAATCAGAAACATTTTCAGATGTAGTTTTTCATGGCATATTAAGAGTTAAATATTTTTATAGGGGTGAGAAAGCCTTCTGAAAAGTGAAGGGTGTATACATGTATGTGTATTTTGGCTTGGTATTTCCGTTTATATTCAAGATCACAACATCCGGACAATTTAGCTGTGGTTAAAAGCACAATATTTATAGATATGTGAAGTCATTGGATGCTGATATGTCAACATGGACTGTGATGCAATGTGTTAATATGGTTCTGCTCCAATGAACAAGATGGCCTCCAGAGCTGTAAATAAAAAACCTTTAAATGACAACTCTGGTACTGGAACAATTAAGCTGGTAATTACAGGCCTCCATGGCCTAGTGGGTAAGAGTGCTGATTCTTAGTCATTAAGTCTCAATGCTGTGCGTTCAGGCCTAGCACAGATCACATGTAAGACTCCAAGTTCTGCAGTGGAAGGTCAGGTGTATTCCGTTTTTCACCCACTTGATTAAAAATTGGCTCGAAATAAGTGAAATAATCTTAATCTGGCCAAGTTAAACCAAAACTTAAAAAATAAGCTAGACATATTAAAGCACATTATTTATATTTATAGATCTATGACATTACTGGATTCAAATGTGTCAACATGGTCTCGAACAAATTGATATTGATGATGCAAGATCTATACTGCATTTTGATATATATATATATATCATATGTAAATTGATTATTTTGCATGAAATAGTAGATTGCGTACGAACATGTTGAGCTTTTCATATATTTCAATCTGCATGCACATATATGTTTTAATTTATGTATAGAGGATCTTACATGAGTGGTCATTTCATATGACACTTGTGTAATGAGCCTTCCACAAGTTTCTTAAATCACATATGAAATGACCACGAGTAAAAGATTCTGTTTATCATATAGTGAGTATAAAAAAGATTTCATTGCCGAAGAAGTTCGAAAGAAAACATAGAATTGTTACATGCCAGTAACTATATGATATTACATGCATGGTCATATGATTTTTATGACATGAAGTTACTGAGTAACAGCAACATTATATGATAAACAGTGAAACCTCTGGGGCCAGTTGTTCAAAACTAATGGCATTGTTAGTTAACGAATCGTTTAAACTTTGATCATTCTATATGGCAAATATACATGTACCAATATTGTGCTGAAAAAATGTGAGTAGCTTTTGCTACTCACATTTTTGCAGCAAAAATAACAAAATTTTAGATACTGTACTTGCTAGAACAGTTATCAATTTGACCACTAACGAGCTCGTTAAGGTAAAGAGGCTTTGAACAACTGGGCCCAGGACATTATATGATAAACAGTGAAACTTCAGTGACTCAAACATGGATGACACCATGGCTGTGTCAAACTCATACTTGAGTCCCTAGAGAAATTTCCATTAACTCCTCATAACAACTTTGTAACCCATAAAATGCCAATGACAACAATTGTTGTCTGCTTTGCTGTCTGCAGGTTATCTTAAAAGTAATCTTTTACAAACAGTGTGGACCCAGATCTGACTGCTCTGATCTGGGTCCAAACTGTTTGCCCATATAAAAAAAATATTTCCAAAAAGTTTGCAAGAAGATTCAGCAGACAACCTTAGCAGATGACATTTTCAGTTGTATTTTTTTCTCTGTATCTTAGGGTTAAAATATATGTTGTATATACTCATAAGAATTGTCTCCTTGAGGTAATCTTAGCCCGTATAAGAGGTGGTATCCACATATTATTTATCTTATTTCTGCACAAAAACATATATTGTGGGTACTCATTAGAAGCGCCTCACTGAGGTGCTTCTAATAAGTACCCACAACATAAGTTGTAATGCATGTGTTGTGGGTACTCATTGTTGAGTACCCACAACATGTTTTCATGTGTATGTTGTGGGTACTCATTAGAAGCACCTCACTGAGGTGCTTCTAATGAGTACCCACAAAATATGTTTCCATGCAGAAATGAAAAAAATATCAGTACTTTCCACATGACAAAAGGGCCTTATCTTAAGATATGGGCAATTCTGATGAACACACAACATACCTTTATTTTATAGAAGATGAAAACGATGTCCCCGTCTGACCTTGGGCTCTTATTAACCGTCAGTTGCTGGGACATCCCCTATCTCAAACAAATTTCCATGGTCCCTTCAAGCCTCCGCCCATAGGGGCTTGAAGAAATATATGGGCTGCATGATGCTTCCACGCAGAGCTGAATCCAGCCCGCACACTAGTACTGGTAAACCGCTTAGAGGATCTAAGCCTGTCCAGGAACCGCAGTGCGAGGCGGACCGTCCATGCTAATAAACCCTATTGGTTTCATTGGGCGACAGGGCTTGAGATGTCATTTCATCTCAATGTCGGGTAAAAGTCCCACAAAATTGGAAGCAACGTCTCCAAAATGACCTTTACAGTGTTGACGGGGACATTAAACCTCAAATCAAACAAACAAACCATGGTCCCTTCAAGGGGGTTCAAGCCATTGAAGTTTGACTTTTTGACTTTACCATTATCCTTCTGAATAATTGATTTAGCCACTCCCATTTCTGACTTTGAACCAATCAGATAACTTGATGTCATTTATCCGCAAATTCACAAACTGAATGTCAAACAATGTAGATCCTGATCAGATGGCTTCTGAAGAAGCCATCTGATCTGGATCTACACTGTTTGCAAAGTTAGAGGTTGTTATATTAAGTGGAATAACGGTTATGGTTATGCTAGATATTGTTTACGTATTGTTGGAATAAATCTTGTGATTTATGCATAAATGTTGTATAGATATCAGTAAATGTTCATTTATGTATATCTCTGATGAGCTGGTTCATGAGACATGGAATATATTCTTTTCGAGTGTGATAATCTTTTTAGTGCATTTGTGAATGTTTGCTTCATTTGAGGTTTAATGTCCCATCATTGGCATCAGCACTATATGGGTCATGTTGCTTCCATTTTAGTGGGACTTTTACCCGACATTGAAATGTATTGATATCTCAAGCCCTGCTGCCCAATTAAATCTATAGTGGTAATATGCATGGACGGTCCAACTCACACTACTTTGCCTGTATGTAGTTGTTGTACTCACAGCTCTGCATGGGAGACCGTGCAGCCCAATCTATTTCTCCAAGCCCGAAAGGGCTGGGACCCGCATATGTGAATGTAAAATGATACCTGTGAATGTAAAATGCTTCGTGTGAATGTAAAATGACATGCTGTTGAATAGTAAATGTAAAAGATTGTGACAGCTGCAATATACTGTAGGAAAGGCTGGCCTTCTGCACATCTGACTGTAGTGATCAGGAGGTTGCAGGTTCAATCCCCAACATTCTTTCATAAAGCTTGATAATGAAATATTTTCTATGGTTACTCTCTCTCTCACTTCCGCTGTTTCAAGAAGAATAGTTGTCTTTTCGTGGTGAAAGAATGTGAAAGAATGTAAGCCTGATGTGGAAAGATGTGTTTAGGTAAAGTGACCAGCTTGATATGATCTAAATAGTGTTGACCAGGCCTTTAATCCTAAACAACAAAATGCATTCGTAATATTGACTGTTTACTCATGAGCTGACTCCAATACCGTATTTACTGTATGTTTTCGGACAGACAGGCCTGAGCAAACAGTGTAGACCCAGATGAGACACCGCAGAATGCGGCGTCTGTTCTGCAGCGTCTCATCAGGGTCTACAGTGTTTGCCATTCTCTCAGTTCTTTTTAGACGCAAATCGGGGAGTAATTTATATTTGTTCAAATTTTGGATAAAGTATGGTAATGAGATCAGGTGTCCTAATCTTTGGGGTAAATACGGTATCCATAGTTACAGTATCATTCTGTACCCAGTTGTTCAAAGCTTTATGACCTTAATGAACTCATTTTGTTCAAATTGTTAACTTGTCTGGCACGTAAAATATCTAATACTTAGTATTTTTGCTGAAAAAAATGAGGGCAGCTTTTGCAGCAGTGCAAAACACACTTAGTTTGTCAGCAAAAATATGCTTTTACTGAATGGATTAAGTTACAACTGCATTAATTCTTCAGCTGCTGCATGAATTACTGAAGCAGATGACAATTTGATTTTTGAAAATATTTTTAGCTCACCTGTCACATAGTGACGAGGTGAGCTTTTGGGATCACTTTTTGTCCGTCGTGCGTCCGTGCGTGCTTCCGTAAATAATTTCAAATAAGTATATCTCTAATACCCCATGGCCAATCTTGATCAAATTTCATGTGAAGCATCATTAGGTAGGGGGAAAGGCTGCATAAGGTTTTTGGGCTTATCATATTGAAATTCTGGTTGCCATGGCAACATATAGCTCCCATAGACTTATAATGGGAAAATTTTTAAAAATCTTCTTCTCTGAAACCACAGGGCCATGAGCTTAGATATTAAGCTTGTAACAATGTTAAATGGTCACCTACATAAATCCTGCCAATCATGCCCCTGGGGTCCAAATTGGCCACTTCCCGGGGCCCCTTAGCTCCTATAGACTCATAATGGAAAAAAAAGCTTCAAAAATCTTCTTCTCTGAAACCACAGGGCCCAGAGCTTAGATATTTAGCATTTAGCAAAGGCAAGTGGTCACCTACATAATTCCTACCAATCATCCCCCTGGGATCCAAATGGGCAACGCCCCGGGCCCCTTCACCCCCATAGACTCATAATGGAAAAAAGCTTCAAAAATCTTCTTCTCTGAAACCACAGGGCCCAGAGCTTAGATATTTAGCATGTAGCAACGGCAAGTGGACCCCTACATAATTCCTGCCAACCAGGCCCTTGGGTCCAAATTGGCCACGCCCCGGGGCCCCTTAGCTCCTATAGACTCATAATGGAACAAAGCTTCAAAAATCTTCTTCTCTGAAACCACAGGGCCCAGAGCTTAGATATTTAGCATGAAGCAACGGCAAGTGGTAACCTACATAATTCCTGCAAATCATGCACCTGGGTTCCAAATGGGCCACGTCCCAGGGCCCCTTCGCTCCCATAGACTCATAATGGGAAAAAGCTTCAAAAATCTTCTTCTCTGAAACCACAGGCCTCAGAGCTTATATATTTAGCATGTATTAACGGCAAGTGGTCACTTACATAATTCCTGCCAATCATGCCCCTGGGGTCCAAATTGGCCTTGCCCTGGGCCCCTTAGCTTCTATGGACTCATAATGGAAAAAGCTTCAAAAATCTTCTTCTCTGAAACCACAGGGCCCAGAGCTTAGATATTTAGCATGTAGCAAGGGCAAGTGGTCACCTACACAATTCCTGACAATCATGCCCTTTGGGTCCAAATTTGCCACGCCCCCGGGCCTCCTTCACTCCCATAGATTCATAAAGGAAAAAAGCTTCAGAAAATCTTCTTCTCGGAAACCACAGCACCCAGAGCTTAGATATTTAGCATGTATCAAGGGCAAGTAGTCACCTACATAATTTCTGCCAATCATGCCCCTGGGTTCCAAATGGGCCATGCCCCAGGGCCCCTTTGCTCCCATGGACGGGCCTCCGTGGCCTAGTGGTTAAGAGCGCTGACTCTTGATCATTAGGTCTCTCACCGCTGTGGTTCGAGCCTCGTGTAGGTCATATGTGAGACGCCAAGTTCTGCAACGGAAGGTCAGGTGGTTTTTCTCCAGGCACTCCTGTTTTCCCCCACCTCTGATTAACGATCGGCTCGATATGAGTGAAATGATCTTGAAAGGGCGGTAAAACCAAAACCAAAAACCAAACCTTTGCTCCCATAGACTCATAATGGGAAAAAGCTTCAAAAAACTTCTTCTCTGAAACCACAGGGCCCAGAGCTTAGATTTTTAGCATGTAGCAATGACAAGTGGTCACCTACATAATTCCTGCCAATCATGCCCCGGGGTCAAAACGGGCAACGCCCCGGGGCCCCTTAGCTCCTATAGACTCATAATGGGAAAAAAAGCTTCCAATATCTTCTTCTCTGAAACCACAGGGCCCAGAGCTTAGATATTTAGCATGTAGCAAGGGCAAGTGGTCACCTACATAAATCCTGCCAATCATGCCCCTGGGATCCAAATGAGCCTCGCCCCGGGGCCCCTTCGCTCCCATAGACTCATAATGGAAAAAAGCTTCAAAAATCTTCTTCTCTGAAACCACAGGGCCCAGAGCTTAGATATTTAGCATGTAGCAACGGCAAGTGGACATCTACATAATTCCTGCCAATCATGCCCCTGGGTTCCAAATGGGCCTCCATGGGCCCCTTCGCTCCCATAGACTCATAATGAAAAAAGCTTCAAAAATCTTCTTCTCTGAAACCACAGGGCCCAGAGTTTATATATTTAGCATGTAGAAATGGCAAGTGGTCACCTACACAATTCCTGCCAATCATGCCCCTGGGTTCTCAATGGGCCACGCCCCTGGGCCCCTTCGCTCCCATGCTCATAATGGAAAAAAAGCTTTCAAAATTGCTCAACACATTGTGCTTGGATGAACAAGATGGCTAAAATTATAAAAACCTCCTTATGTCAACCAAAATTGCTCAAACCCTCTACTCTACCATATATTATCTTCAATTCCATTTGTACAATATGGATCAGGTGAGCGATCCAGGGCCATCATGGCCCTCTTGTTCATAGTAAATAAGGCCTGACATTACTTTCGAATCATCTGCCCTGCACCTATAATGTCAAGCTTTATTTTCACTGAAAAATAAGCAAGATACACCTTTAAAATGTTGTCTGCTTATACTGTTTAGCAGTTGAATTTTGTAAACTTTGAACAGCTGGGTGCACATAATATTATCTGTGGTGTAAAGTCTGTTCAGTTTAACTGGGATATGCCAGGAAAATGGGTGCATTGTATGATATTATAAGGTATTCATTCACTCCCACCTTATTTCATCTTAAATCTTAAAAGAGGCTATCTACTTGGATATGAGCTGCATTAAGCCAAAAGGTGTCTTAACCTTTAATTTGCCAATCATGACATAAAGAGACATCATTTTCAAAGAAGAATTTTTATGTCTCCCCTGAATTTTTTTTTTTTCAGAGAGACATATTGTTTTGTCCCCGGGTGTCTGTCTGTCCGTTTGTCTGTCTGTCACAAAATCGTGTCCGCTCTATAACTTGAAAACCGTTCAAGCTATCTTCATGAAACTTCATATAAATATTAATCAATTTTTGTGTACAGTCAATAACTTTATTATTCTTTGATGGATTATGAAATTACTTGGTAGAAATGTTAACCGTCCTGAGATGATGTGTTGTACATCAAAGGTCAAGGCCATACTTAGAAGTCAAAGGTAAAAAAGTGCTTTTTAGTGTATGGTTAATAACATTCTTATTTCTCCATGACCTTTTTAAAGTTACTTTGCAGAATTGTTCATCTTCATTAGATGATGTGTTGCCCACAAGACCCAGGTCAATACCTCCAATGTCAAGGTCATACTTAGAGGTCAAAAAGGGGAGACATCTGTGTTTTTGTAGAAAAACAAATTCTATTTTCTTTTTATTTTTCAGTTAAAATTAGATTTGACATTTACATGTAATGTTAAGCCGTATTTTCCCTGTAAATGATTAAGAAAATAAATTTATCATCCATAGCAACTGATAAGGTTCGTATTTTGTGATAACTGAAGGATTGTTTTCCTCGTTTCTCCATAAAAACCTATGTTGTGGGTATTCATTAGAACCCTACCTCAAAAACCTATGTTGTGGGTATTCATTACAACTGAAGAGGCAGTTCTAATGAATACCCACAACATAGGTTTTTCTGGAGAATTAACAAAAACTACCCTTCAGTTATCACAAAATAACAAACTTAGCTGTTGTTATGTTTGCCATCTCTATAAATATACAAGTGCTAAGGGTAAAGATAAGTGTGTTCAGCAAAGAATCATATCAGTGGGCCTTGGGTGTGTGTTTTACATCCCACCAATAGCTAAGGTAAAACTGAGACGGGACCTCCTGTCTACATGAAGAAGCTAAGCTTTAGTCAACAGGCATCGCTTATTGGACTCTGTGGATGCATATGCTGAACTGAGTCTTCGCTGTGCACACGTCTGCGGACACCTTTTCTCTTGTCACGGCTTATGGTTCTTTGCCCATGAATGATGAAAATAACCCATTTTAGATGGGAATGCTAAAATGGGACATTGGCAAACAGCGCAGGCCTAGATCAGGCGCCGCAGACTGCAGCGTATGATCAAGATCTGCACTGTTTGCAATTCTTTAAATAGATTTCTTTAACCCTTAACCCTTCTCTTGCTGAATATTCATTTAAGCCACACCCATTTCATTATATCAACCTATCAAATTTTTGATGTAATGTATTGCTACAAATTCATAAACTGAATACCAAACAGTGTAGATCCTGATCAGATAGCTTCTTCAGAAGCCATCTGATCTGGAACTACACTGTTTGCAAAGATAGGGGTTGTCGTGAACAGCAAGATAAGGGTTAAGCTGCCGACAAAAACGTCTGAAAATGTCGTCTGCTTATGTCGTCGGCTGAATCTTCTAGCAAATGTTTTTATACCCCCGGCATACGAAGTATGCCATGGGGGTATATAGTTTTTGTCTTTTCCGTCTGTCTGTCTGTCTGTCTGTCTGTCCGTAAACAATTATTTTGTGTCAAAGATATCTCAGTAACTGCTTCACATAGAAACTTGAAATTTTGCACACATGATCAGTATGACTACTTGTATTGTGGGAAAGAAAATAAGGGCCAAGGGGTCAGGCCTTTTAGAGTTATTTCCCTTTGTAGTTCTTGCTGTTTAATAGTGTATATTTTTATTTTGTGTCAAAGATTTCTCAATAACTACTGTACATAGAAACTTGAAATTTTGCAAACATGATGAGTATGACTAGTTGTATTGTGGGAAAGAAAATAAGGGCCAAGGGGTCAGGCCTTTTAGAGTTATTTCCGTTTGTAGTTCTTGTTTGTGTCAAAGATATCTCAGGAACTGCTTCACATAGAAACTTGAAATTTTGCACACATGATCAGTATGACTACTTGTATTGTGGGAAAGAAAATAAGGGCCAAGGGGTCAGGCCTTTTAGAGTTATTTCCCTTTGTAGTTCTTGCTGTTTAATAGTGTATATTTTTATTTTGTGTCAAAGATTTCTCAATAACTACTGTACATAGAAACTTGAAATTTTGCAAACATGATCAGTATGACTAGTTGTATTGTGGGAAAGAAAATAAGGGCCAAGGGGTCAGGCCTTTTAGAGTTATTTCCCTTTGTAGTTCTTGTTTCAGCTGAGGTGATGGCACTGGCCGGGGGTATACGTGCCCCACTGGGCACTTTTGTCTAGTTAAAAATATTTTTGCATACAGGCAAACAGTGTGGGCCCAGATCTGGGTCCACACTATTTGCAAAAAAGGACTTCTAAAGTAACCGGCAGACGACAAAGCAGATGAAAATTGTCATGATTGGCATCTTATGGGTTAAATCTCTTGATCTGACAACCCTAAATTTTAAAACAGACTTGTACTCTATATAGCAAGAAGATTCTTTTCAGCTTGAAATGTATTAAAATTGTCCTGGCATACCCAGAAATGTTGTATTGTTTCTGTATGTAGTGGACTGCTGGGACGGACCGGACGGCTATCCTCAGATCTACCATGGACACACCCTCACGTCACGCATTCGCTTCCTAGATGTACTTAAAACAATCAAAGAACATGCTTGGTCTGTTTCAGAGTAAGTGAAATTGACAGTCTGGTTTGAGATTTACTATGACTTGTCTATTTTTTTCGGGATTTTCATTTTCAGAAAAGGGGTTTGGTTTGAGATTTCATGTGGAATTTTGCAGCAATCTGCTTTTGTTTTAGATCAGAAAGAGTTGATCCAAGACAAAGGCCTAAGTCTGAATTTGCAAGAAACACTCTCGTTTCATTATTTATCTTTTATTGTGGATTAGCCATAAAATAAAATAACCTTCCTTTTGAAAGTGGTATTAGTGGTCATCTTCTGTATGTTGCATTTTTCTGGTAAAATGCGTGCACTTGTACCTTTGTAATTGTCTGATACACTATTAACTCTTTATAACACTATTGTCAGGGTACTATTCAGAAACACTATTAGTCAAGCAACCATGTTATATCTAAACAAACATGTACAGGAAAATGACCAACTATTGCCATTTTTCTATATAATCTGAAAATTTTTTGAATCTCAGCTTAAATCTGTGCTATATCCAAAATTATGATAAAGTGAATAGTGTTACAAAGAGGTTGGTAAGTATGTTTTCACATAATAGTTTAAAGGAACATATTGGTCTGCATGCACATTATTTTTGTTGTAATTTTGTGCTGATAAATGTTTCATATAATCGTATTTGCCAATGAAATGGTGCATTTTGGTAGTTCTTATTTTTCTTAAACTTCGGGAAAAGTGCACAGATAATTTGTTTATTGCACAGTATTATGTTTTATTGTTTTGATACATATTTATCTACTGCCTCAGTGTTAATGTTGTAATATTCTGTGGTCAGTTCTGTAACCTTGGTTTTCCCTCATACTTTAGTAGAATATTTGGACATATATCTTTAGTGCTGTTATAATGTTATGCGTGATCTTGCATCTGATTGGGTAGCTGTTGGTTTTGTCTATGTAAGCATGGATTTGATTGGCTACTTCACATACTATCTTAGTTCTGATTGGTATATTACACTGGTTCCCTTCCTGCTGCAGTGGATTGTTGGGATGGACCAGATGGTTATCCGCTTGTGTTTCATGGTCACACTCTAACTTCAAAGATCAGATTTCTGGAAGTGGTTCAGTGCATTAAGGAGTACGCTTGGGTAGCTTCAGAGTAAGTTTCATCTATTCACAAATGAATTCTACCATCTCTTTCAGGGGAGGCAACTCCTTGAAAAAACAATTTTATCTGCTCAACATGGCTTAACAGTGTTCCTGGGCTTTTAAACTCCTTCAGTGTCATTATGAGCCAGCACATGTCAAAACCTCCAATAAGACATGTGCCCAACAAAGACTCAGCTTCATTGTGCGCTCTAAAGATAGCTAAGGGCTCAATGCTCCTTAATGCAGCAAGAGAAGTGTCTGGTTAGACTATATGGATATGCAGGCTGATCTGAGTCTTCGATGGGTGCACATGTCTTATTGTAGGTTTTGTCGTGCGCTGGCTCATTATGCTCTGCCTTGAAAATATCTCTAGTCACTATAATTTGGACACGTTCAGTTCTTGTAAAGGGATACAAGTTTTTGAAATGAGTAAAGTTACTGAATGAGAATCATCTCTATTTCAACTTGTAATGCATAAAGGGGCCATTCACCTTATTTGCATTATCTGCTGGTTCCTAGTCTGAAGGTTATTGGTGTTGAAAAAACAGGTAACCAGACCCCCCTGACCTTGAAAGGTCAGGGGGTCTGGTTACCTGTTTTTCCTGTATTGACAATGTGCAAGCTGGGAGCCAGCAAATAATGCAAATATAGTGAATAGTGATCTTTGCTTATTGTTCACTCAAAGGTACATTGACTAGCACTGTAAAACATTTCGCATAGAATTTGTCCTTCTCATAGATATCAAAATGACAACTACTGCAGGAATTTCATAAAAATGAACAGGACAAATTTCATCCCTCTGACAGTATTCTTTCATTCTTTCTTTTTCCTGTTGATAAATGAATTCAGAACTGTTAAAGTTTGAATCTCTTAAAGAGCAGAGAAAACAAAGTAGGCTGATACTTTTATATAAGGGTCTAAAGGGTAGAGCTAGTATACCCATGGGTGACCTAGTTCCCCCTTCAAAGACAACACTTCGGAAAAAACATTCATTAGCCCTTCCAAAAATCGGCACTAGGACTGACATCTACAAATTTAGCTTCATCCCTAGGACAATCTCAGATTGGAACGAGCTCCACTCTTCTCTCTTGATGTCTGCAGAAGGTGCAGATGATTCCATCTCAAGATTCACCACCCTTGTGAGGTCTAGGGACTAGTTGGTCGAAGGTCCTGGTGAAGGATTGTCCAAAGACGTGTCATCAGTAAACAACTCTGATTCTGATTCTAATGCACTTGTAAATTTAGCATGGTATCTGATTGGAAACTAAAAAATTTGAGACTATTTTCTGTGATATACTGTCGGAATCTCAGCATCTTTCGTAAAATCACTTTTCATTGACTAAAATGTGGTTTTATGCTGCTGACTGTTTGCACTTTTGTGTAAGTACAAGAATTTTAACCCTTTTTGTACCAAATGGAATATTCCACCTTATATATAACACAAATCTGTTTCAAAATTTAGGGGTGTCTGGTTGTGTTTTCTTCAAATTCTATTCGGAAAATGGCTAATATTGTTGCAAACAGTGCAGGCCCTGTTCAGACGCAGCAGTTCTGCGGCGTCTGATCTGGGCCTGCACTGTTTGCCAATTACCAGTTTTGAGGTTTCTGGTACAAAACGGGTTAAAAAACACATAAGTGCATTAGAATGGGGATAACTGCATTTATTAATAGTTGTCATTTCAGGAGATATATTGTTTGTTTTCCCGTCGCAAGTTGTGTTTTATAGCTACTGACAAGCCCACGTAAAACAAAGGTCTGACCATTAAACTGACAATATACCTCCCCTAATGAAAAGCTTCTGAATGGGTGCTCAAGGTGAGCTTTTGTGACTGCTTTGTGTCTGTCGACTGTCTGTGTGTCTACAACAATGTCTTCAAATGACATCTCCTCCTAAGCCACTAAGCCAGTTTCATAATAATTTCACACAAATGTTTCTGTTATAGCCTATACCAAACAGCCAGAGTAAAAAATTGAAAAATCTTTACATGACATCCCTCTCAAGCTTTTGTGTTGATTTCAAAATGATTTGACAGAAATGTTTCTCCAAAATGATTTGTCAGAAATGGTTTTCTCCTTAATCTGTTACAAAATTGCTAAAATGGTTTGGTCTGCTGATTAAGATGGCAGCCAGAGCTAAAGACAGAAAAACCTTTAACCTTTAGCATGCTGTAGGCGCATTCGTGCGCCCGTGAAAATGTAACGGTGCCATGCTGTAGGCGCAATCGTGCGCCGAAATTGACTGGTGGGCATGGTGCGACTCATAGTTAAAGGAGGAACTCTCATTTTTCGGTGCGGTTTGGCATTTCGGTATCAAATAACATCCGGGCATCGATGAAAAAAAAAACTTGCCGTTTCGATGTTTTTGGATGGATTTTCTTCGGGTTTTCTGGGTAAGGATGCAATTTTTTTGAGGAAATCGCTACTTTTTGACGAACTTGATCTAATCGAGCCCAAAATACGCTCTGAAAGGGTGTTTTGAACAATTTTTCGACTCAGCTGAGTGACAGTAGGCTACTTTCGTTTTCCATATGCTTTGAATGGTGGAGAAATCAAGAAAATTACGGGTTTTAGCGTGTTAAAAGTTGCTGAAAATGGTAGTATTTGATAAAAACAATTCAGTGGGACGGAGTATCGATAAAAAAATTAATTCAGCATGCTAAAGGTTAAACAACATCCCTCAAGCAAATGGTTTGATTTCAGAATAATTTCCCAGACATGTTTCTGTAATGTTTGTGTTATAGCCATGTTCCAAATTTGCTAAAATAATTCTGGTCCAGTATACATGATGGGCACTGGAGCTAAAAACAGAAATAAATATATCAAGCCAACTGTTGTTTTCAAAATAATTTCAGAGAAATGTTTCTTTCATAACTCTCTTCCAAAATTGCTGAAATGGATATGCTCCACTGAACAAAAAGGCGTCCAGAGCTAAAAACAGAAACACAGTTGTTTGGTCGTCAACAATTTCTTCAAATAACATCTAATCCACCAAGCCTATTTCAAAATAATTTCAGTGGCGCCTGGTTCTAAAAATAGAAAACAGCTTCTCACAAGCCTGTGGTCAGATATAAGTAGAATGTCATATGGTTCCTCATCAAGTTGATGATCTCTCATATCAATTTTGTCTTGAGTCAGGTGAGAGATTCAGGTCCATTATTTGTGATATCTCAATTACTCAGTCTCATTTTGCCCCCGCCCATAGGGGCTTGAAGAAATATATGGGCTGCATGATGCTTCCACGCAGAGCTGAATCCGGCCCGCACACTAGTACTGGTAAACCACTTAGAGGATCTAAGCCTGTCCAGGAACCGCGGTGCAAGGCGGACCGTCAATGCTAATAAACCCTATCGGTTTCATTTGGGGACAGGGCTTGAGATGTCATTTCATCTCAATGTTGGGTAAAAGTCCCACAAAATTGGAAGCAACGCCTCTAAAAATGACCTTTACAGTGTTGACGGGAATTTTAAACCTCAAATCAAACAAGCTCATTTTAAGCTAAAGATTCGTTCCATTTAAATTGCCATTATGATGAGTTTTGCTCTTATATCAAATTGCCTGGTCAGGTCATTTGATGCAGTGTTTTTTAAACCTGGATTTAATACTTGTACATGCCTCCATGGCCTAATGTATAAGAGCGATCACTCTTAATCATTAGGTCCCCTGGTTTTTCTCTGGGTACTCTGGTTTTTGTCCACCTTTAAGGATCGGCTCTATATGAGTGAATCTTGAAAGGGCCATAAATTAAAACAAAAAAAGCACATGTACATGTAAAACAAGGGCCAATTGTTTGGAATTACCGTAATGAACCTAAATATTGTGACAGACCTAAGCAAGCAGTGCAGACCTATATCAGACTGCTCCTGATGTGATCAGAATCTACACTTTACCATTCCATCTACACCTTTTGGACTCCTTGCTGGATCATGAAAAAAAATTGTCAAAACTTTAGAATTACAGCAAGGCCTCACCCACTGGGACTTGAAGAAATAGATTGGCTGCATGATGCTTCCACGCAGAGCTGAAACCGACCGCACATGAGTACTGGTAAACCGCTTGAGAGATTCTAAGCCTGCCCAGGTAAAGCATTGCGAGCTGGACTGTCCGTGCTTATAAACCCTATTGGTTTCATTGG
This sequence comes from Lucinisca nassula, assembly GCA_963580285.1. Taxonomy (NCBI): domain Eukaryota; kingdom Metazoa; phylum Mollusca; class Bivalvia; order Lucinida; family Lucinidae; genus Lucinisca; species Lucinisca nassula. The sequence goes on from OY757017.1 coordinate 122,027,899, forward strand.
GGGATAGGGCTTGAGATGTCATTTCATCTCAGTGTCGGGTAAAAGTCCCACAAAATTGGAAGCAACGTCTCCAAAATGACATGTACAGTGTTGGAGGGGACGTTAAACATCAAATCAAAGAAAGAAAACAGCAAGGCCTCAAGGTGTCCAAATTTTTAGGATTTTACGGTAATGAAAGCATTAGTCAATACATGTATAATAATTAAACTTTTATACAAGTTAGTTAACCTTTACCCTGCTGTAGGCGACAACCCCTATCTTTGCAAACAGTGTAGATCCAGATCAGATGGCTTCTGAAGAAGCCATCTGATCAGGATCTACACAGTTTGACATTCAGTTTATGAATATGTAGAAATAAGCTGCATCAAGTAATCTGATTGGTTCAAAGTAAGAAATGAGTTTGGATTAATTGAATATTCAGCAGGTTAAAGGTTAAACTAGCGATGCTTTGACCATCTTGGCGCCGTATTTTTGTCATTCTTGAAATTTTCTAGAACACAATATTGTCATTTCAGCTATCCACTGATATTATCGATAGAAAACCATTGTAGTTTAGGACAACAAAGAAATATGGCCAGTGCTTTTAAAGATATATTTGGTGGTAAGTAAGGCTGACACGATAAATCGTATAATCGATTAATCGATCGATAAATTCCACAAAAATGATTATCATTTCTGATTTGCTTTTAATCGATTACTTGATAGGTGCAATTTACTACTCAAAAGTTATGCCTAAAATAGCTGGATGAGTGGCAAACAGTGCAGACCCTGATGAGACGCCGCATTATCTCATCTTGGTCTACACTGTTTGCTCAGGCCTGTATGTTCATATATACATGTGGTAAAGTGCAACATATATGATAAGAGTCATGCTCAGACAGAAAGCCAGACAGGTAAAATTATGGCAAAAACCGTAGCGATTACTAATCGATTATCGATCGCAATGACATGACTAATAATCGATTATATTTTCAGCTCCGATTAGCCAGCTCTAGTGGTAAGTAACAAGATTCACATGAAATGTCAAGCCTTGTTTCTGAAAGTAAAGAATGTCATATTTAGAATTTTCCTTGGCACTTTTAGGCAAATCCATTTTGAACTGAATGGAATCATCTGCCTCTAGTTTCAAAATTTAGGGATGTCGGGTTATCTGTAAAATTCATTCGGAAAAATAGCCAAACTGTTTTGCAAACAGTGTAGGCCTTGATCAGATGCAGCATTCTGCTATGATGTCTAATCTGGGCCTACACTTTTTGCCAGTATCCCGTTTCAGGGTTTCCCAATCAAAATAAGTTAATATGGAGCTTGTGTCATAGAACGGGTTTTAGTTGAGAGTTGTCTGTATCAGTGTGGGGTTTAAGTCACTGTAAAAATCCTAAAAATTCAGATACCTTGAGGACTTGCTGTAATTCTCCTAAATTATTAATACATTTGTTTCACAATCCAGCAAGGAGTCCAAAAGGTGTAGATGGAATGGCAGTGAAGATCCTGATCAGACTGCTCCTTCAGATCTGGGTCTGCACTGTTCGTTAATACTTAGGATAATTACGGTAACCAGCATTCAAGATAAACAATGATGATTCATAATATACATAAAAGATTTGAAGTCTGCCAGATACTGAAAGAAAGTGGCATAACAATTCAGCAGTTTATTATTTTATTAGCTCGGCTGTTTTCGAAGAAAATGACGAGGTATTGTCATAGCTCTTGTGTCGTCGGCTGCATCGTCGTCGTCATCATGCAAAAACTTGAACATTTTGTAATATCTCAGTCATTACTGAACATATATACTTGAAACTCGGACTAGTTGTTCATTATGAAAAGGGGAACTCATACCAATAGGTGAGGTAACCCTCAAAATATTTTTGGCACAGTTATGCCCCTTTTTCAACATAGAATTTTTGTTTTCTAAAAGAAACTGCAGCCGAGCATTGGCACCCGCCATGCGGTGCTCTTGTTTTGATAAATAACAAACTTGATGCCCATTTAATTGTCGAGCTTCATTACTGATACTTACTACAAACTTGTATCTAGGGATGGCAACTTTGATGCAAGCATCCATATTTGACCTTGACCTACATTTCATGGTTCACTGACATTGTGAGCTATTACGTCAGACCTAGTGTTCATCCTAATATTCAGGTATTGTAGGTGATGTCACTGGATGTCACTCTATAGGCTCATTGTGTAAATGATCCTAAGAATTGGGACAAATAAGCCTTAGCAAACAGTGCAGACCCAGATCAGACTGCTCCTTCAGGAGCAGTCTGATAAACGTCTTCACAGTTTGCCATTCCATCTACAACTTTTGGACTCCTCTTTTTTTACCAGTTTGATATCTTACTAGAATATCCTCTGATTAATTTTATGTCAGTTAACATTTACTGTAACACAAATTCATAAGATTTAATTTTAGTATTCCTAGACTTTTGCCATATGTGATGTTAGTGTATGTAATGTACATTATACCTTGTGTTTTATTTGGTTTATTGAGGACCATACGGAAGATTAGTTCTTTATAGTAAATATGTAATCCTCTGGAAAGAAAGACTTTATTATTATTATCCCCCGCCGAAGGCGGAGGGATATAGTTTTGGCGTTGTCCGTCCGTCCGTCCTTCTGTCCGTCCGTCCGTCCCTCCCTCCGTCCTTCCGTCCGTCCGTCACACTTTTTTGTCCGGAACCGTTTCTCAGCAACTATTGCATGGAATTAAATGAAACTTGAAATAAACATGTATTATTATGCTATGGTGATGCACGCACAATTTTTTTTCGGATTGACTTTTTACATCCAGAGTTATGGCCCCTTGAATGATTGAAATTCTGGATTTTTCGTCGTCTCACTTTGTCCGGAACCGTTTCTCAGCAACTATTGCATGGAATTAAATGAAAATTGAAATAAATATGTATTATTATGCTGCAGTGATGCACGCGCAATTTTTTTTCGGATTGACTTTTTACGTCCAGAGTTATGGCCCCTTAAATGATTGAAATTCTGGATTTTTTCGTCATCTCACTTTGTCCGGAACTGTTTCTCAGCAACTATTGCATGGAATTAAATGAAACGTGAAATAAATATGTATTATTATGCTGCGGTGATGCATGCGCAATTTTTTTCTGGATTGACTTTTTACATCCAGAGTTATGGCCCCTTAAATGATCGAAATTCTGGATTTTTCGTCGTCTCACTTTGTCCGGAACTGTTTCTCAGCAACTATTGCATGGAATTAAATGAAACTTGAAATAAATATGTATTATTATGCTGTGGTGATGCACGCGCATTTTTTTTCCGGATTTACTTTTTACATCCAGAGTTATGGCCCCTTAAATGATTGAAATTCTGGATTTTTCGTCGTCTCACTTTTTTGTCGGGAACTGTTTCTCAGCAACTATTGCATGGAATTAAATGAAACTTGAAATAAATATGTATTATTATGCTGTGGTGATGCACGCACAAATTTTTTTCGGATTGACTATTTACACCCAGAGTTATGGCCCCTTAAATGATTAAAATTCTGGATTTTTCGTCGTCTCACTTTGTCTGGAACCACTTCTCAGCAACTATTGCATGGAATAAAATGAAACTTGAAATAAATATGTATTATTATGTTGCCGTGATGCACGCGCAATTTTTTTTTCTCAATTTTGGCCAGATATATTTTCTTGCCATTCTACACGAAAAACCCATTCGGCGGGGGATATCAATTCAACGAATTTGCTTGTTATTATTATTATTATTATTATTATTATTATTATTATTATTCTGATATGCTCCATATCTTGTTTCAGATATGTTATTAACAGATTTGTTACAAAGAGATGCTACCTGCCTACCGTCACCTGATCAACTAAAACAGAAAATATTACTAAAGGTTTGCACCGTTCAGGCGATTTACTCTCTCTCTCTCTCACTTTCTCTCTCTCTCTCTCTCTCTCTCTCTCTCTCTCTCTCTCTCTCTCTCTCTCTCCTCTCTCTCTCTCTCTCTCTCTCTCTCTCTCTCTCTCTCTCTCTCTCTCTCTCTCTCTCTCTCTCTCTGTATGTGTGTGTGCACATGTGTGTATAAGGAGTAAATCTAACCAATCATTAATCATTGTGTCATAAAGGTTATGGACACACTTTCAGGGCAGGCAACCTTTTTCACAAATACTTGTCTCCCTAGGAAAGTATCTGCTTTTCAGGAGCATATATTTAACCCTTTCATGCTGAACCAGACTATGCATTACCTTTTGTAAACAGTGTCGATACAGATCAGAGTGCTTCTGAAGAACCCATATAATCATTATCTGTACTGTTTGTGAATTTATAGGAATAAATTTCATCAAGTAGTCCGATTTATCGAAATAGAAGTGAAGGCAATGATCAGGAGTCGATACAATTAACCCACAGCTCCCATCAGAGACACCAAAGGGAAAGAAACACAAACATGAAACAATAGACCCTAATGGAAATATCAATAGCAGAAAGCCAAAAGGACAACCACTTTCCCACAAAATGGTCAATCAGCCATCCAAAGCAAAATAATATAAGCAACACACACACTCAAAGACAAGCCATAACAAAAATAAACCACAACACAAGAATCGCCTTGGAATGGTCAGTGAAACGAATTCCACTGGGGAGGCTTCTGTCGCAACCCAGACAAATAATTTGTTCAGTCCCCATGAAGGCCTAACTCATCAATGCAACATCTTTATGAACACAAAATTCAACCAACCACAGAGATGAAAAAACGTTGAGGACTCGATAGCAAGAAACCACTGAAATGCTGAAGCAAAAGTAAACCAAGTTAGACTCTGAAAGTCAGAAATGGGTTTGGCTAAATTAATTTATTCAGCAGGACAAGAGTTAAAGTGTAGACCCCTTCAGGAGGAGGTCATATGACAGAAAACCGAATGGAACTTGTAAAAATCGTTTTCCTTATTCAGAACTAAGAAAACCCTATCAGTTACATCCCTTACAAGCACGAGATTCTGAAGTAGACTCTACCGTCAGTGACTTTGGCCATGTCCATTCTCATAAATAGGGGGGTTTAGTCAAATCATTAACAGGATGAAAAACAGTGTAGATCCTGATGAGATGGCTCATTCTGAGCCATCTCATCTGGATCTACACTGTTTGCATAGCCTGTTGATAAGGTTGAAAGTGTTACTAAGGCTGTTTTTGATAATCCTTGACTATCTTTACAGCATAAGAAGTTACCAGCAGACGGCACTCAGGCAGATCCCCTTGATTATACCCTGGAAGAAAGTAAGTAGACTTGTAATACACAGGGATATTTCTGACCCTTTTGAGCAGATCTGTGGCCTGATGGGTAAGCGTGCTGACTCTCAACGATTAGGTCTCTCACCACTGGTTTGTGCCTTGCTTGGGCCTCATGTGAGATGCCAAGTTTCTGCAACTGAAGATCAGGTGGTTTTTCTCCGGGTACTCTGGTTTTTGCCACCTCTGAGTAACGATCAGCTCAAAATAAGCGAAATAATCTTGAAAGGGCTATAAAACAAAAAAAAAATAAAGAATTAGCATATTGAGCTGTGGTTAATAACTGACCCACAAAGATCATCTCTTTTTACATTTAAACAAAATTTATATTGATACAAAATCTGTTTTTGGAAACATCTTTCCCAGATCGGGACTTCTTAATCAGAATTTGGAAGAATATCTTTTCTTTTTGAATTGGGAATGGGCCCTTTTACATGATCCAGATTTTTTAGGCAGAAACATCCTTCCATACTGATTTGTTTGTCTGCAGATAGATATTGTGTACAATGAATATTTGCACCCATCATTCTCTTCCTCTTCTGAATGCAATTATCACAGATTGTTCCATCCCTGTCCCCACCTACTCACCCACATCTGAATTAACCCTTAAGATTCCAATCACAAAAATGGTCATCTGCTTTGTCGTCGTCTAGTTACTTTAAAAGTCATTGTTGCATACAGTGTGGACCCAGATCAGACTGCTCCTTTAGGGGCAGTCTGATCAGGGTCCACACGGTTTGCCTGAATGTAAAAATATGTTTGAAAAGTTTGCAAGATTCAGCAGACCACAAACAGACGACATTCTAAGATGCAGTTTTTCTTGGCAGCTTGAGGGTTAAATAATAAAGATAGTCAAACTTCAATGACTGAAACACGTTTGGGACCCTGAATTTTTGTTGACCCATAAGATGCCAATCACGACAATTGTTGTCTGCTTTGTCAGCTGCCGGTTACTTTAAAAGTCCTTTTTTGCAAACAGTGTGGCCCCAGATCAGACTGCTCCTGTAGGAGCAGTCTAATCTGGGCCCACACTGTTTGCCTGTATGCAAAAATATTTATAAAAATGTTTGTTAGAAGATTCAGCAGACGACATAAGCAGACAACATTTCAGATGTTTTTCTAGGCAGCTTAAGGGTTAAGATATATGGGTAGTTTGAGCCAATGAGGGTTAATCATAGCCCCAGATCAGAGACAATATGGGGATGATTGGGGGATATCACTTTGATCTTAAGGGGAATGGGAACACTGCCATTTTTCAAAGGGAGACAATTTTCCTGACTTCCTGGTCGCTTTTCTGTTAACTCTGTCCCACAGAAAAAGAGGTTTGTTCTTCTCCCTAGGAGCAAATTCTTTCCTTTAAAGAGTTGACCAGTATTAACATGGGAAACAAAATATTTTTGGAGGAGTTGCCTCCCCTGAAGGTGTATCCATTCCCCTTAAATAAGCGAAGATATATTGTTTGCTTTGTTTGTTTGTTTGATTTGAGGTTTTACGTCCCCGTCAACACTGTAAAGGTCATTTTGGAGACGTTGCTTTCAATTTTGTGGGACTTTTACCCGACATTAAGATGAAATGACATCTCAAGCCCTGTTGCCACATGAAACCAATAGGTTTTATAAGCATGGATGGTCCGACTCGCACTGCTTTGCCTGTGCAGGCTTAGATCCTCTAAGCAGTAGTCGTGTGCGGACAGGATTCAGCTCTGCGTAGAAGCATCATGCAGCCCATATATTTCTTCAAGCCCCTATGGGCGGAGGTCCTGTTTGCACCTCTTTGATCTGAAATAAAGTGAAGGTATGTTGTTTTCACTCATTGGAATCGCCCCAATAATTGGAGCAATTCTATAGAGCACAAACAACTGGGCCGATCCCTAAGCTGGATTAACCCATTTCAGACTGGAAACCCTAAACGGGTACCGTGGCAAACAGTGAAAGCCCAGATCAGAAGCCCCAGAACGCGGGGTCTGATCAGGGCCTACACTGTTTGCAAAAAGTTCAGACATTTTCCAAATAAATTTTGAAGAAAACACAACCTGACACTCCTAAATTTTGAAATGGACTCCTGCTGTATATAATGAAGATTCCATTTGGTATGAAAAGGGTTAAGTGTAAACTTGGCATGGCAATAGATATTGGTCCGAAGTTTCTTTCAGCATTATGCACATGCTCTTGAGACCTTGAGATCAAGGTCATAAACTTATTTGTTTAACCCATTTTGTACCAAATTGAATCATCCTCATAATATTTAGCAGCATGGCCCCACCCATCGGGGCTTGAAGAAATAGATGGGCTGCATAATGCTTCCACGCAGAGATGAGACCTACCTGCACACGAGTACTGGTAAACCGCTTAGAGGATCTAAGCTTGCCCAGGCAAAGCGGTGCGAGTCAGACCATCCATGCTTTTAAACCCATTTGGTTTCATTGGGCAGGAAGGCTTGAGATGTCATTTCATCCCAATGTCGGGTAAAAGTCCCACCAAATTGGAAGCAATGTCTCCAAACTGACCTTTACAGTGTTGACGTTAAACCTCAAATCAAACAAACAAAAATATTTAGCAGGAGTCCATTTCAAAATTTAGGGGTGACAGGTTGTGTTATCTTAAAAATTTATTCGGAGAATGGCTGAACATGTTGCAAACAGTGTAGGCCCTGATCAGATACCACATTTTTAGAGCATCTGATCTGGGCCTGCACTGTTTGCCAGTATACCGTTCAGGGGTTTCCAACACAAAATGGGTTGAAGGTAAAGTGTGATCAGGTGAACTATCCTACCTAGCAATTCTAATAATAACTAACTTTGATTTTTATCATTGATTGTTTTTATTGCAGATGCTCGAGACGGTGATCTCAGTAACTCTGTCAAAAATGGAATCCTATATTTAGAAGATCCCATTGACCAGGTAAATCATTATAGACAAAGAGGATCTTACATTGTCATTTCCTATGAAATTCATGACGTAAACCTCTGATAATTTTCATAAATTTCATATGAACTGACCATGAGTGTAAGATTCTTTTTATCCTATAACAATAATAAATATTTAACCCATTTAGTACCAGAAACCCCAAAACGGGTACCCTGGCAAACAGTGCAGTCCCAGATCTGACGCCGCAAAACACAGTGTCTGATCAGGGCCTCCACTGTTTGCTTAAAGTTCAGTCATTTTCCAAATAAATTTTGGTGAAAACACAACCTGACAGCCCTATATTTTGAAATGGACTCCTGCTATATATAAGGAGGAAGATTCCATTTGGTACTAAAAGGGTTAAAATTAGATTTTATTGTGTGAGAAGTTCTAATGAATTTCAGTAAAAAACAAGATTTTCAAGGACAGCGTCATGACATTAAATGCCTGTATCCATGTGTTGCATGTGTGGTCATATCATTGTCGCACCTGCTTTAACCCTTCCTTGCTGAATATTCAGTTTAGCCACACTTATTTATGACTTTGAACCAATCAGATTACTTGATGTAATTAGGGCCCCGCACTGAAAGTGTGGGTGCCCTATAGTAATCACTCTGTCCGTCCGTCTGTCTGTCTGTCCGTCTGTCCATCCACAAATTTTTTCCTACTCCTCTGATAGCGCTGCCGGGGCCCTAGTCAGTTTAAAGTGTGGGTGCCCTATAGTAATCACTCTGTCCGTCTGTCTGTCTGTCCGTCCACAAATTTTTTCCTACTCCTCTGATAGCGCTGCCGGGGCCCTAGTCAGTTTCACTGACAGCTCTAGTTTATTCTTACAAAGCCATAAACTTAATGTCAAACAGTGTAGATCCTGATCAGATGGCTTCTTCAGAAGCCATCTGATCTGGATCTGCACTGTTTCCAAAGATGGTGGTTGTCGTGAACAGCATGATTAGAGGCATGGCATGATATTGGAGTCCGGTTTTCCATCCATTTGTCTGTTTGTTCGTCTATCAAGCTGTCACCATTTGCAACCAACCTATCTTTCACCCAAATATAAGAGTCCATTTCTCGAGAACTATAAGAGCTTCATTAATGATAACTGGTACAAACTTGATATAGGAATGGAAACTTTAATGCAAGCATCCATATCTCACTTTGACTTACATTTCATAGTTCACTGATTTTGTGAATTCTTGCGACCACACTAACTTTCTCCCAAATGTAAGTCCATTTCTCGAGAATTATAAAAGCTTCATTAAGGGTACTTGGTACAAACTTGCATCTAGAAATTGAGACTTTAATGCAAGCATCCATATCTCACTTTGACCTTCATTTCATGGTTATTGAGAATTATTGCAACCACCCTATCTTTCACCCTATTGTAAGAGCCCACATCTCCACAACTGTAAGAACTTCATTAATGGTACTTGGTACAAGCTTGCATCTAGGTGTGACAACTTTTATGCAAGCATGTTTGACCTTGACCTACATTTCATGGTTCAGTGTCTTTGCTCCCCCTCAGGTGCAATATAGCCTTTGGCAGAATTCTTGCTTTTACTTTCTTACTTACTTAATACTGTACTTTACTTTATACTTTAATTTGGCATTGGCATCTGATCTGGGTCTATACTGTTTGCTAACAGGATTCTCCATAAAAAAGGGCCTGATTCCCCTTAAATGACAAATGCATCTGTTCAACATATATTCTAACACAGCACGCCTATATAGTCAATGGAAAATAACTGTGTTTTATTCTGCAACAAATCACAGCTCGGAAGAGTGTGACGAGTGACGTCATTAAAAACTGCAAATTTATGACGTCACTAGTCGATTTCCTTGACGTTAGACAGTGTAACGTCATTTTCTCGCATCGAAAACGTTAGAAAAGAATATAAATGCATGTGTTTCAGTCGATAATTTTAGCGGGATTTCTTCTAACAATGGCGGAAAGTTGTGAGAATTTGGAGGAAACAATAGCAATATTGCCGAGTTTCAGCGTGTTAGAATCGAAATAGATCAGCTCTAGCTAGTGATTTGTTAGGTAATAAATCACAGTTTGTCGGTCAGTTGTAAGTAGACAAATCACGCTCGCGCGCGCTAGTGATTTGTCTACTTTACAACTGACCTCCAAACTTTTATTTATTACTCAACAAATCACAGCTAGAGCTGATCTATTTCTTAAACAGTGGAAGAGTCTACCAGTATTCAATGGGTTAATTTTGTAATAATTTATTGGGACAGATGGGACTCCTCTATCCAGTCAGGTGGTCTGGATTTTGGATGGTTTAATAGTGGAGTTTTAACAGGCCTCCTTGGCTTTTAAACATTAGGTCTCTCACAGCTGTAGGTTTGAGCCTTGTTTGGTTCACATGTCAGACACCAATGGAAGGCCAGGTGGTTTTTCTCCCGGTACTCCATAAAACAAAAATAACAAATAAAGAAAAAAAATAGCAGGATTTTACTGTGCCATGATTGTTTTCAGACCTGGAGTCATCATTATACCCCCGGCATACGAAGTATGTCAGGGGTATATAGTTTTTGTCTTTCCGTCCGTTCGTTGGTTCATTCGTTAGTTCGTATGTTCGTTCGGTCGTTCGTCAACCTTTACGTCAAAGTTTTGCGTTAAACCTTTTTGATTGCTCATATCTCTGTAACCACAGGTTGGATTCTCTTCATATTTGGTACAGGGTATCTCTATAGCATTACCTTTCATATGGAATATCTAAGCTCCTGGGTCAAGCCCCTTGGTGGGTTGTCTGTCTGTCCGTCTGTCTGTTCATCTACTTTTACGTCAAAGTTTTGTGTTAAACCTTTTTCATTGCTGATATCTCTGTAACCACATGTTAGATTCTCTTCATGTTTGGTAAAGGATATCTCTATAGCATTACCTTTCATATGGAATATCTAAGCCCCTGGGTTGGCTGTCTGTCTGTCTGTTCATCTAATTTTACGTCAAAGTTTTGTGTTAAACCTTTTTCATGGCTGATATCTATGTAACCACATGTTAGATTCTCTTCATGTTTGGTAAAGGATATCTCTATAGCGTTACCTTTCATATGGAATATCTAAGCCTCTGGGTCAAGCCCCTGGCTGTCTGTCTGTCTGTTCATCTACTTTTACGTCAAAGTTTTGTGTTAAACCTTTTTCATTGCTGATATCTCTGTAACCACATGTTAGATTCTCTTCATGTTTGGTAAAGGATATCTCCATAGCATTACCTTTCATATGGAATATCTAAGCCCCTGGGTCAAGCCCCTGGGTGGGCTGTCTGTCTGTCTGTTCATCTAATTTTACGTCAAAGTTTTGTGTTAAACCTTTTTCATGGCTGATATCTATGTAACCACATGTTAGATTCTCTTCATGTTTGGTAAAGGATATCTCTATAGCGTTACCTTTCATATGGAATATCTAAGCCTCTGGGTCAAGCCCCTGGGTGGGCTGTCTGTCTGTCTGTTCATCTACTTTTACGTCAAAGTTTTGTGTTAAACCTTTTTCATGGCTGATATCTCTGTAACCACATGTTAGATTCTCTTCATGTTTGATAAATGATTTCATGATGCATGTCCCTTCCCCCACCCACGGAGGTCACGGACTTAGAAATTTTACATTTGGTTAAAGTTTTATGGCAAAGTTTATAGATGCCTGTATGTTCTATTTGATGCCCTCACTCCCTTGGTCCATTTAGAAATTTTATGTTTGGTTTAGCTTTTACAAGCACATTTATAGATTCTTATAGCTCCTTGACTTCATTGATATTACATAACAAGCTCGAAAGATATATCAGAGGGTGACGCTGGCCGGGGGTATACGTGACCCACAGGTCACTTTCTCTAGTTTCTAGTGGGTTGGTCTTCATTTTGATTGTTCTTAATTGTGTGATTTTTATGCTCCCCGAAGGGGGAGCCATATAGTCGCCGCTTTGTCCGTCCGTCCATCCGTCTGTCTGTCCGGCTGTCCGTCCGTCCGTCAGTCTGTCACGCTCTATATCTCTAAAAGTATTAAAGGTATTTAAGTGAAGCTTGATATACTGATAGAGGGCAATGAGGGGAATCGTAAAATACAAGAACCATAACCCTGTCACCAGTATTTATGGAGTTACTGCCCTTCTTAACTATTTCAATGAAAAGATTGTCCGGAGCTGTCTCTGAAAGTATAGAAGGGATTTAAGTGAAACTTGATACATTGATAGATGGCCATCAGAGGAAGTGCAGAGTGCAAGAACTGTAACTCTATCACAAGTAATTACAGAGTTATTTCCCTTTTTAGTTTTTGCTATATTAAGCTTGTCCGGAGCATATCTCTAAAAGTTTTAAAGGTAATTTAGTGAAACTTGATACACTGATAGGGGGCTATGAGAGAAATCGCAGAATGCAAGAAGCATAACCCTACCAACAGTATTTACGGACTTACTTCCCTTCTTAATTAGGGGCCCACACAGTATTTTGGGTGCCCTATAGTAATCTCCTTGTCAGTCAGTTTCAAATCTATACCAAAACATTAAAGGGTTATAACTTCAAAAGTATTATCCCTACTCCCATGAAACTTCGCACTCATACTAACAATCACAAGACCTACATTCTGACAAACCATATTGCTTTTGTCCGTGTGTTTGTCACGCATTAACCAAATAACTTAACCTCGGTCATAACTTCAAAAGTATTTGCCCTACTCTCATGAAACTGCACACACTTACTTACTGTCACAAGACCTACATTCTGACAAAGGGCCATAACTATATTGCTTTTCGGTGTGTGTTTGTCAGGCCATAACCAAACAACTTAAACTCGGTCAAAATTTTAAAAGTATTTATCCTACTCCCATGAAACTTCACACACATACTTACCATCACAAAACCTACATTCTGACAAAGGGCCATAATTATGTTGCTTATTTTCACTGAATTATCTCCCCTTTTTCAAAAAAATCTCCTGTTGTTTCATAACCATGGGTAATAGGGCTTCCATATTTCACATAATTATGTATTCCTTGTGACATTCTTCATTGAAAATCACTTTCTAGGGAACACAAAACTGAGTTTCTTTGTCTTATGGTTTAAGATTTATGTGCCCTTGCACGGAAGGGGCTTTACATTTCTCCTTATTTTTGCAGTCTTTGTTGAAAATCACTAACAAGGGAATACTTAGACTTTAGGTTAAACCCATTTGGTACCGGTGTAACAGTTTATCTTTACCCCCTGGGTAGCTTTACCCCCGGGGGTAAAGATATCCCGGGATATCTTTACCCCCACCCTGGATATCTTCACCCCCGGGGGTAAAGATATCTCGGCTGGGATATCTTTACCCCCGGGGGTAAAGCTATACTGGCCAGGATATCTTTACCCCCACCCCAACTTTTGGGTATAAACTATTTTCTTAATGCCCAATTCCTTCTTATATGTAAGTGGAGCAAGATAGTGGACTCGATGTATCACTTTAACATTTTTTCGTTTCAATCATGACTCAGACTAAAAGAACTACCCTTAGTAAGAAATATGACCATATTATAGAGGCAAATGATTATTTAATAACTTCTTTTTTGCATATTTTCTTATTCAAAATGTTGCTTATGACAACCTTTCATAATCTTGCATTATCCCTGTCAGTCGTAAAATGGGTGGTGGTGGTGAGTGGAAAGGCGGGGGTAAAGATATCCTGGCTGGGATATCTTTACCCCCGGGGGTAAAGCTAAACTGGCCAGGATACCTTTACCCCCACCCCAACTTTTGGGTATAAACTATTTTCTAAATGCCAAATTTCTTCTTATATGTAAGAGAAGCAAGATAGTGGACTCGATGTTTCACTTTAACATTTTTCGTTTCAATCATGACTCAGACTAATAGAACTACCCTTAGTAAGAAATATGACCATATTATAGAGGCAAATGATTATTTAATAACTTCTTTTTTGCATATTTTCTTATTCAAAATGTTGCTTATGACAACCTTTCATAATCTTGCATTATCCCTGTCAGTCGTAAAATGGGTGGTGGTGGTGAGTGGAAAGGCGGGGGTAAAGATATCCTGGCTGGGATATCTTTACCCCTGGGGGTAAAGCTAAACTGGCCAGGATATCTTTACCCCCAGGGGTAAAGCTAAACTGGCCAGGATATCTTTACCCCCACCCCAACTTTCGGGTATAAACTATTTTCTAAATGCCCAATTTCTTCTTACATGTAAGAGAAGCAAGATAGTGGACTCGATGTTTCACTTGAACATTTTTCTTTACAATCATGACTCGGACTAATAGAACTACCCTCGGTAAGAAATACAACCATATTATAGAGGCAAATGATTATTTAATAACTTCTTTTTGTATATTTTCTTATTCAAAATGTCCCTTATGACAATCTTTCATAAACTTGCATTATCCCTGTCAGTTGTGAAATGGGTTGTGGTGGTGAGTGCAAAGGCGGGGGTAAAGATATCCCGGCTGGGATATCTTTACCCCCGGGGGTAAAGCTAAACTGGCCAGGATACCTTTACCCCCACCCCAACTTTTGGGTATAAACTATTTTCTAAATGCCAAATTTCTTCTTATATGTAAGAGAAGCAAGATAGTGGACTCGATGTTTCACTTTAACATTTTTCGTTTCAATCATGACTCAGACTAATAGAACTACCCTTAGTAAGAAATATGACCATATTATAGAGGCAAATGATTATTTAATAACTTTTTTTTTGTATATTTTCTTATTCAAAATATTGCTTATGACAATCTTTCATAATCTCGCATTATCCCTGTCAGTCGTGAAATGGGTGGTGGTGGTGATTGGAAAGGCGGGGGTAAAGATATCCCGGCTGGGATATCTTTACCCCCGGGGGTAAAGCTAAACTGGCCAGGATATCTTTACCCCCACCCCAACTTTTGGGTATAAACTATTTTCTAAATGCCCAATTTCTTCTTACATGTAAGAGAAGCAAGATAGTGGACTCGATGTTTCACTTGAACATTTTTCTTTACAATCATGACTCGGACTAATAGAACTACCCTCGGTAAGAAATACGACCATATTATAGAGGCAAATGATTATTTAATAACTTCTTTTTGTATATTTTCTTATTCAAAATGTCCCTTATGACAATCTTTCATAAACTTGCATTATCCCTGTCAGTTGTGAAATGGGTTGTGGTGGTGGTGATTGGAAAGGCGGGGGTAAAGATATCCCGGCTGGGATATCTTTACCCCCGGGGGTAAAGCTAAACTGGCCAGGATACCTTTACCCCCACCCCAACTTTTGGGTATAAACTATTTTCTAAATGCCAAATTTCTTCTTATATGTAAGAGAAGCAAGATAGTGGACTCGATGTTTCACTTTAACATTTTTCGTTTCAATCATGACTCAGACTAATAGAACTACCCTTAGTAAGAAATATGACCATATTATAGAGGCAAATGATTATTTAATAACTTCTTTTTTGCATATTTTCTTATTCAAAATGTTGCTTATGACAACCTTTCATAATCTTGCATTATCCCTGTCAGTCGTAAAATGGGTGGTGGTGGTGAGTGGAAAGGCGGGGGTAAAGATATCCTGGCTGGGATATCTTTACCCCTGGGGGTAAAGCTAAACTGGCCAGGATATCTTTACCCCCAGGGGTAAAGCTAAACTGGCCAGGATATCTTTACCCCCACCCCAACTTTCGGGTATAAACTATTTTCTAAATGCCCAATTTCTTCTTACATGTAAGAGAAGCAAGATAGTGGACTCGATGTTTCACTTGAACATTTTTCTTTACAATCATGACTCGGACTAATAGAACTACCCTCGGTAAGAAATACGACCATATTATAGAGGCAAATGATTATTTAATAACTTCTTTTTGTATATTTTCTTATTCAAAATGTCCCTTATGACAATCTTTCATAAACTTGCATTATCCCTGTCAGTTGTGAAATGGGTTGTGGTGGTGGTGATTGGAAAGGCGGGGGTAAAGATATCCCGGCTGGGATATCTTTACCCCCGGGGGTAAAGCTAAACTGGCCAGGATACCTTTACCCCCACCCCAACTTTTGGGTATAAACTATTTTCTAAATGCCAAATTTCTTCTTATATGTAAGAGAAGCAAGATAGTGGACTCGATGTTTCACTTTAACATTTTTCGTTTCAATCATGACTCAGACTAATAGAACTACCCTTAGTAAGAAATATGACCATATTATAGAGGCAAATGATTATTTAATAACTTTTTTTTTGTATATTTTCTTATTCAAAATATTGCTTATGACAATCTTTCATAATCTCGCATTATCCCTGTCAGTCGTGAAATGGGTGGTGGTGGTGATTGGAAAGGCGGGGGTAAAGATATCCCGGCTGGGATATCTTTACCCCCGGGGGTAAAGCTAAACTGGCCAGGATATCTTTACCCCCACCCCAACTTTTGGGTATAAACTATTTTCTAAATGCCCAATTTCTTCTTATCTGTAAGAGAAGCAAGATAGTGGACTAGATGTTTCACTTTAACATTTTTCATTTCAATCATGACTCGGACTAATAGAACTACCCTTGGTAAGAAATACGACCATTGATTATTTAATAACTTCTTTTTGTATATTCTTCTAAATTATATTTCCGCAGGGAAAATAACAAAAAGTCTATGAATTAAAAATCACTTTAAGAAATTGTATAGTTTCTTATTCAAAATGCCCCTTATGACAATCTTTCATAATCTTGCATTATCCCTGTCAGTTGTGAAATGGGTGGTGGTGAGTGGAAAGGCGGGGGTAAAGATATCCTGGCTGGGATATCTTTACCCCCGGGGGTAAAGCTAAACTGGCCAGGATATCTTTACCCCCACCCCAACTTTTGGGTATAAAACTATTTCTTAATGCCCAATTTCCTCTTATATGTAAGTGAAGCAAAAAAACCCAAAACAAGCATAATTAAACCATACAGCTTGCAAGAATATTTTTTTCACATCTTATACCATTGCTCATGGGTGGAGGTGAAGATTTCATGGCTGGGATAGGGTGACCCCCACCACCCCCCAAAAAAATCAAGACTTTGGAAAACCCAGACAAGCACACTTCTCAACAATGGAAGGTCTACTGATGTCCAATGGTCTATGGTTGACATAACATCACCACAAGCTAGCTTGCATGAAACAGGATTTCACATCTCTACCATTGCTCATGGGTGGGGGTAAAGATATCCCGGCCGGGATACCTTCACCCCCGCCTTGCCACACACCACCACAACCACCACCACTCACAACTGACAGGGTTAATGCAAGATTAAGAAAGATTGTCATAAGCAAGGTGTTGACTAAGAAAATAAACAAAATGAAGTTATTAAACGGTCATATGCCTCTATAATATGGTCATATTTCTTACTTAGGGTAGTTCTATTAGTCTGAGTCATGATTGAAACGAAAAATGTTAAAGTGAAACATCGAGTCCACTATCTTGCTTCTCTTACATATAAGAAGAAATTGGGTATTAAGAAAATAGTTTATACCCAAAAGTTGGGGTGGGGGTAAAGATATCCTGGCCAGTATAGCTTTACCCCCGGGGGTAAAGATATCCTGGCCAGTTTAGCTTTACCCCCGGGGGTGAAGATATCCAGGGTGGGGGTAAAGATATCCCGGGATATCCTTACCCCCGGGGGTAAAGCTACCCCTGAGTAGCTTTACCCCCGGGGGTAAAGCTACCCAGGGGTCAAGATAAACTGGGACACCGGAAACCCCAAAAGGGGTAAGTGGCAAAAGTGCAGGCCCAGATCAGACGCCACGAAACTCGTGTTTGTTACGCCTTACCCTGGCCCTACTCTTATGAAACTTCACACACATACTTACCATCACAAGACCTACATTCTGACAAAGGAGAATAACTTGTGTGTTTGTCACACCTAAACCAAAAACCTTAACCTCGGTGATAACTTCAAAAGTATTTTATCTACTCTCATGAAACAGCACACACATAATTACCATCACAAGACCTACATCCTGACAAATTGCATTTGGGTGTGTGTTTGTCATGCCATACCCAAACAACTTAAACTCCGGTCAAAATTTTCAAAGTATTTGTCCTACTCTCATGAAACTTCACACACATACACCTCAGCCCCGTTATAGCACGGTTGGTTACAACACGAATTCGGATATAACACGATTGTTGTTTGGACCCCAAATTTTCTCCAACCTTCCTTTTTTGCTTCGGCAAAAAAAGAAATCCTAGTGAGTTAACACGGTAGTTAGAAGAAATCCAGGCGTGTTAACACGGTAGTTAGCCTTAAATCTTAATGTCGACTTAATCACTTGTCAATTATCCAATTTAACACCGTTATTGTATATCAGTAAACATGCAATAAACAACTTCTTCACACGGTCTGTAAATTTTACTAATGACGTGTGAAAACACCTGTGAAAACTCGTGGCTAATATCCAGCTGAAAGATCAAAGGGTAAACACTTCTGCTAGCTGGAGGCTGCTCATCAAAAATTGGTCATTTGCTCATGCACATTCAGTAAACAAAACCCTGCAAACATTTCAAAGAAATTTTTTGCATACATGTGGCGAACAGGGTGGGCCCAGATCAGGCAGGTAGTCTGATATGGATCTGCACTGTGCAACAATGATTTTTAAATTAACCAGCAGACGACAAGAGCAGACAACAATTGTTGTGATTGGCACTTTAAGGGTTAACACTTCAATAGGGACAACGCTATGCACATGCTTGGAAAAGTACAAGAAGGATGAAAAATTGCGCATTAGATCACATCTATGCCCTGTCTAACCAAACGGGCACAAACTGTGTATGCAATGTCATATTAAGGTCGATGAAACATGGTGATTTTCATCGACGTTGATGTGATATTGCAAAGGAAAGAACTGATAAAGCAATCACTACAATTTGCACCCCAATGTGCACGCTAGAGGGGTCTACTATCATAGGAAGAACATTGCATCCCTGGGCGAGGTGTATACACACAACGTCAAATCAACGCTGATGCTACGATTTGACATTGCATCGACGTTGGTGCGACCTTGCTGAGACATCCTATGCCGTCCATGCCCTAGGGGATTTCTTATTTGAGAAAGAATTTGCTCCCGTGAAAAGAAATTGTGTTGGAAAAGAATCTGCACCAACGCAGCAAACCTCAGTGCAAAACCTTTCCCGTTTGCATGGTCTATCTGCGGAAGAAAAAAAAAGAGTGAAAAAAACCCATAGATTATTGACCCATGAAAGGAAAGAATTTGCTCCCGTATGCAACATCGTTTTTACACCGATGTAACGCATTAATGTTGGAAAAGAATCTGCCCCGACGCAGTAAAGTGCCGACGCAGCAAACCTCAGCGCAAAACCTTTCCCGTTTGCATAGTCTACCGTATCTGCAGGAAAAAAAAAAAAAGACATAGAAAGGAAAGAATTTGCTCCCGTATGCAACGTCGTTTTAACATTGATGTTTACAACGAATTAACGTTGCACCGACTTTTGTGCGGCCTTGCTCAGGCGTCTCATGCTATCCTTGCACTGGGAAGATTTTCTGGCATCACTTGCCTGGGCAGGGTTAGACCTAAGCAGATTACCAGTACTCATTTGCGGACCGTTCCCAATCTATTTCTCCAAGGCCCGATAGGCGGGGGTGCCCGTTTACTTATTCAATTGCAGTAAGAAAGTTAACTGTGGAAGGGAAAAAATATAGTCAGATAGAGTTTTTTCCCTTGTGCATTGCAATAGCTTATGCAAATGGGAACCAGTCACCGGGAACCACGGCCCATCTAAAAATACACACCGGGATTACACATGGACAGATTGGAATAGAAATCAAACACAAATGTATGAATCGCTGTTTTTCACAAATTTATTTTAATTAAACAATCATGCAACGAATTTAAAGCAATAAATGCAACATCTAAAAGCAAAACAAACAAAAGAACAAACAATAAAATAGCCTGAAAAACATTGCAAAAACACAAAACAAAGGTAAACAAACTGTGGCAGACAAACTTTTTCCGGGTCATTGACCAGGTCAATGACGATCGTTATAGCACGGTTCGGTTAACTAACACGGTCTTCTGATTGGACCCCGAGAACCGTGCTATAACGGGGTTGAGGTGTACTTACATTACAAAGACCTACATTCTGACAAAGGGCCATTACTATATTGCTTATTTTCACTAATCATCTCCCCTTTTTTTTTTAAAAAATATCTCCTGTTATTTCATAACCATGGGTGATAGTGCTTTCATGTTTCACATGTGTATTCCTTGTGACATTTTCCATTGAAAATCACTTACTAGGGAACACAAAATTGAGTTTCTTAACCCAATGGTTTAAGATTTACAGGTCCTTGCACGGAAGAAGCCTTACATTTCTCTTTTTTTTTTGCATTCTTTGTTGAAAATCACTACCTAGTTCTTTATTTGTACTCCAAACATCAGCTGAGGGTACTCATTAGGACCTCCTCATTCAGACGGTTCTAACGAGTACCCATAACCTTTGTCTTCAAACAAATCTTATCAAACTTCAAAGTGTATAGGATCATTTCACTAAAATAACCCTCCTACTACTGCGCATCTTCAGGGAGCATCCCTCGGTTTCACCGATGCTCTTGTTACTATAAAGTGGTTGTTTTCAAACCTGGAGTCTGGGGTGGTTGGTAGAGGCAAAGGTGACATGTATCTTGTGTCACTGGGGGTATCTTACTGATATTGGCTATTGTTGGGCAAGTCCTGTGGTCTTTGCAGCAGGTAAGGGTAGAGGGGGAGTGTTGTTACTTCATCTGTTGCTACACATTCATTCATTTTCCTCTTTCTCCTCTGTCCCTCACTTTCATCTCCACTACTATCTCTTTTCTCCCTTTCTCTGGGAGATGACACAAAATGGCCCACAAGGGTCAACCTGTAATTAACACCAAACAATCAACCAGAACTTGAGTCCCCATTTCTAGTGAGTTGCTCTTCATTTTAGTTGGGTCTTAATCACAAGATTTTTATTGTGCCATCATTGTTTTCAGACCTGGAGTCCCCATTTCTTTGTGCTTACCTCTACAAAACTGTACTACAGTGAGGAAACAACAAGTGAAAATGATGATGATATTGAAGAAGACACAAGCATGGATGGAATAGAGGTAAACGATCCAAAAACATTGTCTTTCTTATATATGTTGCATCTGAAAGAAGGAATTCCGAAAAATATCATGTTTTCTGGTTGTCTTCAGCAATTTAGCTTAGCTAATGTAAAAATTTCAGCAGACAATTTAAAATATTACTCATTTTTTCCCAGAAAACAGATTTTGACATTTCATGCAAATTGTCAAATTGGAGATTTTGACATTTCATGCAAATTGTCAAATTGGAGACAATTTGCATGAAATGTCAAAAGCTGTTTTTAGTGAAAAATAAGAAAAATATCATCAATTTGTTGTCTGCTGAAGCACACACCAATACTTTCAAGAAATATATAGTTCAATGTCGGGCTAAAGTCTCACAAAATTGGAAGCAACGTCTCCAAAAAATAGTGTTGACAGGGACATTAAACTCCAAATTAAACAAAAAAAACGTATATTTGTCACCAATTAAGAGTGCAAGATTTTGCAGTCTTTTGAAGTTGAAATCAGAGTAACATATCAATTATTAGGCTTTTGTGGTAATGAGGGACAGACTGCTGACTTGTGTTTATTAAGGAACTTATTGTGTTTTAGTGTGATATATATTTGCTCCTTATGCCAACTTTGGACCAGATATGTCCAAAGTTGGCATAAAGAGCATATGGTTGCATCACACTGTGCACTTAACTCTTATCCTGCTGAATATATTAAGTTCTGCCACACCCATTATCAGCTTACTTCTTATATTATATTCATTCATTTTACAAACTGCATGACAAACACCGCCCCCGCCCATAGGGGCTTGAAGAAATGTATGGGCTGCACGATGCTTCAACGCAGAGCTGAATCCGGCCCGCACACTAGTACCGGTAAACCGCCTAGAGGACCTAAGCCTGTCCAGGAACCGCGGTGCGAGGCAGACCGTCCATGCTAATAAACCCTATTGGTTTCATTGGGGGACAGGGCTTGAGATGTCATTTCATCTCAATGTCGGGTAAAAGTCCCACAAAATTGGAAGCAACGTCTCCAAAATGACCTTTACATTGTTGACGGGGACGTTAAACCTCAAATAAAACAAAACAAAAGCATGTCAAACAGAAGCCATCTGATCTAGATCTATACTGTTTGCAAAGGTAGGGCTTGTCGTGAACAGCAGGATAAGGATTAATTAAAAGACTTTCGTGGGCTTGTGTTCATGATGTAAATGTCTAAGTGCACTATGCTCTTATTATAGTAAATACAGTATTTAGAAATAAAGAGGCAATAAGAGCATTCAGCTTCAGTGTCTTTCTTAGACCATCATCCATAAGGCTGTTGGACACCTACATTCTTCTTATCTAGAATAAACATTTGTTCAGCCATGTCATTACATTATATGAGAGAAGTTCAGAGATTTAATTCTTCAGTCACATAATTTTTTACTTTTAGGTTTTTCTAATTTTTCTTTTTATGCCCTGGAAACGAGATTCAGGGGGGCATAAAGTTTTTGGTCTGTCTGTCTATTTGTTCGTTTGTCTGTCTACAAAAACCTTAACATTTGGCATAACTTTTGAATGGTAATAGATAGAGCTTTCATATTTCACATGTGTAACCTTATCACAAGACCTTTCCTGTGGTACCATAATGTTTGATCCTGTGACCTTGACCTACTTTTTTTTATTTTTTTTTTAAACTTTAACATTGGCCATAACTTTTGATTGATAAGTGATAGGGCTTTCATATTTCACATGCACATTCCTTGTCACAAGACCTTTCTAGTGGTACCATAATTTTTGACCTCATCACCTTGACATTTGACCTACTTTTTAAAAACTTTAACATTGGCTATAACTTTCGATTGGTAAGTGGTAGGGCTTTCATATTTCACCTTCGCATTCCTTTTCACAAGACCTTTCTAGTGGTACCAGACTCTTGACTTTGGCATTTGACCTACTTTTTAAAAACTTTAACATAGTCCATAACGTTTGATTAGTAAGTGATAGGGCTTTCATATTTCACATGTACATTCTTTTTCACAAGACCTTTCCAGTGGTACAATAATTTTTGACCTCCTGACCTTGACCTTGACGTTTGACCTACTTTTAAAAACTTAAACATTGGCCATAACTTTTGATTGGTAAGTGATAGGGCTTTCATATTTCACATGTGCATTCTATATCACAAGACCTTTCCAACGATCCCTTAATTTTTTACCTTGTGACCTTGACCTACTTTAAGACTTGAACATTGGCCATACCTTTCGATTGCTTAGTAATACTGCTTTCATAATTAACATGCGCTGTCCGGGGGCATCAGTGTTTCACAAACACATCTTGTTTATCTTTTTACATGTGCTCAACCTTAGAACTTCGCCATCGTCGTCATCACCATCATCATCATCATTAGGAGGTATACCCGCTTTTTCGAAGAAAAATCAGGTATATTGTTTTCGTACCACAGTTGAGTCTGGCGTCAGTCTGTCCATCTGTCCGTCCGTCCGTCTGTCTGTCTGTCTGTCTGTCTCAGAGGTGTAAAATTTCCGTCAAACTTACTCGACCTTATCGTCTAAACTGTTCATCTAGGTGCTAAAAATGAAGAAAAAGTAAGGTCAGTTTTGAAAACCTTACTCGCCCTGCCTTGAAACTTACTCGCAAATGCGAGCGGGCGAGTGGAATTTTACACTCCTGTGTCTGTCACGTTTCTTGTAAATGTGTCTGCAACCACTGAAATTACACTTCTGAAACTTTGCATGTGGATAGTACATGGAATGTAGATGGCAGTGGACAACTTTTTGGTGACCTTGACCTCAACATGACCCCAAAGTCAAAGGTCAAAAATTATGATTTGGCATATCTCCTTAACTATTGGAGATACACTTCTGAAACTTTGCTTATTGGATGGCCCTTGGAATATAGAATATGTCGGGCTACTTTTGTTATTACCTTGACCCCAAGGTCAAAGGTCAAAATGTATGATTTTGCCATATCTTCTAAATTTTAGAGTTACACTTCTGAAACTTTGCTTATTGGATGGCCCTTGGAATATAGAATAAATCTGGATACTTTTGGTTTGACCTTGACCTCAACATGACTCCAAGGTCAAAGGTCAAAAATTATAATTTGCCATATCTCCTAAACTATTGGAGTTACACTTCTGAAACTTTGCTTATTGGATGGTCCTTGGAATATAGAATATGTCCAGCTACTTTTGGTGTGACCTTGACCCCAAGGTCAAAGGTCAAAAAGTATGATTTTGCCATATCTTCTAAACTATTAGAGTTACACTTCTGAAACTTTAGTTATTGGATGGCCCTTGGAATAGAAAATAAATTTGGACACTTTTGGTGTGACCTTGACCTCAACATGACCCCAAGGTCAAAGGTCCAAAATTATGATTTGCCATATCTCCTAAACTATTGGAGTTACACTTCTGAAACTTTGCTTATCGGATGGTCCTTGGAATATAGAATATGTTCGGCTACTTTTGGTGTGACCTCGACCCAAGGTCAAAGGTCAAAAAGTATGACTTTGCCATATCTTCTAAACTATTAAAGTTACACTTTTGAAACTTGGTTATTTGATGGCTGTTGGAATATAGAATAAATTGGGATACTTTGGGTGGACCTCAACATAACCCCAAGATTAAAGGTCAAAACGTATGACTTTGCCATATCTTCTAAACTATAAGAGTTACACTTCTGAAACTTTGCTTATCAGTTAGAATGTTCTTTACAACTTTTTTTAACTTACATGTAGTTTTGGCTAGCTAATACGTAGTCATTAGTGTTACTCATAGAAAAAGCGGGTATTTGCGATTGTATACCATCCACTGCTGATCTAGTCTGTATTTATTTTCTTAATCCTCTTCTTTTTCCCTACTAGGAAACCCGTCAAGATGAGTTACATTTTGGAGAGAAGTGGTTTCATGGCCGCCTCCCCGGAGGTCGTAAAGATGCTGAGGAGTTGTTGAAGCAATATGCCACACTAGGTGATGGGACATTTCTGGTGAGGGAGAGTGATACCTTTGTAGGAGACTTCTCACTTTCATTTAGGTGAGGTATTAATCCATCTTGTAGGGGAAACACAGAAGCTTAAGTGTGGTGGATAAGCTATCACCTTATGAACACGGGGTTGTGGGTTTGATTCCCGGCTGCTCCAGACACAGATGAGAAGATTAAAATAACAAGCATGGACATTAACACATTCAGTACCAGAAACCCCAAAACGGGTATTTGGCAAACAGTGTGGGCCCAGATCAGACTCAGTAGAACGCGGCGTCTCATCAGGGCCTGCACTATTTGCAGAAAGTGCAGCCGTTTTCCAAATCAATTTTGAAGATACCACAACCTGTCACCCCTAAATCTAGAAATGGACTTGTGCTATATATAAGGAGGAAGATTCCATTTGGTACAAAAAGGGTTAAGCAAATTTTGTAAAAGAGATACAAATCCGTATTTATTCCCATTGACCAAGACCTAAATCAGCTAGCTCAGCTTATAAAACCACTAGAGTCCTGAAATGCAGAACTTGACGGCAGCATGCACAATACTGACAAAGGAGCGAACAAAGAATGTTCAGATTAGATTGCACAGAATTACAGGCTGATCCACTTTTTTGGTGTTCAGAAATGGCAAAAGGCTGTTTTTCTTGTCACAAGACATGATTTTTTGTTTGTTTGATTTGAGGTTTAACGTCCCCGTCAACAATGTAAAGGTCATTTTGGAGACGTTGCTTCCAATTTTGTGGGACTTTTACCCGACATTGAGATGAAATGACATCTCAAGCCCTGTTGCCCAATGAAACCAATAGGGTTTATTAGCATGGACGGTCCGCCTCGTACGATCCTATAAGCGATTTACCAGTACTAGTGTGCGGGCCGGATTCAGCTCTGCGTGGAAACATCATGCAGCCCATATATTTCTTCAAGCCCCTATGGACGGTCACAAGACATGATTTGATTGAAGAATATAAGATCAGGCTTTACCGTCAACTTAAATTGACAAGCTCTCAACATTAATCGATTGACCAATTGATCAAAGGGTGGCCTTAATTGAGCTTATGTCTGTCAAGTACACCTCTATTATGTAAACAGCTGTTTCAGCATGACGCTTTGTCAATATCAAAGGGTCTGATAATACTGATCAAGTGCCTGAGTGACCTAGATTGATTAAACATGGAATTTTTAACAAAGTAATTAGTGCGAGCCATTGGTGGTATTTTACATAGAAAATGCAACCTTGATTGATTAAACATGCAATTTTTAGCAAGCCGTCGGGGGCATTTTACATAGAAAATGCACTCTGGGGACCAGTCTTGAGGTTCGAGGCATCGATTTTTGGAAAGTCAGTTTGACCCAAATATGGTGTTCAAACTTCAAGCCTACCAAGTTTGAGCCATCAAAATTTCAACTGTATTTGATAAAACATTAAAAAAAATCTTCTAAGGATTGAAAGGCCAACCAACTTGAAATTTAGAAGACACTACCAGCTAAATAGTACATGAACCTTTATATGTACACTGTAGCGTCGTTATAACGCTGTCATCGGGATCCATCGACGTCGACCGCGTTATATGTGGTCCAGCGCTATATTGATCCCGAAAATATAGCGTTATATTGTTACCCCACCCACTTTTTCTGCATGCATGGCTACTGTTTCTGCCAGTTTATTATGAATATTACATAGTGCATGTATTTTATAAATTATATAGTGACTAGATTAAATGTTAATCTGATTCTTTACTTCTAGTGGTCATTTAACTTTTCATTCAAACCATTTCTGAATTTATTCATTACTGTACTTTCGTTTCTGTATCTCTGGCTGCCATATTTATTTACCTCTTTCGGTCTCAAGAAGGTATCACTAAATAGTGAAGTAGAATGCAACTTGACAATTCCGAAAGGTTAGCTTGAAAGAGGGCTATTAATGTTTAAACATGGTGATTATGAATGTTTATTGTTGTACCTTGCTTGATTTCCTTTTCATTGGGTTTATCTGGTGAATAATAAATAAATATAAAAAAAAAACGTCTGCTATGCTCTGTTTTGGCGGGAAAAATATTTAGTGTCTGCAAGTGACAATTACAAAGGGATTAATTGAGACAAACTGGTACAAATACCTTGATTACCTAGTTTTCACACCTTACCACACAGTTAATTGCCGTCTTATCCATAAGCCATAGGCGAGTATTCACAGTTTAATAGTGTTGACAACTTGAGTAAATAAGCGAGAATAAAGGTATTGTCTTGGCTGATGGTATTTTGACTGCCGAGTTTGGTGGAAAAATGGGAAAAAAAATGACCTTTTTCAAAACTGGTGGCCAAAAGCAAAAAATGGAGCGACAGATCAACAGCGTTATAACGATTTCCCCCAAACAAACAGCCCCACGGATTTACTGCATGCAGAGGCACAGATGAAAACAGCGTCTGCATTGCTCTGTTTTGGCGCGAAAAATGTTTAGCATATACAGGTGTCAATTTAATTTCACACCTTGTCCAGCTTATTTTTAATGCCTTAGGCCAATATTCACAGTTTCATAGACTAGTGTTGACAGCTTGAGTAAATCGGCGAGTATACATGTCTTATCATGGCCGACGATGTTTTGACTGCAGAGTTCTGCGAAAAAAGGGCAAAATTTTCAGCAAAACTTTCAAAACTGGGGAAAAAACGTAAAAAAAGCCGGGAGCCACAGACCAACAGCATTATAACGATTTCCGCGTTGTAAGCATCAGCGTTATAACGCCTATACAGTGTACCAAAGTTCAAAGTCAATTAGATTGGGAATAAATTTACCAAACAAATTAAAAAAAAAAACACATCATAAAAGGAGCCATTTTGGAGATGTGAAAAAATGCACTATGTCGCATGGGCGTGTTATCATAATGCCGGTTCTTATATGGCTTGTTTGAATAGTAGGTGGCAGAACACAGTAAACCACTGCCGAATCAAGTCCAGACAAGAATTGGGCCAGACCAAATACTACCTGATCGACAACAACATGTTTGACAGCCTGTACAGTCTGATCATGTTCTACCGCTCACACCCACTCAGGAGCAATAACTTCATGATGACCCTCCAAGAACCGGTACCTCAGCCACAAAGTCACGAGGGAAAAGAGTGAGTAAAACAACATAGCTCTAGATAAGATTTAGTAATGAGTAACAAAGATAATTTTTGGCTAATTTAAGGGCAATGGGAACACCTAGCTGATTTTTTTTTTTTGCCATTTTTCAAAGGGAGACAACTTTTGGAATGTCCTGTTCCCTTTTCTATAAGCCCTTCCAATTTGTGGGACTTTTACCAAACATTGAGATGAAATGACATCTCAAGCCCAGCCACCCAATGAAATCTCAAGCCCTGCCACCCAGTGAAACCAACACCCAGTGAAACCAACAGGGTTTATATGCATGGACGGTTGGACTTGCACCACTTTGCCTGGGCAGGCATAGACCTTCTAAGCGGCTTACCAGTTCTTGTGTGCAGTCGGTTTCAGCTCTTCATGGAAGCACCTTGCAGCCATTGTATTTCTTCAAGGCCTGATGGGTGGCTACCAGGGTACCCATAGAAATATACATTATGGGCACTTGTTAGAATCACCTGATTGTGATTCGAATGGGTGCCCATAATATATGTTTGTAACAAGAAATAAGCAGAATTATACCATACTATAATGTTATTAATCAAATAATTTCGTATTGGCCTAGTTACAGGTCCGAGGTTTGCTGTATTGGCACGAGGCCGAAGGCGGAGGCCAATGCAGCTGACCGAGGACCTGTAACTGGGCCAATACGAAATTACTTGATTAATGACAATTTTATTAATTGATGCCATTAAAAACATGATTTTTGAATATGGTTGACCTTGTGTAATATAGGATAATCAATTGATAATTGTCATTATTACTCCTGCTCTAGAGTTATGCAAAATGAATCATGAGCTATGTTCAATGTACTTGTATATGAAGGCCAAGGTGATATTTGCTTTTATCCTTATACTGTAAAAATCCTAAAAATTCAGACACCTTGAGGACTTACTGTAATCCTTCTAAAATTTTCACAAATTTTTTAGCTCACCAGAGCCGAAGGCTCCGGGGGAGCTTATAGGATAGGCAGTTGTCCGGCGTCGTCGTCGTCGTCGTCGTTGTCGTCGTCGTCGTCGTCGTCTGACGTCAACACTTTCAAACATCTTCTTCTCTGAAGCCACTGGACAGATTCAGCCCAAATTTTATCTGTAGCATCCTTGGGCTGGGGGATTGAAAGTTTGTGTTTTTTATGAAAATCGGCCCATTAGTTTGGTTGCTATGGCAACTTAGAGTTTCCATAGACTTATAATGGGGAAAATTGAAAAATGGCATTTACTGCCAAGTCATTGCAGATATTTGGACAAAACTTTTATAGAAATGTTTCTTGAGTAAAATTCTTTCAGCCATATGCTTTTATGCCAACCTGAGGGTCCCCCAGGTTGTGCCGGGGCCATGCCCCACCCCCTCCACTTCATAAAAGGCCATATATCTCAGAAACCATTCAGATCCCGACCCCTAAACCATATATATTCTTGTTCCTATTGATAAGACGCATTTAGTAACACCAACCTTGGGGTCCTCAGGGATGCGCCGAGGTCATGCCCCACCCCCTCCACTTAATAAAAGGCCCAATATCTCGGAAACCATTCAGATCCCCACCCCTAAACTATATATATTCTTGTTCCTTATGATAAGACCCATTCAGTGACATCAACCTGGGAGTCCCCTGGATGCGCCGGGGCCATGCCCCACCCCCTCCATTTCATAAAAGGCCCAATATCTCGTAAACCTTACAGATCCCCGCCCCTAAACCATATATATGCGTGCTTCTTATGATAAGACACATTCATTGACACCAACCTGGGGGTACTCAGAGATACGCTGGGGCCTTGCCCCACCCCTCCACTTCACAAAAGGCCATATATCTCAGAAACTGTTCAGATCCCCACCCCTAAACCATATATATTCTTGTTCCTATTGATAAGACGCATTCAGTAACACCAACCTGGGGGTCGTCAGGGATGCGCACAGGTCAGGCCCCACCCCCTCAACTTTATAAAAGGCCCAATATCTCGGAAACCATTCAGATTCCCACCCCTAAACCATATATATTCTTGTTCCTTTTGATAAGACCCATTCAGTGACATCAACCTGGGAGTCCCCTGGATGCACCGGGGCCATGCCCCACCCCCTCCATTTGATAAAAGGCCCAATATCTCGGAAACCTTACAGATCCCCGCCCATAAACCATATATATGCTTGCTTCTTATGATAAGACACATTCATTGACACCAACCTGGGGGTCCTCAGAGATACGCTGGGGCCTTGCCCCACCCCTCCACTTCAAAAAAGGCCATATATTTCAGAAACTGTTCAGATCACCACCCCTAAACCATATATATTCTTGTTCATTATGATAAGACGCATTCAGTAACACCAACCTGGGGGTTCCCAGGGATATTCTGGGGCCATGCCCCACCCCCTCCATTTCATAATATCACAATATCTCGGAAACCCTACAGATGGCCACCCCTTAACCATATATAGTCTTGTTCCTTATGATAAGACACATTCATTGACACCAACCTAGGAGTCTCCCTGGGCCTTGCCCCATCCCTCCACTTCACATAAGGCCTTATATCTCAGAGAATGTTCTTAGCCCCACCCTAAACCATATATATTCATCTTTCTTATGATAAGACGCATTCAGTGACACCAGCTTGGGAGTCCCCGGGGCACGCCCAGGCCATGCCACACCGCTTTACTTCATTAAAAGCCATATATATCAGAAATAGTTCAGATCCCCACCCCTAAACCATATACTTGTTCCTTATGATAAGACTCGTTCAATCACACCAACCTGGAGGTCTCTTTGTGCTGAGGCAATGTGCCCCGCCCTTCCATTTCATAAAAGGCTTTATATTTCAGAAACCATTCAAATCCCCACCCCATAATCATATATGTTCTTGTTCCTTATTATTAGCACACCTACTGTAGCGGGGTCCGCAGGGGCCATTCCTATTTCATAAAAGGGCCTCAAATCTCTGAAACCGGTCAGATTCCCAGCACTGAACCATATATATACTTGGTCCTTATGATAAGACACATTTAGGGACAACAGTTTGGGCTTTCCTGGGATCAACAGGGCATGCCCCAACCCCTCAACTGTTAAAGAGGCCTTACAGATCCCCACTGCTAAACCATATATATTTTTGTTTCTTATGATAAGACGCATTTAGTGATACCAACCAGGGCTCCATTGGGTTCATGCCCCACCCCCTCTACTTCATAAAAGGCCTAACTTTTCAGATGCTGAGTCCACATGGGTGCTCATTTGGACATGGGGGTTCATTTGGTGGATTAAAATGATATCATGTTAAAAAACATGGCTGCCATTGGGCAGGATGGGCAGTGCCCACCTGAGCTCTGGTGAGCATAGTGGCCCATGGGCCTCTTGTTTCATGATCCAGCAAGGTGTCCAAATGGTGCAAATGGAATGGCAAACAGTAAAGACCCTGATCAGACTGCTCCTTCAGGAGATGTCATTTCATTGTTGGGTAAATGTCCCACAAAATTGGAAGCAATGTCTCCAAAACGACCTTAAAGTGTGACAGGAATGTAAAGCCTCAAATCAAACAAAAAAATACTAAAGTTTCTGTCAGACTATGGATATTCCCCTTATGGAGAGGTTGTACAGACTGCACAGAAGTTTTCCATATGACCGCATCACAAGAAAACTTTTATTCTGGGTTTACAACGGTAACAAGACATTTCACCCCCAAGACGTTTCCCCCCTGGTCGTTTCCCCCCTAGTCGTTTCGCCTCCTTTTTAGGCCCCTAGTCGTATCGCCCCCTAACCCTAGTCGTTTCGCCCCCAAACCCTAGTCGTTTCGCCCCCAAACTATGTTCCTATATTTTATTTATAAAATATTTATGTAAGAGACAGATAGAAAGAAGAGAGAGAGAGAAGAACTGTTCTTTGAATGAAAATGTTAACTAGGAATAATAAGTATTACCTGTTTTGATCAATACCGTTAACCTCATTGTTTATTTGATACGACACATTAATCACGTAATGAGGTGTGAAAACATGCGCTCTTTGCATAGTTAAACGTCTTTAATTATCGCTTAAGCACCTATACTAGTTTTGTTTAAATTGGTCAGTTGGTTCGTTGACAGAGTCGGCCAGTAATAAATTGTTGAATATTGCCGCAAATGCCGTCTACGCAATGTCGCCTCAACGCCGATGCAACATTATAAAGTTGCATCCGCGTTGATACGACGTTGCATACACATTGTTTGCCCACTATAGGTAACACATGGCTGACTATTGCCATAAATGTCGTCTATGCAACTACGCGTCAACGCCAACGCAACGTAATAAGGTCGATCCCTTTCATCAAGGTTCTGCTAACAATCTGTATACCCTGATCAGATTTGCGGCGTCCGACCCAGTAATTCCAGATTTGTAAGCAAATCTATAGAGCAGACCCTGATCAGGCCACGTGGTTTGCTTGATACATTCAAGTACAGCTTCTTCCCCAGGGCTATACCCGATTGGAATTCTTTCCAAGCATCTGTGGTTGAGGCCCCTGACTTGGTATCCTTCAAGCAGGGGCCGTCCACTCTCTCGTTTTAACAGCTAGGTAGGGGCGGGTCTGTAAGTAAAGCCTGGGGGATTTTTTAACCTGTGTCGGTTGGGCGACCCAGGGGCAGCTACTGTAGTCGGAGAGGTCTGGTTTCAAATGATGATTTGAAAAAGCAGGCTGGAATCTAATTATCTTTCCTTTCTTTTCTTTCATGTCTATCCACTATATATATAACTCTCTGTCTTTCCTATTTTCTCCCACTTTCTCTTTTTCACCCGCCACCAGACACATAATGTTCAAGTATGAATGAAGTCTCTTAACGAACAGATACAATACTTAGGCTGACGTGACAGGGCCATGATGCTACTCCTCTTGGCTTTCCGCTGTTGTTGTTTCTGATTGGGTCTGTTGCTTCATGTTTGTGTTTCTTTCCCTTTGGTGTCTCTGATGGGAGCTGTGGGTTAATTGTATCGATTCCTGATCATTGCCCCTACCTCT
The DNA here is from genome assembly GCA_963580285.1 of Lucinisca nassula. Lineage (NCBI taxonomy): Eukaryota > Metazoa > Mollusca > Bivalvia > Lucinida > Lucinidae > Lucinisca > Lucinisca nassula. Next base: position 122,061,196 of record OY757017.1, read on the forward strand.
ATTATTAAACGTCTAGGGGGACGAAACGACTATGGGGGCGAAACGACTAGGGGGGAAACGACCAGGGAGGAAACGTCTTGGGGGCGAAACGACTAGGGGAGGAAATGGTTTGGGGGCGAAATGTCCCGGAATCGTTTACAACCAGGTAATATACACACCTGCCTGCTCATTTGCATAGCTTAGCAAGAATCTTGGAATTTTAGATACAGAAACAAGAGGTATTATTCTTGGAATCAGAAACAATAGGTACAGTAACCTATATTAAGACCACCTTTGGGACTGTTCAAAAGTGGTCTTTTAGATGGTCTCTGACAAGAGGACACTGTATGCAGAAAACACGAAGGAAGAATAACTGCAACATACTAAATAAGCTTTTTATAGCAGAAGTAGTCTTAACCCTTGTCCTGCTGAGCCTGGATATGCCTTATTTTCCAAACAATGAAGATCCAGATCAGATGGCTTCTGACGAAGCCATCTGATCAGGATCTACATTGTTTGCCATTCAGATTGTGAATTTGTTGCAATAATTTGCATCAAGTAATCTGATTGGCTGATAATCAGTAGTGGGTGTGGCATATATGAATATTCAGCATGACAAGGGTTAATTGTAGGCTGTCTTAATAGCGAAATTTTACTGTATTGTTCTAGCCACAAAGGTGCTGATTAGACTGTGCATATGTGCAGTCTATTTAGACCTTTGTGAACATGCAGGCTGATATGCATCTTTGTTGCTCGCAAATAGCAAAAATATTACTCAAGTATTGTTCTGATTTATTTACATTTTAACATTATAACTGATCCCCCACCCCACCCACCCACCCATCAGTGCTGGGAGAAATAGATTAGGCTGCATGGTGCTTCCACACAGAGCTGAAACTGACCACATGAGTGCTGGTTAACTGCTTGGAAGGACTAAGCCTGCCCAGGCAAAACTGTCCAATACATACATATAAATAAGTCTTTTGATTTCACAGGATGGCTAGGCTTGAGATGTCATTTCATCTCAATTTTGGGTAAAAGTCCTACAAAATTGGAAGAAACTTCTCCAAAATGACCAGAGTAGTGTTGACTGGGATGTTTAACCTCAATGCAAACAAACAAACCACTGGAACTTAATTTTTGTTGAAAAGGTGATAATTTGGGGGGAAAAATCGTCGCATCAGAGCAAAAGGTATAAAATTTGAAGACTGATCCCTTCCCTACGGACCAGCAATATAGGTAAACACACAGCAATTATGCACCCAAAATTATAGAGAAAACTGTAATAACCAGATGTAACAAATGCAGTATCAAATACTTTTTGCTAAAAATGTGAGTATGTTTTTCCTGTGAAACAACTTTTTCACAGAATCTTAATACAGTATTCACTGTAATAAGAGCATTGTGCCCTTGGTCGTTACATATTACCAGGTTAGCCATGAAAACAAATCCTGGAAAGTCCTTCCATTACGTGCAAGGTCATGTGTAACCACATAACCGCATGCTCCTTGTGCCATCTTTAGACATGTTTGGTTGAACCAAACATGTCCAGAGTTAGCATAAAGAGCATCTATATTAAAACTCAGTTCCTTAATAAACACGAGTCAGAAATTTGCCCGTCTTTATCATAAAATATGATACTTGATATGTAAGTATAGACTTCCAGATCTTCATCTTTAGTATGGTGTCATATATACAGTAAAATTCCACTATTTAGACCACCTAAACTTAAGACTAATTCTTCTTTGAAAAGCTTGTTTTGAAGGGTGCACTTAACCTTTCTTTGTGTTTTCTGACCACAATGTCCACTGTTTAGGGACCACCTTTGGGACTGTTCAAAAGTGGTCTTTAAGACCACTTTTGAACAGTCCCAATGGTGGTCTTAATATAGGAATTTTACTATACATGTACTTCTTGAAAAAAAGTACTTGTGGGTTCTTGTCAGAGCATGTGCACTACTTGCAGCAAATGTGGTAGCGTCTTACATTGCTGGTGTTCGTGGCTCTTTCTTATGCGCCCCTGACTCGTGACAGGAGACAGTGGGTTTGATCCCCAATGGGTTCAGCAGTATCTTTCGTGGAGACTGGTCATGAAATATTTTGTACAGTCATTCTCACGCTTCTACTGATTTAAGAAGGGTGAAAAAATATGCACTTAACTGGTTAACCGCTTATGTATGAGCCTTCCCAGGAAAAATATGGGTAATTAAACTGACCAGCTGGATAGGCCCTAAACTGTTAAACTCCAAACCAAACCAAAAGCTTTGTTGTATTTTTAATCCATTTTGAAGGGAAAACCCCCAACCAGGACAGCGCAGAATATTCAGCAATTTTCATATATAAATTTTTAAAAGAACTCAAGCAGGCCTCCATGATCTGGTGGATAAGAGTGCTGGCTCTTAATCATTAGCTCTTCCACCACAGTGGTTCACACCTGGCTCGTGTCAAATGTGAGACGCCAAGTTCTGCAATGGAATGTCAGTCAGGTGTTTTTTCTCTGGGTTCTCAGGTTTTCACCTACCTGATTAACCATCAGCCTAATATAAGTGAAATACAGTCAAACCTGTCATAGTGGCCACCTCTTTTAAGCAAGCAACCTGTCTTAAGCAGGCATACCTTTGGTTCCTGAAAAAGGAAAATGCATTAAAATTCACCTGTCTTAAGCAAGCACATTTTGATCATCCCTTAGGTGCTTGCATAATACAGGTTGGACTGTAATCTTTAAAGGGCCGTAAAACAACAAAAAAAAAAAAAAAAAAAAAAAAAAAACTTGACACCCCTAAATTTCAAAATATATTCCTATGATTCATAAGGTGGAAAATTCTATTCAGTACAAAACCTCAGTATAATATACTCCATTACTACAGTGGACCCTCTTTATTACAGTAAATATTGGCTATTATAAGGAATTTGCTGCAAGAAAGAATTCAGAAAAGAGTAGCATCAGAATAGATATAAAATGCCTTTTCCCCCTAAAAACTCCAAGAAACAAATGTTGTGGGCATTTCTTAGAATCGCCTGACCAAATGTTGGTAACATTAGTTAGAATCGCCTCTTTGAGACAATTGTCAGCTACATTTGTTTGTTGAAATGTTGAATATAATATTCTTGTTGCACGACCTGCAGAAAAAGCGACCGTCTGAAGTCGGTTGATTTTCTAAGAGTGCCCTAAAATCACCGTGTCATTCTGTCAGTCTGTCTGTCCGTCCATAACCCGTTTGTGAAAATTGGTGATAGTGACTTAACCGCTTGGAATATTTAAACAATTTTTGGCATACTGATAGATATCAATGAGATCTAACCAATGAACTTGCGAAATATTACATTCCATTTAGTATAGCCTCGCCGAGGCGAAAAATGTGAAAATTTTCGAACTCCTTCTCCTCGGAAACCCTTGGGCCGATTGAAGTCAAATTTCATATGGAGCCTCTATGGGATGGGGGAAACCAAAATTTGCTCATGGGGTCCAGGTCACATGACCAAAATGGCCGCCAAGCCATATATGGTCTGTCTGTCTGTCTGTCTGTCCGTCCGTAACCCGTTTGTGAAAATTGGTGATAGTGACTTAACCGCTTGGAATATTTTAACAATTTTTGGCATACTGATAGATATCAATAAGATCTAACCAATGAACTTGCGAAATATTACATTCCATTTAGTATAGCCTCGCCGAGGCGAAAAATGTGAAAATTTTCGAACTGCTTCTCCTCGGAAACCGTTGGGCCGATTGAAGTCAAATTTCATATTGAACCTCTATGGGATGGGGAAACCAAAATTTGTTCATGGGGTCCAGGTCACATGACCAAAATGGCCGCCAAGCCATATATGGTAAAAACCCTTCAAAAATAGTCTTCTCCAGAACCACTGGGCAGATTTCCACGAAACTTGATAAATAGCATCTTGGACGTAGGCCCATCATAAATTGCTAAAATGGTGACCCTGGGTTGACCTTCACCTTCTTTGTGCCTAGGTCAAACTTTGACACATATGCTTTTGTATTGGAAAAGTGAGAATGCATTTTATCCTGCAAACGATTCAGAATACAGTACTAAAGTATAAGATATATTTTTGCTCCTTACGATAAGGCGCATTTATTGGGGGGACCGTTTTAGGTCCAGGTCACATGACCAAATTGGCCGCCATACCCATATATGGTAACACTCATAAAGCTAAAAGCATCCGGCGGGTTGTGCACTTCAGCTGAAGCACTGGTTTATCTCTATTAATCCATCATATCTTTTCCTAAGGATTTGTTCAATTAAATTGTCATTATAAAGAGTTCTGCCGTTACATCGAATGTCGATATAAAGAGGGTTGACTGAATGCGTGGGTTTGAATGTGATCAAGCACTTTATCTGCTATGTTTCAGATGGTATCATGAAGGTATAGACAGGGACAAAGCAGAGGAAATGTTGAAACGTATCCCCTATGATGGTGCTTTCTTGGTGAGACGAAGTGTTACAGATGACATGTCATACGCTATCTCCTTTAGGTAAGAGGAAGGTGAAAGGAAAAATCTGCTGGTCATCATGTTAAGAAGTCTACATAATGAGCGTTCTGGAAAAAAATTACACACACACACAAAAATCATTTGACAGTTAAAGCTCCAGTTGAGATAGGAGCATGCAACATTCTAAATTTTATTTTATATTGTTAAGAAAAAAGACTTTACATGATGTATGAAATGTGTGCCCAGCAAATTATCAATATTGGATCTCTAACATGGCCTATAGTTCGAACAATTTGACATGAGACTGACCTTTATGCAAGGATTAAATTAGTATTGCCTAATACGTCGGCTTTCGTGCCCTTCTCGTGAATTTTCGGCATCTTTTGAATTGCGACCCATTTACCCACCTCTATGTATTGAATAACAATATCGTCATATTTGGGAGATGGTGAAGATAAATACATGCATTCAGTCAGGTGTGAAATTATGGTAATAGAGTTCACCAATCTCATGTCAATTTGTTCAATCTATATCTGACAAAGTACATTGGTGACCATCATAGGTTTCAGTAGCCTGTGTATGTATATGCAGTCTTGCCAGTTCATCCTCTGTGGGCATGGCCTAGTGGTAAAGAGCACTGTCACTTAAAGATTCGGTCTCACATAACTTTTGGTTGGAGCCTCGCTTTGGCTCCCTACAAGTTTTCTCATTTATGTAAGTTTGTGATCACTAAAAATGTGTGATAAGAGATGTCTTACACAGGCTGGTCCACAATGACTTTTTCATGTGACATTACCTTGTGATTTCACCAGCCGCAATAGCTCAGTCAGATACACATCTCACTAGTGATCAGAAGGTTGTGGGTTTGATACCTGCTTGGTTCGGCTAACGTTTTTAGCTCACCTGACCGAAGGTCATGGTGAGCTTTTGTGACTGTGAGATGTCGGGCATCGTCGTTCACTGTGCATGCGTAAACTTTCCTTGTTAACACTCTAGAGGCCACAGTTTTGATCCAGTCATCATCAAACTTGGTCAGAATAATCATCATGACAATATGTCGGTCAAGTTCGAATATGGGTCATGTGGGGTCAAAAAGTAGGTCACCAGGTCAAATCAAAGAAAAACATTGTTAACACTCTAGAGGCCACAGTTTTTGTCCAATCTTCCTCAAACTTGATCAGAACATTTGATCATCCTGACAATATCTTGGTCAAGTTCGAATATGGGTTATATCGGGTCAAAAAGGAGGTCAATAGGTTAAATCATAGAAAAACCTTGTTAACACTCAAGAGGCCACAGTTTTGGTCCAATCATCCTCCAACTTGCTCAGAATGTTCATCCTGACAATATCTTGGTCAAGTTTGAATACGGGTCATTTCGGGTTAAAAAGTAGGTCAGTAGTTCAAACCATAGATAAACCTTGCTAACACTCTAGAGACCACAGTCTTGATCCAATCATCATCAAACTTGGTCAGAACAATCATCATGACAATATGTTGGTCAAGTTCGAATATGGGTCATGTGGGGTCAAAAAGTAGGTCATCAGGTCAAATCAAAGGAAAACCTTGTTAACACTCTAGAGGCCACAGTTTTGGTCCCATCATCCTCAAACTTGCTCAGGATGATCACCCTGATAATATCTCGGTCAAGTTAGAATCTGGGTCATGTCGGGTCATAAAGTAGGTCAGTAGGTCAAACCACAGAAAAACCTTGTTAACACTCTAGAGGCCGCAGATTTTGTCCAATCATCCTCAAACTTGCTCAGAATAATCATCCTGACAATATCTCAGTTAAGTTCGAATATGGGTTATGCCGGGTCAAAAAGTAGGTCAGTAGGTCAAATCATAGAAAAACCTTGTTAACACTCTAGAGGCCACAGTTTTGGTCCAATCATCTTCAAACTTGCTCAGAATGATCATCCTGACAATATCTCAGTCAAGTTCAAATACATGTCATGTGGGGTCAAAAAATTTAGGTCAGTAGGTCAAATCATAGAAAAATTTTGTTAACACTCGAGAGGCCACAGTTTTGGTCGAATCGTCATCAAACTTTCTCAGAATGATGATCTCTACAATATCTAAGTCAAATTGGAATATGGGTCATGTGGGGTCAAAAAGTAGGTCAGTAGGCAAATTAAAGAAAATCTTGTTTACACTCTATAAACTGCAATTTAAGTCTAAATATCATAAAACTTGCTCAGAATGATCACCTTGACAATATCTAGGTCAAGTTCGAATATGGGTCATGTGGGGTCAAAAAGAGGGGAGTAGGTTAAATCATAGGAAAACCTTGTTAGCACTCTAGAGACCACCGTTTTAGTCCAATCATCATCAGACTTGCCCACAATTGACCTCTTTTGGTAATATCTTGGTCGGGAGGGGTATTTTAGGAATATAGTGGTATCTTTTATAAAGGGCCCCCCCCCCCCCCCCCTCCCCCACTCTCTTCATCACCATTGTTAGTTAGACTGAGCGTGTTCATCTCCATCTGGTGCACTAGGACCTGACCCTCTAAATGTCCACAAGGTGCCCAGATAGTGACATACAAGTCAGTTCTGTATTGTCAAGGGGATGGATACCCCCCCACCCCCACCATCCCCTCTCGTCATCAAGAGTCATAGTTAGTTAGACTGAGCCCATTCATCTCTTTCTGGTGCACTAGGACCTGACCCTCAATGTCCACAAGGTGCCCAGATAGTGACATACAAGTCAGCTCAGTATTGTCAAAGGGATGGATACCCCATCTTGTCACCATGATTCATTGTTAGCTAGTTGGGCTGAGCCCATTCATCTTTGTCTGGTGCACTAGGACCTGACCCTCAATGTCCACAAGGTGCTCAGATAGTGACATGCAAGTCAGCTTTGTATTGTCAAAGGGATGGATACCCCTTCCCCCTTGTCACCATGAGTCATTGCTAGTTAGATAGACTGAGCCCATTTATCTCTGTCTGGTGCACTAGGACCTGACCCTAAATGTCCACAAGGTGACATACAAGTCGGTGCTGTATTGTCAAAGCGAACTTTCGAATGACTTCTTCCTCAAAAAAGAAAACAATTTTGAATGAATTTTCCATGAGTGACACTCTGACAATTTTCCACTGAACATGATAGCCACCAGAAAAAAAAAAATGTATAACACTTAAAATGACTTAAGTTCCTAAATAGCTAGATTGATTTTGAAATGTTCGTTGATTCACTGTCAGCCAAAATTGCTCTTACCCTCCACTCCACCTTATATTACCTACCATAAGGATCAGATGAGCGATCCAGGGCCATCATGGCCCTCTTGTTCGTGTGTTTGTGAGTTTATGTGTGTTTGAGTTTTACCTTCCACCAACAGCTAAGGTCATACAGAGACAGGACTTTGGTTTAAGGACTCATCCGAAAGTCTGGAGAAGCTGGGGATTGAACCAGAGGCCCCTGGATTACTAGGCGTGTAGCATAACCATTTCAGCACGCAGGCTTCTGAACAGGTTTCGTGATTTATGGTTATTCTCTCACTTCTGCTGATTCAAGAAAGTCAGTTTTCAGTTTCTGGCAAAAGAATGTGCACTGTACTGGTTAACCACTTATGTATAAGCATGCCCAAGAAAAGAAAAAATGTGGTTAGGTATACTGATTGTCTCTGTATGATCTAAATATTGTTGACTAAGCTGTTTAACTCCAAACAAATAAACAGAAACCTTGTGATATCAGTGTTAGTTATAAGACAGTTTTATCTTTTTTTCAGAGCGGAAGGTAAAATCAAGCACTGTCGAATTCGACAAGAGGGTCGTCTATTTACTATAGGTACTGCAGAGTTTGAGAGCCTTGTGGCATTAGTGCAATATTACGAGAAGTATTCTCTCTACAAGAAGATGAAGTTGCGGAAACCGGTCAGCAAGCGTCTGGTCGATATGGAGGGAGTGGTAGGTGTCACATGATAAGAGGAGTCATTGATGATATATTTGGATGATTTTCTCAAGGGGGCTTGATGCACCTTCAGCAGAAGCAACTCTTTTAAAAATATTTTTGTTTCCCTTTCAATAGGGGTCTACTCTTAAAGGAAAGAATTTGCTCCTGAGGAGCAAATTCTTTCCTTTAAGAGTAAACCCCCTCAGGAGCAAATTCTTTCCTTTAAGAGAGACCCCTTTTTAAGAGAGGCTTTCTTTATGGGTAGTTGTCTAATAGTAAAAATGGCAAAATGTACGCCAGGTGTAGCCAGTCCCCTTTAATGCAATTAACGCAATTTAGATTTTTTTCTGTAAAAATGGTGCTCCATTGAGTTTGAGCACAAAAAACAAGTTTTATAACATTATCTGGACTCGATTATCATGTAGTGATGTTTGTCATGCACAACAATTGTTTTACATTAGATGGAAGTGTACATGAATACATGTATGTCAGTGGTCTAAAAATAAACAGTTGAGCCAGTTCATGAGAAAATTGTACTTCGTGCATATGTGAAAACACAGCACCAAATAAGAGGGGGGTATCCACATATTATTTTTCTTATTTCTGCACAAAAACATATATTGTGGGTATTCATAAGAAGCGCCTCCCCCGCTTCTTATGAATACCCACAACATATGTTTTTGTGCAGAAATAAGAAAAAAATCAGTATTTTTCGGAAAAAAAAAAAAAACACCAAAAAAAAACATCTTATCTGGAGCTATGTAAAAAGCAAAGGCTCAGGCAAGCTTGCGCATATGCACAGTCTCCCCAGAGCTTTTTCCTCTCACAAGTATTTGGAGGAGACCTTGAGGAAGCTTCATGCAAGAAGTCATGTCTGTAGCTCAGTTAGTTGTCTGCAGACACACATTTGAAGAATGACTGTACACACATTTAAAGAACAACAGCACACACACATTTGAAGAACAACTGCACACGCACATTTGAAGAATGACTGCACACACACATTCGAAGAACAACTGCACACACACATTTGAAGAACAACAGCACACACACATTTGAAGAACAACTGCACACGCACATTTGAAGAATGACTGCACACACACATTTGAAGAATGACTGCACACACGAATTCGAAGAACAACTGGACACACACATTTGAAGAACAACAGCACGCACACATTTGAAGAACAACAGCATACACACATTTTAAGAACACACATTTGAAGAATGATTTTTCACACACACACACATTTGAAAAAACGACTGCACACACACATTTGAAGAACATAAATCAGAAAGTGCTAAGGGCCTTTTTGTCATGAGTCCGCTCATTTATAGTTTTGGTAGTTTATTAGGAATACATTTATTTAGGCTATTCTTTTGATAAACATTGAAGTCATATGTTTGTTTTTTCAGGTTTCAGTTATTAAATGTACATGTATTCTAAGGTATGAAAATCGAACCTCAGATTCAGACAGCTGAAAATAATTTTCAGCTCATATAATTCAGGAGGAATGAAATGCACTTAATTTATGTTATATTTTCTCAGTATAGTCAAACAGTATTTTTTACATTCTGATTTACATGTTTCTTCCAAACGTATATCATGAATGTTCATTTAAAGCACCTCTGAGCATCCATAATCTATGTTTTGGAACAGAAATATGAAAAATAATATAATAGCTTTACAAACCCGGCTTTTCCCATGTTCGGCCTCCGCCCATCGGGGCTTGAAGAAATAGATAGGATGCATGATGCTTCCACGCAGAGCTGAAACCGACCGCACACGAGTACTGTCAAACCACTTAGAGGATCTAAGCCTGCCCAGGCAAAGCGGTGTGAGTCAGACTGTTCATGTTTATAAACCTACTGGTTTCATCGAGCGACAGGGCTTGAGATGTCATTTCATCGTGGTGTCGGGTAAAAGTCCCACAGACGGGCCTCCGTGGCGTAGTGGATAAGAGCGCTGACTCTTAGTTATTAGGTCTCTCACCGCCGTAGGTTCGAGCCTCGCTCGGGCCACGTGTGAGACGCCAAGTTCTGCAACGGAAGGTTAGGTGGTTTTTCTCCGGGTACTCCGGTTTTCGCCCACCTCTGATTAACGATTGGCTCGATATGAGTGAAATAATCTTGGAAGGGCCGTAAAACCCAAACCAAAAAAAAAAAAGTCCCACAAAATTTGAAGCAACGTCTCCAAAATGACCTAATAGTGTTGATGCGGATGTTAAACCTCAAATCAAACAAATTTTCCCATGCAAGAAACTTGACACACTTGTTAATGCGATGGAGAATAAGAGGAGGTTTTTAGCTTAATTTTGAAAGATTTATATCTCCATAAATATGTATGTTGCTATTTGTTTGTTTGATTTGAGGGTTAACGTCCCTGTCAACACTGTAAAGGTCATTTTGGAGACGTTGCTTCCAATTTTGTGGGACTTTCACCCGACATTGAGATGAAATGACATCTCAAGCCCTGTCGCCCAATGAAACCAATAGGGTTTATTAGCATGGACGGTCCGCCTCACACCACGGTTCCTGGACAGGCTTAGATCCTCTAAGCGGTTTACCAGTACTAGCGTGCGGGCCGGATTCAGCTCTGTGTGGAAGCATCATGCAGCCCATATATTTCTTCAAGCCCCTATGGGCGGGGGCTTGTATGTTGCTATAGTGATTCTATAGTGATTGTAATGAGCACATTATATATCAAAAGCAAGAACAAAAAATTGACAGTATGCCACAACCTCTTTATAACACTCTTGTGGGGGTCCATGGTAATTTTACAACCATGATATATCCAAACAAAATGTATAGATTACATAGAAAAATGACCATTTATGGTCATTTTTTAATGTAATCTATACATTTTTGGGGTCCATCGTTATGGTGTATAATATCCAAAGCCATGTTTTAATGAACAGTGTTTTAAAGAGGTTTATGTGTATTTGTTTCAAATACTCCAGTATGAAGTACATACAATATGATCACAACCAGAATCTGAAAGCAAGCAAAAATGCTTGTCTACCAGTCATCTACTGACTGGAAAAATTATACCAAAACGATCATTAAATAATAACATATACTCCCCATATCTCACTTCATTAATTGATGACTTACATTTGACTTTTATTTTTTTTATTATTTAAGCATGCTGATGCTCATAAAAAGGTACCATAGATATTTTTACATTCGCTCACATCATGAAGTACATGTTTTACACTGGGTTGTGTTACCATAGATACCTTGATATTGAGTTGTTCTGATTGCTTAATATTGAGCTAATCACACCACTATATGGGCCCCGTCAAGCGATTTTGGTACTTATCGCCTATGCGAGCAGCGAAGGTTCGGGCGAGCCTGCGCATTCGCGCAGTCTCGCCAGAACATTCGCTGCTCGCTCATACAAGCAGTGAATCAAGAGGAACCTTCAGACAGAAAGCCATATCCCTGGCCCCTCTGAATGGCTGGGCATGCGCAGTTAAAATTTGTCATGACGGAATGCTCGAAGACACAAATTCGCTTGGCGGGGCTCATATTATATTAATAAAGGGTTATTTTACTCTGCTTACTTGATATTTGGTACCATATTTACAATATGTATTCAGACAGACCGGTCTGAGCAAACAGTGTAGACGCAGATGAGATGACATAGAATGAAACGGCTCATTGGGATCTACACTGTTTGCCACTCATCAAGCTATTTTCAGACACAGCCTCGGGTAGTATATTGTACTTGTTCAAATTTTAGAACAAGTATGGCAAGGAGATGAAGTGTCTGAATAGTTAGGGGAAATAGTTTCACATAAAGTTTAAAAACTGATAACTGAAACAAAGACTGATTTCATAAAGTTTTAGCACCACCAGGTACACAGTATTGATCATTGGTTGTCATGGTAATTACAGCTGAAATGTGCTTTACAAAGAAGCATCTCATCAAGATATCATCTCTGATAAAAACGCCTAAGATCAAATACTTAGCAGTTTGCATAGTTGCTGCTCCTTATCACAGGGGGTTGCACATTATTATCTAGTGGCTCATTTGAATGGTGATCAGGAGAAAGTGTGTTTGATCCTTGCCGTGTCTGGTGACACTCTTTCAGTGAGATTAACCCTCATCCTGCTGCAAAAATTATTTAAGCCATAGCCATTGCTCACTATCAACCGATCAAATGGCCCCGGCCCATGGGGGCTTGAAGAAACAGATGGGCTGCATGATGCTTCCATGCAGAGCTGAAACAGACCGCACATGAGTACTGGTAAACCGCTTATGGGATCCAAGCCTGCCCAGGCAAAGCAGTATGAGTATGACCATCCATGCTTATAAACCCTATTGGTTTCATTGGGCGACAGTGCTTGAGATGTCATTTCATCTCAATGTCGGGTAAAAGTCCCACAAAATTGGAAGTAACATCTCCAAAATGACCTATACAGTGTTGACTGGGACGTGACACCTCAAATCAAATAAACAAACAAACAAATCAACCAATCAAAGTACTTGAAATAATATATTTGTTCAATTCACAAATTGCATGGCAAATGGTGTAGATCCTGATCATCTGATCTGGATTTACAGTGTTTGAAAAGGTTGGGATTGCCTTGAACAGCAGGATAAGGGTTAATCATAAGACCTTTTCTATGGTCCTTCTCTCCCTTCTGATGATTCACAAAAGGGCAGTTTTCAGTTTCTGGCAAAAGAAAGTACACTGTACTGGCTAACCATTTATATTTAATCCTGCCCAGATTGTGATTTGGTAAACTGCCTGGCTTGATATGATCTGAAATAGTGATGAGTTGGCTGTTTAACTAAAAATCAATCAAACAAATATGAGGCTGTGCACATGAAAAGGTTGAACATGGCACGTGCAACCAATGCAGAATTAATTCAGCAAATGAAGCCACATCTTCATTTTCTTTTTTGGAACTTTGTATGGACCAAGATCCATAGATGACTCATTTTAAGACTCTTAAGTGAACTGCACAGATGCACAAGCACCTTTTAGTGTGCACTTGCTCATAATTATCATGTTTGTTGCTGCATATGTTGACAAAAATAAGAAAAAACAATCAGCCTTTTTTATCACCGTGGGTATTTTTTTTCAGCAGACGACATGTTGAAATATTCTTGTTATTTTCCCCAGAAAACAGGATTTGGCATTTCAGGCAAATTGTCTCCTAAATTGTCTCCTTTGGGCAATTTGCATGAAATGTTGAGTCCTGTTTCCTCGAAAAAATAAGAAAAATATCATCAATTTTCTTCTGCTGAATAAGCATAGAGAACATTAAAGGTTAAGCAGGTGAATGAAAAGTAATGAACATTTTTACCCACCATTACGAAAACACGCCTATACCACTACATTGTAACCTTTATCGCAGAAAAAATGAAAATTTTAAGATGACAAATTGTGATATTTCTTATTTCTGCTCAAAATATAGATTGTGGGTACTCGTTAGAACCGCCTCGATGAGGCGGTTCTAACGAGTACCCACAATCTATATCTTAGAGCAGAAATAAAAAAAATAAGGTTTACCCCTACAAACCCCAGTTTTACTATATAAAAGGGGGGTTCGAAGGGGTCAAAATTACATAGGCGTGTTTTTGTGATGCTTTGATTCATTATTACATTGTTTATGAGATGTATTATTTGAGCCATGTCATGAAAAAACCTGTTTGTTTTTTTTGGTCATTTTGTGAACAACAGAGGTGCACAGATCATCCGGCACATCTGGGCAGACGGATCAGCTCCTTTGTTCACTGCTTGGACAGTACTTCTAGCATCACAAAACATGCCTGTATACTTCTGACCCCCTTGAACCCCACTTTTATATGTTAAAACTTGGGTTACAGGGATATACATTATTTTTCTTATTTCTGCTCAAAAACATAGATTGTTGGTACTCGTTAGAACACCGAGGCGGTTCTAATGAGAACCCACAATCTGTGTTTAGAGCAGAAATATGAAAAATATCGGAATTTTTCGTCTGAAAATTTTCACATTTTTGGTGGCAAAGTTCTCAGTATATTTCAATAGGTTTCTACGGAAAAAATTTCAAGACTTTTGCTAATCTGTGTAGCTGAGCAGCCTGGTTTGTGTCTTACCTGGCCTCAAGGTTATAAAACTTTTTTCTTGCTCAACTCAGTTGAGCATGAAATTTGTCCTGCTCATAAATTTTAAAATGCCAACAGTTGGCATTTTAAAATTTATGAGCAGGACAAATGACATTCTCTGCTGAACTGAAGAGGAAAATAACATCACTGATTCATATTTTAATTTTTATGAGCATTACACATTTAAAGCTCAATTGAGTTGAGCACGAAAAAAGTTTTATAACCTCGGGCCAGGTCGCAAACCCTGGAAACAGGATTTCTCATGACGTGGCTCATATACACGTGTGTGGCTTACTTTATGGCTTTATACAGGATCCTAGCGAGGGTGGCGCCTGTGGCATGTATGGTCACTTTGACTCCTACATAAATCCCAATGATTTTACCTCAAAGGTAACCCCGGCTTAGGGGGTACTTCAGCATCATAATTTGGTTCATGCTGTAGATAGTTATTTATCATATTTGCTGCCAAAAATTTGGACATCTTTGTGAAAATTACTTCCTTTTATGAATTTTTTTTTTTTTTTTTTTTTTTTGAAAGGAAACAGGTTAGTCAAGTGAGATACATCCTGGTCCTGGTGGATCATCACATGAAAAAGCACCCCTCTACACCCCACTTTATATAGAGAAAACTGGGGTTTAGTGGGGTATACATCATTTTTCTTATTTCTGCCCCAAGACATAGGTTGTTGGTACTCGGTAGAACCGCCTCCTTGAGGCGGTTTAACGAGCACCCACAGCCTATGTTTAGAGTGCAAATAAGAAAAAATACCAAAATTTTCATCAGAAAAATGGCCGTTTTTGAGATGTGATAAAAACAACAACAAAAAAAAACAAAAAAAACACAAAGTCTCACGGATATGTTATCATAATGTAATATATCATTGCTTCTTTATTTATGTAAGAGACAAGGAAGACCTAGATCAGCATGCATGTCTGTTTAGGCTGATCTTAGTCTTTTCGTAGTAAATATTTTTTTAACCCTTGTCCTGCTGAATATTCATATATACCACACCCACTACCGATTATCAACCAATCAGATTACCTATAGCAAATTATTACAACAAATTCACAATCTGAATGACAAACAATGTAGATCCTGATCAGATGGCTTCTTCAGAAGCCATCTGATCTGGATCTACATTGTTTCAAAGAACAGGCATATCCGGGCTCAGCAGAACAAGGGTTAATACTATTCTTGGTGTCCGAATTTTAGGTATAAATGTATATGGTATTTCATGTAGTGGTTATGCTGTAGCTGGCATCATACTCACACTGACTAGGACCTAGTTATGTTTCAAAAAAGGCATGGTATTGTCGTAATTGTCATTTTAGGTGTGAATGTAGGGATTTTTCTGGCATTGTGGTTGTCCTCAGTATATGACCTAGTTATGTTTAAAAAAGGCATGGTATTGTCATAAGTGCCATAGAAGGTCTAAATGTAGTGATTTGTCGGGCATTGTGGTTGGCCTCTGTAGCATCTGTTTGAGACAACAGAATTCTTTCAATAACACTTCTTATAGCAGTGTGATTATGAGTTTAATAATGGTTATAACCCTTATCCTGCTATTCACAACAATCATAGAAGCCTCCATGATGTAGTGGTTATGCTACTCGCCTTGTAGGATCGATCACAGGCTTCTCCAGACTATCGGATGAGTCTTTAAACCGAGGTCTGTCTCGTATGACCTTAGCTGTTGGTGAGACGTAAAACACTCTCAACACTCCAACAATCCCTACTTTTCTACTTTTGCAAACAGTGTAGATCCAGATAAGATGGGGCTTCTGAAGAACCCATCTGATCGGGGGGGGGAGGGGGGGGCGTTAAACCTCAAATCAAATAAATAAATTGAACAACTTACCTCAGGTCATCTTATAGGTTTTGTCATGCATTTGCTCTTATATATTCTGCATATTGGTAGCTGGTGTATGCTATAATTGCATGATGAGCTGAGCTTGGCTGAATTCATTGAAATATTTACCTTCTTTTACTGCCTGTTAGACAAAATAGATGTTTATTTTGACCAGGGTCATGAGATAACCTGTTTTACCCATTTGCGAACTACAAAGGGGTAGCTCAGACTGGACATTAATCATCCTCGCATTCTGAGTCTTAGCACCTTTGTGGTTGCTACTTTGATGGCACAATACCCCTAGTTTCTACATCTAAAATTTCAAGAAACATGCGGCCGGCCTCGGTAGCTCAGTCTGACTGGTGATCAGGAGGACGCGGGTTCAATACCTTCCGGGGTCGGCAACATTGTTTCGTGGAGATTGATCATGAAATCTTTTCTACGGTCATTCTGTCCCTCCCGCTGATTCAAGAAGGGCAGTTCTCAGTTTCTGGCGAAAGAATGTGCCATGTACTGTTTAACCGCTTATGTATAAGCCTGCCCAGGAAAAGCGTGGATAGGTAAAATGACCAGCCCAAAAATAACCTAAAATAATGTTGACTGGGCCTTTAAACTTCAATACAAACAAACAAACAATCATGAAATATGCCAGTCTGTGTCACTGAACAGTCTGGTTTGTGGTCTACCTGGGCCCAGTTGTTCAAAGCATCGTTAGCTTAACGAGCTCGTTAGTGGTCATATTGTTAACTCTTCTAGCAAGTACAATATCGTAAATTTTGGTATTTTTGCTGGAAAGATGTGAGCAGCTTTTGCGTCAGCAAAAGCTGCTCACATTTTTTCAGCAAAAATTTCAGCATATTTGCCATATTTAATGATCAAAGTTTTAACGATACGTTAACTAACGACGTTGTCAGTTTTGAACAACTGGCCCATGGTCAAGAACCCTGAAAACAGGTTTTGTTGTGTCATGGGTCAATGTAATTTACTGAGTAATCAGACTCTGCAAAAACTGTTGGACATGTCAGTCCCAACATTCATTAATATAGATTTTTTATCAGGGGACGCAACTCATGCAAAAGTATTTTTGTCTCCCATGTCAGAAGGGATCAACTCTTAAAAGTAAAGAATTTGCTCCTGAGGAGCAAATTCTTTTCTTTAAGAGTAGACCCCTTTTCCAGCAGGACAGGGCTTATAGAAACGCAAACAGAAAGTTCTAAATGTTGTCTCCCTTTGAAAAATGGCAGAAAAATCTGCCAGGTATTCTCATTCCCTTTAAGGGCATCTTAGCTTTTCAAATACAGCTGAAAAGTATAGAGCAGACAGTGATGTTTTTTTTTATATTTTTTTTACTTTCAGTGAAAATACGGCTTGACGTCACATGTGAATCATCTGTTCTTCAGATGTGAAGCCTTATTTTTGCTGAAAAATAAGAAAAATTCTTCAAAAATGCTGTCTGCTAAATGTGCTTAGTGCTTAACCATTTTTGTACCAAATGGAATCTTCCTCCTTATATATAGCAGGAGTCCATTTCAAAATTTGGGGATGTCAGGTTGTGTTTACATTAAAATTTATTTGGAAAATGACTGAACTGTTAGCAAACAGTGGAGGCCCTGATCAGACGCCGCTTTTTGCGGCGTCTGATCTGGGCCTGCACTGTTTGCCAGGGTACCCGTTTTGGGGTTTCTGGTACAAAATGGGTTAAAGGGTTTATCATTTGTCAGACAATGTAGCACAGATTCTCAAAAAACTTTGTGGAGCCTGAATAATTGGTCGATTTAAATGGGTGGCTTTTATATCACAGGTCCTGGTGTATGAATGTCATTTGACGTGTCACCAGTAACAATTCTGATTCTGATTGTAGCTGGGGTGGTACCTGTTGTATACACCACAACCTCTTTATAACACTATTGATGAGGTCCAAAGCAGAAACTGTGTAAGTTAAACAACCATGTTATATCCAAACAAAAATGTATAGATTATACAGAAAAATGACCATTTATGGTCATTTTTCCATTTAACCTATACATTTTTGGGGTCCATCATTTTTGGGATCCATATTGAAACAGTGTTATATCCGAAACAGTGTTATAATAAACCATGTTATAACAAGGTTGTGGTATATGTTAGTATGCCCTTTTGATGCTGAAAACAAGATGGTGTTTCGTGGAATATATGACTTGGGAACTTTTGGCAGGTTCTTATAAATGGCATGGATATATTGTTGTGGCATTTTGATTATTTTTTGGTAACCTTGGCTTTGTTTTCAAAGCAGGACTAAACATACCAATTTTCAATCATATTTGGCTTGTGTGAATAGTATCTTGGGAATCTTTAGACAGATTCTTATTAAACTTGCTTAGATATATCACTAGGACAGGCAAACTGCTAAGGTTAAGATGACCTTGACATTGTTCTCAAGGTCACAGTGGGATTTAAAGTCAACTTTCTGCCTAATTTAGCTTGTTTACACTGTTTCACAGTACATGTATTTGAACAGTCAACCCTCTTTATACCGACATTCGTTATAACTGCAAAACTTGTTATAACGTCAATTTGAATGAAATGACTACTTAGCTAAAGGCTTAGCCTCAGTTGGGAGCGGCGTGGGCTTCCGTCGGGTTGCAAATGCACAAATCAAGTCCATAGTCATGAAAGAGTCTTGTAATCTAATACTCCAAGAAACAAATGTTATAGATATTGGTTAGAATCGCCTCACAGAGGCGATTCTAACAAATGTCTATAACATTACATTTGTTTCTTGGCGTAATAATGGGGAAACGGCCTTTTATTACCTATCATACTCATAATTGGGATTCTTTATAACGGCACAATAATAGTGTTCAAATATTATCGTTATAATGAGGGTCCTCTTTATAATAAAAAAATCTCTGGATACTGTATTTACCGTATATATACTACTCAAAGTTTGATAGGGATCACTTTTTCAATGCAAAATAATTTTTGGATAAATTAATCAGCTGAATCCAAATTTGATACATAATGATAGAAAACGTATCCTTCACAAAACCTAGTGATTAATTTTGTCAACTGGTACTGCATTCAAGCGGGACAACAGCAACCGTCTTGGCACCCCCAAAATTTGCCGTAACACGAAGGGATTTGGGCAACTGATTTTTCACAACTTTCCAAATTTGTTTAGAGAAACGTGCCTAATAACGTGTATTGCGTCCACGGGCATCAATTACAGTACGACATCGTCTGCGCATGCTCGTAATCCGAGTCTGTATCCGGTTTTGTGGAATCAGCTTTCATTCAGCAACCAATGCATCTTTGAGGTCCTTTAAAGTCCTCGGATACACAAGTTGGGCTGAAACAGCACGCTGTAGCATGTCCCGCGCATGCTCAATCGGATTTAAGTCTGGTGACCGAGCAGGCCAGTCCATACGAACGATTGTCTCACGTTCCAGATAGGAATCAGTGACGTTGGCACGGTTGGGACGGGTATTATCGTCCATCAGAATAAAGTACGGGCCGATAGCATTAGCATATGGTCTCACAAACTCATCAAGCATCTCATTACAATACCTTACTGCCATTAACGTTCCGTTTGCAACGACGCACAAGTCAGTTTTACCGTTCACGCTTATCCCAGCCCAAAAAATGACTGACCCCTTTCTATAGCGATCATGCTGTGCCACATTCAAGTCATCGGATGGCTCTTTAGACATTCGCCACACTAATTGACGTTTATAAGTGAAGTCTAGATAGAATCTGGACTCCTCAGTAAACAGTACTGGCGTCAAGTCACGAACCGTCCACCTGACGTGAGTTCTGGCAAAGTCCAGCCGGTCTAGCACGTGCTGTCTCGTCAACGGAACACATACAGCAGGCCCTTTTCTGACAGTTTGTGTAGAAATTCGTACTCGGGTTCCGTTCCTAAGCTCGTTATGCAAACGCGTAGCGTTCAGGAACCGTTGACGTCGAGACTGAATCAACAAGAAACGGACCTGACGTTGAGTTGTAGCCCTTTCTCGACCCCGTCGTGTCTGTGTGAAGGATTTCCGTGGGTAAGACACCGACTCCACATTCGGGAAACCACGCTCTGAGACACAATTAGAATCCCAGCATAATGACGTGGAGAGAAGCCGGATTCCGACATTCCGACGCCACGATTCATTTCTTCGGGGCTCAGACGGTTTCTTAATTGTCCCCTAGGCATTTTAGTGTTTCACAAATTAAATGAAGTCCTTTTTACGCTTGGTAAAGGAACACTGACAAGTTTGATTGGTCTACTGGAAAGCAGTGCTAGGCAAGATTTTGGGGGTGCATGAATTCATTTGCGAAGTGTGAGAAGTGTGCACTTTTATGAGTACTGAACTGCACATGAGTTTCTGCTTAAGATATTTATCAATATACCGAGTAAAAATTCTGTCAAGAAATTTTAAATGCAAAATTTGGTATATAAAAAGTGATCCCTATCAAACTTTGAGTAGTATATTTTGACAGACAGGCCTGAGCAAACAATGGAGACCCAGATGAGACGCCAAAGAATCCAGCCTTTCATCAGGGTCTACACTGTTTGAAACTCACACAGCTATTTCATGGCACAACATTGGGGAGTAAATTGCACATATTCAAATTTGAGGACTCCTTTTGAGCTGTCCAAATACTTAGTGTAAATACAGGTAGATCATTTGGAGATAGTTTACAGTTAATGGCACTAGGGAATATGTTTTTCTAGTGTGAAGTGGGGATGGGCATGGGGGATGGGGTCTCCCTTACTTCTTCAATGTGAATTTTTTCGACATCATTTTTTCCCATCAAATAACACATAATTCTCATCACTTTCATTTGTATCTTTTAATTTTATGATAATGATAATAATAACAATAATAATCATTTTAATCATTATTACCATTGTTATTAACATTAAGTATGTTTAAATGCATCAAATTATATACTTCAAAACAGCTATTTACTACATACCATGCTAATAATGAAAATTATGATATAGAAAATTAAAAATTATTATTTTTCACATTAATTATATTCTTTTTTCAAAAAATGAATATTTTTAGTAGTGGTATAAATTTTGAATGAAAAATGATTTTTGAAAGTTATTTAATCTTCATCAAAAGTGACTTTTTTATGTACGTTATTGACTGTCCCTTTAGACTAGTCCTCAATTAAGAATAAATACCTTTAAGTGCCTCAGTCAGGGTTTGAAACAAGAGCAACTAATTACCCGATTAAGGACTGTCTTTGATATATTATAGACATTATATGACAAGAGGCAATAAAATGATTATGAACACACTGTGAGTGCTACTGTTAGAGAAATAAATGCCTTTAAAATACAATTCACTCATATCAGAAATATATTCTTACATGCATGTATGCCGCCCATTGGGGGTTGAAGAACTAAATGGGCTGCATGATGCTTCCACCCAGAGCTGAATCTGGCTCGCACAGGAGTACTGGTAAACCGCTTACAGGATCTAAGCCTGCCCAGGCAATGCGGTGTGAGTCGGACCATCCATGCTCATAAACCCTGTTGGTTTCATTGGGCAACAGGGCTTGAGATGTCATTTCATCTCAGTATTGGGTAGAAGTCCCACAAAATTGGAAGTAAGGTCTCCAAAATTACCTACATAGTGTTGACGGGGAGGTTAAACATCAAATCAAACAAACAAAAAGGCAAAAGAAACAAAATTTGCCAGTTTCCTTACAAAATAGTATTAATGCCTGAATATTCAGGGTTAAAAAATGTGTTACTTGCTCTAAAACCTGAGACAACTTATCCCAATACTGTAATTTTTGTAAATTGGTACAAGATGACATTGCTTTCTCTGGCAGTGTACTTACCATAATGATCTAAAGTATTGGGACAAATAGGCCTGACCAAACAGTGCAGACCCAGATCAGACTGCTCCTGAAGGAGCAGCCTAATCAGAGACTACACTGTTTTCCATTCCATCTGCACCTCTCGGACTCCTTGCTGGATTGTGAAACAAATTTGTTAAAATTTTAGGAGGCATCCAAATTTTTAGGATTTTTTACACTACTTCAGGGGAGACAATTCAAACAAAAATAGTTTTATCTCCTTCACCAGTAAGGGGTCTACTCTTAAGAGGAAAGAATTTGCTACATAGGAGCAAATTTCTTCTTAAAGAGTTGTCCCCTTCAGAAGCGCATCATATCTGCTGAAGTTACAAAAATTGACCCCTTGTCAAAAAAGGACATACAATATATCATGCATATTGAGTCATGTTTAACTTATGCTAGTAAAATGGCAAACAGTCCAGACCATGATCAAACTGCTCTGGATCTACACTGTTTGCCTATGCGCCACTGTCGCAAGATATGTATAGTAATTAATATATGTGATTTTGTTGTCATGTTGGCATGATGTTGTAGGTGTCGTCTGCATCGTCATCTGCATCGAACAGACAGAGTAGGGGAATTTATCATAATCCTAATCCATTTACTACAAAGGTAATTTCAGGGCACATCATATGATTGTATACCATATACAGGACCAGGAGAAACTTACTACGAATAAAATGTGTGCACCTTTAACCCTACAACTGTTAATAAATTCCTGGAGCAGACGTCACAACCAGCTGATTTTGGGGTCAATTGTTTATCAGAGTGCTGTGAAAAAGAAATCTTATTTTAACCCTTATCTTGCTGAATATTCATTTAAGCCACACCCATTTCTGTGTATCAACCAATCAAATTACTTGATGTAATTTATTGCTACAAATTCATAAACTGAATGCCAAACAGTGTAGATCCTGATCAGGTGGCTTCTTCAGAAGCCACCTGATCTGGATCTATACTGTTTGCAAATATAGGGGTTCTCGTGAACAGCAAGATAAGGGTTAAAACATTTACGCATGTGCTGGCACTGCTGGGACATTGGCAAACAGTTTAGACTCAGATCAGGCATTACAGAATGCAGCAGCTAAACAGAGTCTAAACTGTTTGCTTGCAGTACGGGAATTTGAGGTTTAAACATTTGTTCAGGACAGAAGCAAATAACCCAACAGTGCTGCCGGTACTTCGATTTGAAGTATTTTTCACAGTAGAGAAGGCTTGACGGTACTTATGAATCACCTGCTCAGCAGACAATTCACGTGTAATGCCAAGCCAAATAGGAAAAGTAGACTTTGAAAATGACGTCTGCTAATCATGAGGGTTAATAATATATAGATCTTAACAGGTTTTACTGTAATGATCTTAAGTATTGGGACAGATAGGCCTGTCAAACAGTGCAGACACAGATCAGACGGCTCCTTTATCAGATGGCTCCGTCTGATCAGGATCTACACTGTTTGCCATATTATCTGCACCTTTTAGGCTCCTTGCTGGATCGTGAAACAAATTTGCTAGAATTCAAGGAGAATTACAGCAAGTCCTAAAGGCATCAAAATTTTTTAGGATTTTTACGGAATGTCTCTCTCTAAAAGTGAATTGGGATATGCAAACAGAATGGACTTGTTCCAGAAAACAAAGCGGGACTGTGCTGTTGGCTGTTGAGCCAACCCAGTCATATTCGAACATTTCAAGTTTTCATATGTAGCTTGTTGAGATCTAAATGGGATATGGTGTTTAATCCTTGACCTGCTGAATATTTATATATGCCACACCCACCACTGATTATCAACCAATCAGATTACTTGATGCAAATCATTGCCACAAATTCATAAACTGAATGGCAATAAATGAAGATCCTGATCAGATGGCTTCTTCAGAAGCCATCTGATCTGGATCTGCATTGTTTGAAAGATCAGACATATCAGGGCTCAGCAGGACAAGGGTTAAAATAGTACATTTTGGATAGTTTTAGTTGGACATTGTGACATCATTATTGCTTTAATAAGGCGATTGGATATACCTTCAGGGGAGGCAACTCCTTCAAATCTCATGTCAACAGAGGTCAACTCTTAAAGGAAAGAATTTGCTCCTGAGGAGAAATGCTTTCCTTTAAGTGACATGGGAGACAAAAATAATTTTATAGGAGTTGCCTCCCCTGAAAGTGTATCAATTCCCTTTAAGGGTTGATGTTAGTTTCCATGCAAAATACCTTTGTTCATCAAGCTGTCCACTTGGTACATGTACAACATTATTTATTCCAGAATATCTTGGGTAATGGATATTATATAATTCAGAGTTATGCTCAGTTTTCTTAACAGTTTGCATAGATTTGTACCGTTGTATGCTGATTCTGCAGTAGTGATTGTATTTAGAAAGAAAAGAAAATACATGTATGTGCATACGTGTTTATGAATGCATTGTCTAAAATAGCATTTTTAATGGCTACAAAGCAGATTGCTTAGTCTTGTTAGTAGTGTACTGTGGAATGTGCCAGTTTCTTACGTTAACCCATAAAGTACCAGGGACAATTTTTAGAGCAGATGACAGTATAATTTTTCCTCATCTTTCGAATACAATTTAGGCTTGACATTTCATGTGAATTAACTGCATAACAGATGATTTACATGTAATGACAAGCTTATTTTCTCTGAACCAAAAAAAAAAAAAAAAATCTTTGACAATGCCATCTACTAATCATGATGGTACTTTAATGGTTGGTAATTTGCATGCTTTAGACATGAGCAGACCTCATATTTGCACTGTTTGTTTTTTCTCTAGAAACTTCGATTGGATGTTTGAAACAACACAGTATAAATGATCCTTTAGTTCTTACAGTAAAATTCCTATATTAAAACCACCTTTGGGACTTTTCAAAAGTGGTCTTAAGACCACTTTTGAACAGTCCAAAAGGTGGTCCAATTGTATGCAGGAAACCTACTAAAGAAACCTTTTAAAGCAGAATTAATCTTAATTTTAGGTGGTCTTAATAGCGGAATTTTACTATATTTCAATAGAAAAAGACTAAAAACAATGACGTCTGCTGGTATGCAAATCCAGGTTATAGTTGTCTTGGTTTTCGTGCAGTATTTTTCATGAAAGCAAAAAGTTCATTGTGAAAAGTGAGCATAACTACGGTATGTCTATACTTAATGCACTGCTGTAGATACTCTAAAAATAGGACATCTCAACCTTTCGCTGTAGTCCTCCTAAAATGTTAAAAAGCTGGCTTGACCACCTGGGCCCGGTTGTTCAAAGCATTGTTAGCTTAACAAGCTTGTTAGTTGTCAAATTGTTGACTGTTCTGGTAAGTACAATATCTAATACAGTGGTATTTTTGCAGAAAAAAAATGTGAGCAACTTTTGCATTTGCAAAAGCTACTCATTTTTCTTTCTGCAAAAATATTAGCATACTTGCCATATCAAATGATCAAAGTTTTAATGATATGTTAACTAATGACATCGTTAGTTTTGAACAACTGGCTGTTGTGCCCAGTTGTTTAAGCTAACATAGTTGTTGGTTAATATTATGTTAAAATGTACTGAAAAGAAGGGGGAAAAAAACATTTTTTCAGCAAAAATACTGCTGTAATAGATATACATGTGTTGTTCTTGCTGAAACAGTTAATGTTAAGTTATCAAGGTATTGAACAGCTGGGCTCCCGTTAGGATGTCAAAAAGTGTAGACACAGATCAGACTGCTCCTGAAACACAGATCAGACTGCTCCTTCAGGAGCAGTCTGATCTGTGTCTACACTTTTTGCTCAGTCATATGGTCCCAATATTGGAGTAACTACAGTATTTTGGTTTGACTTGTGCACCAATATTTATTGGGGTGTATTCTTTGGTGTATGGTGTTATTTTATTGCATGCTTGTAGGACCCGGAAGACGAACCCACATATGCTCCGGGGATTTATGCATTACCTAATGAGTTTGTAGCATCAAAGGTAAGTGAAAGTATTGTTTTTGTTAAATTTTGGAAGTGACTTGCCCATGTTAACAGCTTGCTAACCTTTGCTGACATTTAGAAGAAATTGTAAATTCAGTGTTGATAATATAAGCACATATTTACAGCCAAAACATTCTATAAGTTTCCAAACATGTCCTTAACTTGCCTCTCTTTAGCATTTTGTTGCAGAAAAGTAATCACTTACACAACGTGAGCCATTAAATTAACTCCATTTGAGAAGCCCTTTGCATCCCATCATTAATTTTGAAATTGATGACAAAATGTTGAACCTGGCTCAGATCAAGTGAAATGCCAAGTTCTGCAACGGAAGGTCAGCTGTTGTTTTTTCTACAGGTACTACGTTTTTCGCCCACCTGACTAATGATCAGCGTGGAAGAAGTGAAATAATCTTGGAAGGGCCGTAAAACCAAAAACCGAAAAAAAAATAAAAAAAAATGGCAAAATGGCTTAAACTCATGGAATCAAAGATTTGGGGGCATTTAGCTCTTAACCAGTTAATCAGTTGGTCTGACTGTCTTTTGTCTGTATGTCACAAAAAACTTCAATGTTGCCAAAACATTTTTGAACCAGTGGCCATACAGTTTTCAAATTGATTGCAAAATTTTTTTGAAATTAATTTACACAAGTATCTTTTTTAAGCTCCTGGAATCAAAGATTGGGGGAATATAGTTCTTCACCGGTCAGCGTTACGAAAACACGCCTATACAAATACACAGTAAAATTTACCTCCGAAAAATCTAAATTTTTCCAGATGAAACATTTTGATATATTTCTTATTTCTGCTCAAATTATAGGTTGTTGGTACACGTTAGGCAGTTCTAACGAGTATAGAACTGCCACATAGAGGCGGTTCTAACGACTACCCACAACCTATATTTTAGAGCATAAATAAGAAAAATAATGTATACCCCTGTAAACCCCAGTTTTACTATATAAAAGTAAGGTTCAAGGGGATCAAAATTATATAGGCGTGTTTTTAGCTCACCTGTCACGTAGTGACGAGGTGAGCTTTTGGGATCACTTTTTGTCCGTGCGTGCGTGCATGCGTCCGTAAACAATTTAAAACTAGAAATGGTGTTTGTAAAACATAATGCCCCCAACCTTTGCTTGTCCTTAGATGGCAAAATATTCAACAAATATTGTTAAAGACTCAAAAACATGCAACAAGAATTCCCCCGAAGGCTATGTCGCGCCTGTGGGGGCGCAAAGTCACCAAAACCATGAAATCTAGGTCAAGGTCAAACATGGATGCCTGCATAAAAATTTCACTCCTAGTTGCAAGCATGTACCAAGTATCGTCAATGAAACTCTTAAAAACAGACTCTTACATCAGGGTGAAAGTTAGGGTTGTCACACTATTTTACAAAGTCAGTGAACCATAAAATGTAGGTCAAGGTCAGAAATGGATACTTGCATTGAAGTTTCAATTCCTAAATGCAAGCTTGTACCAAATAGATTTATAGATCTTGAGAAATGGACTCTTACATTAGATAGAAAGTCAGGGTGGTCGCAATAATTCACAAAGTCAGTGAACCATGAAATATGGGTAAAAGTCAAATATGGATGCTTTCGTTGCAGTTGCAATTCCTAGATGCAAGTTTGTACCAATTATAATTTAAAAAGCTTTAATAGTTTTCGAGAAATGGTGAAAGTCAGGGTGGTCGCAATAATTCACGAAGTCAGTGAACCAGGAAATATAGGTCAAGGTCAGATATGGATGCTTGCGTTGAAGTTGCAATGCCTGGATGCAAGTTTGTACCAAGAATGATTAATGAAGCTCTAATAGTTCTCTAGATATGGACTTGCTGACAAGATTTTATAAAAAAAAACCAAGGCATCGCATGCGATACAAATCCCCTCGCACAAGAAAACTTCGTGTGTGGAAAACACTGAAATGGCAAAAGTCCAACTTGCTTGAGATATTATCATATGCATCATTTGTGTAAAGTTGGTTTAAAAATCCATCCATAAATGTAGGTTCTAGAGTGATGACAATATTTCTCTAAAAATAGTCATAGGGACCTTGACTTGAGGCCATGGCCGCGAAGTAGATCTTGCTCAAGATATTATCATAAGCATCTTTTGTGTGAAGTTGGATTAAAATCATAAATGTAGGCGGAAGAGCAATGACAAAGTTTTTCTAAAAATAACCATAGTGACCTTGACCTTGAGGTCATAACCTTGAAAGTCAAAGCAACTCGAGATATTACCATAAGAAACATTTGTGTGAAGTTCTATTAACATCCATCAATAAATGTAGGCACTAGAGCGATGACAAAGATTTTCTAAAAATAGCCACAGTGACCTTGACCTTGAAAGTCGAAATAGTTCCGAGATATTGTCATAAGGAACATTTGTGTGAAGTTATACTGAAATCAGTGAAGAAATGTAAGCGCTAGAGCCATGTCAAAGTTTTTCTAAAAATAGCCACAGTGACCTTGACCTTGAAAGTCAAACTCACTCGAGTAATTGTCATAAGGAACATTTGTGTGAAGTTATATTGAAATCAGTGAAGAAATGTAGTGGCTAGGCCGATGACAAAGTTTTTCTAAAAATAGCCACAGTGACCTTGACCTTGAAAGTCGAAATCGCTCAAGATATTGTCTTAAGGAACATTTGTGTGAAGTTATATTGAAATTGGTGAAGAAATGTAAGCTCTAGAGCATTGACAAAGTTTTTCTAAAAATAGCCACAGTGACCTTGACCTTGAAAGTCGAAATAGTTCGAGATATTGTCATAAGGAACATTTGTGTGAAGTTATACTGAAATCGGTGAAGAAATGTAAGCGCTAGAGCCATGTCAAAGTTTTTCTAAAAATAGCCACAGTGACCTTGACCTTGAAAGTCAAACTCACTCGAGGTATTGTCATAAGGAACATTTGTGTGAAGTTATATTAAAATAGGTGAAGAAATGTAGGCGCTGGAGCAATGACAAAGTTTTTCTAAAAATAGACATTGTGACCTTGACCTTGAAAGTTGAAATGGCTTGAGATATTGTCATAAGGAACATTTGTGTGAAGTTATATTGAAATCTGTGAAGAAATGTAAGCGCTAGAGCATTGACAAAATTTTTCTAAAAATAGCCACAGTGACCTTGACCTTGAAAGTGGAACTTGCTAGAGATATTGTCATAAGGAACATTTGTGTGAAGTTATATTGAAATCGGTGAAGAAATGTAGGCGCTAGAGTGATGATAAATTTTTTCTAAAAATAGCAACAGTGACCTTGACCTTGAGGTAATGACCCTGAAAGTCGAACACACTCGAGATATTGTCATAAGGAACATTTGTGTGAAGTTATATTGAAATCAGTGAAGAAATGTATGCGCTAGAGCAATGACAAAGTTTTTCTAAAAATAGCCACAGTGACCTTGACCTTGAGGTCATGACCTTGAAAGTCGACCTTGCTCAAGATATTGTCATGAGGCACATTTGTGTGAAGTTATATTGAAATCAGTGAAGAAATGTAGGCACTAGAGTGATGACCAAGTTTTTCTTAAAATAGCCACAGTGACCTTGACCTTGAGGTCATGACCTTGAAAGTCGAACTCGCTGAGATATTGTCATAAGAAACATTTGTGTGAAGTTATATTGAAATTGGTGAAGAAATGTAGGCGCTAGAGCGATGACAAAGTTTTTCTAAAAATAGCCACAGTGACCTTGACCTTGAGGTCATGACCTTGAAAGTCGACCTTGCTCAAGATATTGTCATGAGGCACATTTGTGTGAAGTTATATTGAAATCAGTGAAGAAATGTAGGCACTAGAGTGATGACCAAGTTTTTCTTAAAATAGCCACAGTGACCTTGACCTTGAGGTCATGACCTTGAAAGTCGAACTCGCTGAGATATTGTCATAAGAAACATTTGTGTGAAGTTATATTGAAATTGGTGAAGAAATGTAGGCGCTAGAGCGATGACAAAGTTTTTCTAAAAATAGCCACAGTGACCTTGACCTTGAGGTCATGACCTTGAAGTCAAACTCGCTCGAGATTTTTTTATAAGGAACATTTGTGTGAAGTTATATTGAAATTGGTGAAGAAATGTAGGCGCTAGAGCGATGACAAAGTTTTTCTAAAAATAGCCACAGTGACCTTGACCTTGAGGTCATGTCCTTGAAAGTCGAACTCGCTCGAGATTTTTTTATAGGGAACATTTGTGTGAAGTTATATTGAAATTGGTGAAGAAATGTAGGCGCTAGAACGATGACAAAGTTTTTCACAAATTACCAAAATGACAAAGGGCCATAACTCACAAAGTATTTTTCGGAATTTTGTCAAAAGTTAATCAGTTCATCTACTCATCACCACCAATCTATTCACCAATTTTTAAGGCTCTAGCTCCAATAGTTTTTTAAATATCTTGCTGACAAGATTTTATTAAAAAAATTTCAAAGGGCAATAACTCTTAAAAGGGGCATAATCCAGACGAGAAAAAAAATACGCGTCAGCTAATTTTCCATGAGGAATCCATATATGAAATTTCAAAACCCTAGCATACACGGTTCTAAAGATATGCTATGCATCACTTTTAGCATACATTACAAAGGGCACAAAATACCAAAATGACAAAGGGCCATTACTCACAAAGTATTTTTCGGAATTTTGTCAAAAGTTAATCAGTTCATCTACTCATCACCACCAATATATTCACCAACTTTCAAGGCTCTAGCTTCAATAGTTTTTGAGATATCTTGCTGACAAAATTTTATTAAAAAAAAGTTCAAAGGGCAATAACTCTTAAAAGGGGCATAATCCGGACAAGAAAAAAAATACGCACCACCAATCTATTCACCAACTTTCAAGGCTCTAGCTCCAATAGATTTTGAGATATCTTGCTGACAAGATTTTATTAAAAAAATTTCAAAGGGCAATAACTCTTAAAAGGGGCATAATCCAGACGAGAAAAAAAATACGCGTCAGCTAATTTTCCATGAGGAATCCATATATGAAATTTCAAAACCCTAGCATACATGGTTCTAAAGATATGCTATGCATCACTTTTAGCATACATTACAATGGGCACAAATTACCAAAATGACAAAGGGCCATAACTCACAAAGTATTTTTCGGAATTTCGTCAAAAATTAATCAGTTCATCTACTCATCACCACCAATATATTCACCACTTTTCAAGGCTCTAGCTCCAATAGTTTTTGAGATATCTTGCTGACAAAATTTTATTAAAAAAAGTTCAACGGGCAATAACTCTTAAAAGGGGCATAATCTGGACAAGAAAAAAAATATGCATCAGCTAATTTTCCATGAGGAATCCATATATGAAATTTCAAAACCCTAGAATACATGGTTCTAAAGTTATGGTATGCATCACTTTTAGCATACATTACAATGGGCACAAATTACCAAAATGACAAAGGGCCATAACTCACAAAGTATTTTTCGGAATTTTGTCAAAAGTTAATCAGTTCATCTACTCATCACCACCAATATAATCACCAACTTTCAAGGCTCTAGCTCCAATAGTTTTTGAGATATCTTGCTGACAATATTTTATTAAAAAAATTTCAAAGGGCAATAACTCTTGAAGGGGGCATAATCCGGACGAGAAAAAAAATACGCGTCAGCTTATTTTCCATGAGGAATCCATATATGAAATTTCAAAACCCTAGCATACACGGTTCTTTAGTTATGCTATGCATCAAAAGCGTAACGGATGGACGAACGGACGAACGAACCAGAAGCAATATGCCCCTCCAACTTTTTCAAAGTTGGGGGCATAATAAGTATATCTCCAATACCCCATGGCCAATCTTGATCAAATTACATGTGAATCATCATCAGGTAGGGGGAAAGGCTGCATAAGGTTTTTGGGCTGATCAGATTGGAATTCTGGTTGCCATGGCAACATATAGCTCCCATAGACTTATAATCGGAAAACATTTTTATGCCCCCAACTTTGAAAAAGTTGGAGGGGCATATTGCTTCTGCCTCGTTCGTCCGTTCGTCCGTTCGTCTGTTCGTCCGTTCGTCCGTCCGTTACGCTTTTGATGCATAGCATAACTAAAGAACCGTGTATGCTAGGGTTTTGAAATTTCATATATGGATTCCTCATGGAAAATTAGCTGACGCGTATTTTTTTTCTAGTCCGGATTATGCCCCCTTCAAGAGTTATTGCCCTTTGAAATTTTTTTAATAAAATCTTGTCAGCAAGATATCTCCAAAACTATTGGAGCTAGAGCCTTGAAAGTTGGTGATTATACTGGTGGTGATGAGTAGATGAACTGATTAACTTTTGACAAAATTCTGAAAAATACTTTGTGAGTTATGGCCCTTTGTCATTTTGGTAATTTGTGCCCATTGTAATGTATGCTAAAAGTGATGCATAGCATAACTTTAGAACCGTGTATGCTGGGGTTTTGAAATTTCATATATGGATTCCTCATGGAAAATTAGCTGACGGGTATTTTTTTTCTTGTCCGGATTATGCCCCTTTTAAGAGTTATTGCCCTTTGAATTTTTTTTAATGAAATTTTGTCAGCAAGATATCTCAAAAATTGTTGGAGCTAGAGCCTTGAAAGTTGGTGAATATATTGGTGGTGATGAGTAGATGAACTGATTAACTTTTGACGAAATTTCGAAAAATACTTTGTGAGTTATGGCCCTTTGTCATTTTGGTAATTTGTGCCCATTGTAATGTATGCTAAAAGTGATGCAAAGCATATCTTTAGAACCGTGTTATGCTAGGGTTTTGAAATTTCATATATGGATTCCTCATGGAAAATTAGCTGATGCATATTTTTTTTCTCGTCCGGATTATGCCCCTTTTAAGAGTTATTGCCCTTTGAAATTTTTTTAATAAAATCTTGTCAGCAAGATATCTCAAAAACTATTGGAGCTAGAGCCTTGAAAGTTGGTGAATAGATTGGTGGTGATGAGTAGATGAACTGATTAACTTTTGACAAAATTCTGAAAAATACTTTGTGAGTTATGGCCCTTTGTCATTTTGGTAATTTGTGCCCATTGTAATGTATGCTAAAAGTGATGCATAGCAAAACTTTAGAACCCTGTATTCTAGGGTTTTGAAATTTCATATATGGATTCCTTATGGAAAATTAGCTGACGCGTATTTTTTTTCTTGTCCGGATTATGCCCCTTTTAAGAGTTATTGCCCTTTGAAATTTTTTTAATAAAATTTTGTCAGCAAGATTTCTCAAAAACTATTGGAGCTAGAGCCTCGAAGTTGGTGAATATATTGATGGTGATGAGTAGATGAACTGGTTAACTTTTGACGAAATTCCGAAAAATACTTTGTGAGTTATGGCCCTTTGTCATTTTGGTAATTTGTGCCCATTGTAATGTATGCTAAAAGTGATGCATAGCATATCTTTAGAACCGTGTATGCTAGGGTTTTGAAATTTCATATATGGATTCCTCATGGAAAATTAGCTGACGCGTTTTTTTTTTTTCTTGTCCGGATTATGCCCCTTTTAAGAGTTATTGCCCTTTGAAATTTTTTTAATAAAATCTTGTCAGCAAGATATCTCAAAAACTATTGGAGCTAGAGCCTTGAAAGTTGGTGAATAGATTGGTGGTGATGAGTAGATGAACTGATTAACTTACGACAAAATTCCGAAAAATACTTTGTGAGTTATGGCCCTTTGTCATTTTGGTAATTTATGAAAAACTTTGTCATCGTTCTAGCGCCTACATTTCTTCACCAATTTCAATATAACTTCACACAAATGTTCCTTATAAAAAAAACTCGAGCGAGTTCGACTTTCAAGGTCATGACCTCAAGGTCAAGGTCACTGTGGCTATTTTTAGAAAAACTTTGTCATCGCTCTTGCGCCTACATTTCTTCACAAATTTCAATATAACTTCACACAAATGTTCCTTATAAAAAAATCTCGAGCGAGTTCGACTTCAAAGTCATGACCACAAGGTCAAGGTCACTGTGGCTATTTTTAGAAAAACTTTGTCATCGCTCTAGCGCCTTCATTTCTTCACCAATTTCAATGTAACTTCACACAAATGTTTCTTATGACAATATCTCAGCGAGTTCGACTTTCAAGGTCATGACCTCAAGGTCAAGGTCACTGTGGCTATTTTTAGAAAAACTTTGTCATCGCTCTAGTGCCTACATTTCTTCACCAATTTCAATATAATTTCACACAAATGTTCCTTATAAAAAAATCTAGAGCGAGTTCGACCTCAAAGTCTTGACCTCAAGGTCAAGGTCACTGTGGCTATTTTTAGAAAAACTTTGTCATCGCTCTAGGGCCTACATTTCTTCACCAATTTCAATATACATCACACAAATGTTCCTTATGACAATATCTCAGCGAGTTCGACTTTCAAGGACTTGACCTCAAGGTCAAGGTCACTGTGGCAATTTTAAGAAAAACTTTGTCATCACTCTAGCGCCTACATTTCTTCACTGATTTCAATTTAACTTCAAACAAATGTGCCTTATGACAATATCTTGAGCGAGGTCGACTTTCAAGGTCATGACCTCAAGGTCAAGGTCACTGTGGCTATTTTTAGAAAAACTTTGTCATTGCTCTAGCGCCTACATTTCTTCACTGATTTCAATATAACTTCACACGAATGTTCCTTATGACAATATCTCAAGTGTGTTCGACTTTCAGGGTCATGACCTCAAGGTCAAGGTCACTGTAGCTATTTTTAGAAAAAAATTGTCATCGCTCTAGCGCCTACATTTCTTCACCGATTTCAATATAACTTCACACAAATGTTCCTTATGACAATATCTCTAGTGAGTTCCACTTTCAAGGTCAAGGTCACTGTGGCTATTTTTAGAAAAACTTTGTCAATGCTCTAGCGCTTACATTTCTTCACCGATTTCAATATAACTTCACACAAATGTTCCTTATGACAATATCTCAAGCCATTTCAACTTTCAAGGTCAAGGTCACAATGGCTATTTTTAGAAAAACTTTGCTATCCCTCCAGCGCCTACATTTCTTCACCGGTTTTAATATAACTTCACACAAATGATCCTGATGACAATACCTCAAAAGAGTTTGACTTTCAAGGTCAAGGTCGCTGTGGCTATTTTTAGAAAACCTTTTTCATTGCTCTAGCGCTTACATTTTTTCACCAATTTCAAAATCGATTCACACAAATGTTCCTTATGACAATATCTGTAGCGAGTTCCACTTTCAAGGTCAAGGTCACTGTGACTATTTTTAGAAAATCTTTGTCAATACTCTAGCGCTTACATTTCTTCACCAATTTCAATATAATTTCACACAAATGTTCCTTAAGACAATATCTCGAGCGATTTCGACTTTCAAGGTCAAGGTCACTGTGGCTATTTTTTTTAGCTCACCTGAGCCGAAGGCTCATGTGAGGTATTAGTATACCACGAGCCGTCGTCGTCGTCGTCCGTCGTCCACACTTTCAAAGAAGTATATCTCCGGAACCAGTGGGCCAATCTTGATCAAATTTCATGTGAAGCATTATCAGGTAGGGGGAAAGGCTGCATACTGTTTTCGGGCAGATCGGATTGGAACTCTGGTTGCCACGGCAACAAATAGCTCCCATAGACTTAACATAGGAAAAAGTTTGTCATCACTCTAGCTCCGTCAATTTTTTTCTGATCGACTTCATTCTTGCAGATAACGAGGACAGGCATGAAATCTCGATCAAGTTCGATTTTTGGCTGAATCGGATTATTCACTCAGGAGTTACGTGCCCTTGAGCGTTCTTAACATAGGAAAAAGCTTGTCATCACTCTAGCTCCGTTAATTTTTTTCTGATCGACTTCATTCTTGCAGATAACGAGGACAGGCATGAAATCTCGATCAAGTTCGATTTTGGGCTGAATCGGATTATTCACTCAGGAGTTACGTGCCCTTGAGCGTTGAAAAAATTGCCTATTGACTTAACATGGGGAGAATGTTGTCATCACCGTAGCTGCTTCAATTATTTTCAGATTGGCTTTATTCTTGCAGATAACCAGCACAGCCATGAAATCTCGGTCAAGTTCGATAACTGGCAGAATCGGATCATTCACTTAGGAGTTACCTGCCCTTGTGTGTTTTTGCATTAGGGTTAATGGGAATTTAAAAAATGTATATCTTAAAGACTACTTGGCCAACTTTGATCAAATTTTATGTGTCGCATTATTGGGCAAGTGGAAAGGCTTCATTAGGTTTTCAGGCAGATCTGAGTGGAACTCTGGTTGCCATGGCAACATCTAGCTCCCATAGACTTCACATAGGAAAAAGCTTGTCATCACTCTAGCGCCGTCAATTTTTTTCTGATCGACTTCATTCTTGCAGATAACCAGTACAGGCATAAAATCTCGGTCAAGTTCGATTTTGGGCCGAATCGGATTATTTGCCTTGGAGTTACCTGCCCTTGAGCATAAAAAAATACGTTGTGACCACGATAGCAACTTTATTTTTATTCAGATCAGCTTCAAACTTGTCGGCTTCATTCTTGCAGATAATAAGGACAGACATAAAATCTCGGTTAAGTTCGATTTTGGGCAGAATCGGAATATTGACCTCGGAGTTACATGACCTTGAGCGACAAAAAATTTGCCCATAGACTTAACATAGGGAAAATGTTGTGACTGCGATAGCGACTTGAATTTTTTTCAGATCAGCTTCAAACTTGCAGGTAACGAGGACAGACATAAAATCACGGTTAAGTTCGATTTTGGGCCGAATCAGATTATTTGCCTTGGAGTTACCTGCCCTTGAGCATGAAAAAATACGTTGTGACCACGATAGCAACTTTATTTTTATTCAGATCAGCTTCAAACTTGCAGGTAATGAGGACAGGCATAAAATCCCGGTTAAGTTTGATTTTGGGCCGAATCGGAATATTGACCTCGGAGTTACGTGACCTTGAGCGACAAAAAATTTGCCCATAGACTTAACATAGGGAAAATGTTGTGACTACGATAGCCACTTGAATTTTTTTCAGATCAGCTTCAAACTTGCAGGTAACGAGGACAGACATAAAATCTCGGTCAAGTTCGATTTTGGGCCGAATCGGATTATTTGCCTTGGAGTTACCTGCCCTTGAGCATAAAAAAATACGTTGTGACCACGATAGCAACTTTATTTTTATTCAGATCAGCTTCAAACTTGTCGGCTTCATTCTTGCAGATAATAAGGACAGACATAAAATCTCGGTTAAGTTCGATTTTGGGCAGAATCGGAATATTGACCTCGGAGTTACATGACCTTGAGCGACAAAAAATTTGCCCATAGACTTAACATAGGGAAAATGTTGTGACTGCGATAGCGACTTGAATTTTTTTCAGATCAGCTTCAAACTTGCAGGTAACGAGGACAGACATAAAATCACGGTTAAGTTCGATTTTGGGCCGAATCAGATTATTTGCCTTGGAGTTACCTGCCCTTGAGCATAAAAAAATACGTTGTGACCACGATAGCAACTTTATTTTTATTCAGATCAGCTTCAAACTTGCAGTTAACGTGGACAGGCATAAAATCTCAGTTAAGTTCGAATCAGAATATCGACCTCGGAGTTACATGACCTTGAGCGACAAAAAATTTGCCCATAGACTTAACATAGGGAAAATGTTGTGACTACGATAGCGACTTGAATTTTTTTTCAGATCAGCTTCAAACTTGCAGGTAACGAGGACAGACATAAAATCTCGGTTAAGTTCGATTTTGGGCCGAATCGGATTATTTGCCTTGGAGTTACCTGCCCTTGAGCATAAAAAAATACGTTGTGACCACGATAGCAACTTTATTTTTATTCATATCAGCTTCAAACTTGCAGGTAACGAGGACAGGCATAAAATCTCGGTTAAGTTCGATTTTGGGCAGAATCGGAATATTGACCTCGGAGTTACGTGACCTTGAGAGACAAAAAAATTTGCCCATAGACTTAACGTAGGGAAAATGTTGTGACAGAAATAGCGACTTGAATTTTTAGCTCACCTGAGCCAAAGGCTCCAGTGAGCTGATAGTATACCAAGGCTCCGGAGTCCGTTGTCTGTCGTCCGTCCATCCGTCGTCCACACTTTCAATGCAGCATATCTCAGAAGGCAGTCGACCAATCTTGTTTAAATTGTATGTGTAGCACCATTGGGGTTTAGTAGTCAAGTCTGTGAATTGTTAAAACTTAAGTTCCTCAGGTGAGCGGTTTAGGCTCATTGAGCCTCTTGTTTAAAAAAACTGTCATCGCCCTAGCGACTACATTTCTTCACTGATTTCAATATAACTTCACACAAATGTTCCTTATGATAATACCTCGAGTGAGTTTGACTTTCAAGGTCAAGGTCACTGTGGCTATTTTTAGAAAAACTTTGACATGGCTCTAGTGCTTTCATTTCTTCACCGATTTCAGTATAACTTCACACAAATGTTCCTTATGACAATATCTCGAACTATTTCGACTTTCAAGGTCAAGGTCACTGGGGCTATTTTTAGAAAATCTTTGTCATCGCTCTAGTGCCTACATTTATTGATGGATGTTAATAGAACTTCACACAAATGTTTCTTATGGTAATATCTCGAGTTGCTTGGTCATGACCTCAAGGTCAAGGTCACTATGGCTATTTTTAGAAAAACTTTGTCATTGCTCTACCGCCTACATTTATGATTTTAATCTAACTTCACACAAAAGATGCTTATGATAATATCTTGAGCAAGATCTACTTCGCGGCCATGGCATCAAGTCAAGGTCCCTATGACTATTTTTAGAGAAATATTGTCATCACTCTAGAACCTACATTTATGGATGGATTTTTAAACAAACTTTACACAAATGTTGCATATGATAATATCTCAAGCAAGTTGGACTTTTGCCATTTCAGTGTTTTCCACACACGAAGTTGTCTTGTGCGAGGGGATTTGTATGGCATGCGATGCCTTGTTTTTTTTAATAAAATCTTGTCAGCAAGTCCATATCTTGAGAACTATTAGAGCTTCATTAATCATTCTTGGTACAAACTTGCATCCAGGCATTGCAACTTCAACGCAAGCATCCATATCTGACATTGACCTATATTTCATGGTTCACTGACTTCGTGAATTATTGCGACCACCCTGACTTTCACCATTTCTCGAAAACTATTAAAGCTTTTTAAATTATAATTGGTACAAACTTGCATCTAGGAATTCCAACTGCAACGCAAGCATCCATATTTGACTTTTACCCATATTTCATGGTTCACTGACTTTGTGAATTATTGCGACCACCCTGACTTTCTATCTAATGTAAGAGTCCATTTCTCAAGATCTATAAGAGCTTCATTAATTGTATTTGGTACAAGCTTGCATTTAGGAATTGAAACTTCAATGCAAGTATCCATTTCTGACCTTGACCTACATTTTATGGTTCACTGACTTTGTAAAATAGTGTGACAACCCTAACTTTGACCCTGATGTAAGAGTCTGTTTTTAAGAGTTACTTGGTACATGCTTGCAACTAGGAGTGAAATTTTTATGCAGGCATCCATGTTTGACCTTGACCTAGATTTCATGGTTTGTTGACTTTGCGCCCCCACAGGCGCGACATAGCCTTCGGGGGAATTCTTGTTGTATGTTTTTGAGTCTTTAACAATATTTGTTGAATATTTTGCCAGCTAAGGTCAAGCAAAGGTTGGGGGCATTGTGTTTTACAAACACCATTTCTAGTAAAATCTTCTTCTCTGAAACCACAGGGCCCAGAGCTTAGATATTAAGCATGTAGCAAGGGCAAGTGGTCAACTACATAATTCCTGCCAATCATGCCCCTCGGTGCCAAATGGGCCACGCCCTAGGGCCCCTTCGCTCCCATAGACTAATATTGGAAAAAAAGCTTAAAAAATCTTCTTCTCTGAAACCACAGGGCCCAGTGCTTAGATATTTAGCATGTAGCAATAGCAAGTGGTCACCTTCATAATTCCTGCCAATCATGCCCCTGGGTTCAAAAAGGGCCACGCCCCGGGGCCCCTTCGCTCCCATAGACTCATAATGGAAAAAAAGCTTCAAAAATCTTCTTCTCTGAAACCACAGGGCCCAGAGCTGATATATTTAGCATGTAGCAATGGCAGGTTGTCACCTACATAATTCCTGCCAATCATGCCCCTGGGTTCCAAATGGGCCAGGCCCCGGGGCCCCTTCGCTCCCATAGACTCATAATGGAAAAAAAGCTTCAAAAATCTTCTTCTCTGAAACCACAGGGCCCAGAGCTTATATATTTAGCATGTAGCAACTGCAGGTGGTCACCTACATAATTCCTGCCAATCATGCCCCTGGGTTCAAAATGGGCCACACCCCGGGGCCCCTTCGCTCCCATAGACTCATAATGGAAAAAAAGCTTCAAAAATCTTCTTCTCTGAAACCACAGGGTCCAGAGCTTATATATTTAGCATGTAGTAACAGCAAGTGGTCACCTACATAATTCCTGCCAATCATGCCCCTGGTGTCCAAACGGACCACGCCCCGGGGCCCATTAGCTCCTACAGACTCATAATGGAAAAAAGCTTCAAAAATCTTCTTCTCTGAAACCATAGGGCCCAGAGCTTAGATATTTAGCATGTAGGAAGGGCAAGTGATCAACTACATAATTCCTGCCAATCATGCCCCTGGGTTCCAAATGGTCCACGCCCCGGGGCCCCTTTGCTCCCATAGACTCATAATGGAAAAAAAAAACTTCAAAAATCTTCTTCTCTGAAACCACAGGGCCCAGAGCTTAGATATTTAGCATGAAGCAATGGCAAGTGGTAACCTATATAATTCCTGCCAATCATGCCCCTGAGGTCGAAATTGGCCACACCCCTGGGCCCCTTAGCTCCTATATACTCATAATGGAAAAAAAGTTCAAAAATCTTCTTCTGTGAAACCACAGGGCCTAGAGCTTAGATATTTAGCATGTAGCAACGGCAAGTGGTCACCAACATAATTCCTGCCAATCATGCCCCTGGGTTCCAAATGGGCCACAACCCGGGGCCCCTTAGCACCTATAGACTCCTAATGAAAAAAAAAGCTTCAAAAATCTTCTTCTCTGAAAACACAGAGTCCAGAG
Source organism: Lucinisca nassula (assembly GCA_963580285.1). NCBI lineage: Eukaryota > Metazoa > Mollusca > Bivalvia > Lucinida > Lucinidae > Lucinisca > Lucinisca nassula. The sequence continues at coordinate 122,102,259 of OY757017.1, forward strand.
CTTAGAAATTTAGCATGTAGCAACAGCAAGTGGTCACCTACATAATTCCTGCCAATCATGCTCCTGGGGTCCAAACAGGCCACGCCCTTGGGCCCCTTAGCTCCTGTAGACTCATAATGGAAAAAAGCTTCAAAAATCTTCTCTAAAATCACAGGGCCCAGACCTTAGCTATTTAGCACTAGCAAAGGCAAGTGGTCACCTACATAATTCCTGCCAATCATGCCCCTGGGTTCCAAATGGGCCACGCCCCTGGGCCCCTTTGCTCCCATAGACTCAAAATGGAAAAAAGCTTCAAAAATCTTCTCCTCTGAAACCGCAGGGCCCAGAGCTTAGGTAATTAGCATGTAGCAACGGCAAGTGGTCACCTACATAATTCCTGCCAATCATGCTCCTTGGGTCCAAATTGGCCATGCCCGTGGGCCCCTTAGCTCCCATTGACTCATAATAGAAAAAAGCTTCAAAAATCTTCTTCTCTGAAACCACAGGACCCAGAGCTTAGATATTTAGCATGTAGCAACAGCATGTGGTCACCTACATAATTCCTGACAATCATGCCCCTTTGGTCAAAACGAGCCACGCCCCGGGGCCCCTTAGCTCCTATAGACTCATAATGGAAAAAATGCTTCAAAAATCTTTATCTCTGAAACCACAGGGCCCAGAGCTTAGAAAATTAGCATGTGGTAATGGCAAGTGGTCACCTACATAAATCCTGCCAATCATGCCCCGCCCATAGGGGCTTGAAGAAATATATGGGCTGCACGATGCTTCCACGCAGAGCTGAATCCGGCCCGCACACTAGTACTGGTAAACAGCTTAGAGGATCTAAGCCTGTCCAGGAACCGCGGTGCGAGGCGGGACCGTCCATGCTAATAAACCCTATTGGTTTCATTGGGCGACAGGGCTTGAGATGTCATTTCATCTCAATGTCGGGTAAAAGTCCCACAAAATTGGAAGCAACGTCTCCAAAATGACCTTTACAGTGTTGACGGGGACGTTAAACCTCAAATCAAACAAACATGCCCCTGGGGTCCAAATGGGCCATGCCCCGGGGCCCCTTAGCTCCCCTAGACTCATAATGGAAAAAAGCTTCAATAATCTTCTTCTCTGAAACCACAGGGCCCAGAGCTTAGATATTTAGCATGTGGCAATGACAAGTGGTCACCTGCATAAATCCTGCCAATCATGCCCCTCTGGTCCAAATGGGCCACACCCTGGGACCCCCTTAGCTCCCATATACTCAAAATGGAGAAAAGCCTCAAAAATCTTCTTCTCTGAAACCATGGGGCCCAGAGCTTAGATATTTAGCATGTAGCAACGGCAAGTGATCACCTACATATTTCCTGCTAATCATGCCCCTGGGGTCCAAATGCGCCACGCCCCGGTGCCCCTTAGCTCCCATAGACTCTAAATGGAAGAAAGCTTAAAAAATCTTCCTCTCAGAAACTGTGAAGCACAGAACTTAGATATTTAGTCCAAAATGGCCAAATCCTGTGGCCCCTTAACTCAAACAAACTTATACTGGAAAAAAGCTTCAAACATCTTCTTTGAAACCATGAAATACAGACCTTAGATATTAGTATATAGCAACACAAAATGGTCACCTACATAAATCCTGCCAACCATGCCCTTTGGGTCAAAATTGGCCAAGCCCCAGGGCTCATTAGCTTCTATAGACTTATACTGGAAAAAAAACTTAAAAAAAAATCTTCTTTTCCAAAACCATAAGCACAGATTTCGTTTGACTTGAGGTTTTACATCCCTGTCAACACTGTATAGGTCATTTTGGAGATGTCTCTTCCAATTTTGTGGGACTTTTTACCCGACATTGAGATGAAATTACATCTCAAGCCCTGTCGCCCAATGAAACCAATAGGGTTTATACGCATGGACACCGCTTTGCCTGAGCTTAGATATTTAGTATGTAGCAATGTCAAGTGGTCTCCTACACTAATGATTTTCTGGTACACAGGTGAGCGATATAGGGCCATTGGGCCCTCTTGTTGTGATGAGTCAGGTTGTTTCTGTCTGTGACAAAAAATTCAATATTGACCATAGGTTTCAAACCATTTGCCATACAGTTTTCATATTTGGCAATGTTTGTGACAAGACCTTTCTATTGCTTCCAGTTGTTTCGACCCTGTGGCATTGATTATGACCATTTACCTCTTTTTAGCTCATCAGGGCAGGAAATGAGCAAGGTGATCTATTGTGATCGCTATGTGTTCGTAGTCCGTCCATCAACAATTTCTTCAGATGACATCTCCTATACCACTATGCCAATTTCAAAATAATTTCTCACAAATGTTTCTTTATAGCCCTGAACCAAAATTGCTAAAATTGTTCCACACAGCTGAACAAAATGGCCACCAGAGCTAAAAATTTAAAACTTTCAAAATACATCTCCTCTGTGGCCAATTGCTTGATTTCAAAATAATTTCACAGAAATGATCCTTGGGGGACCATCTACCAGAATTACTAAACATTTAAATGGTTCCGCTTGGCTGAAGAAAATGGCCTCCAGAGCAAAAAAATAGAAAAACCTTTCACTGACGTCACCTGATGCTTCCATGCAGAGCTGAAACCAACCCGCACACGAGTACTGGTAAACCACTTAGAGGATCTAAGCCTGCCCAGGCAATGCGGTGCGAGTCGGCCCGTCCATGCTTATAAACCCTATTGGTTTCATTTGCGGCAGGGCTTGAAATGTCATTTCATCTCAATGTCGGATAAAAGTCCCACAAAATTGGAAGCAATGTCTCCAAAATGACCTTTACAGTGTTGACGAGGATGTTAAACTTCAAATCAAACAAACAAACCTAGGCCAATGGCCTTCCTTGGGTGACTCTAGTAAAATTGCTAAAATGTTTCTGCTCGGCTGAATAAATGGCCGCCAGAGCTAAAAGTAGATAAAACCTTTAAACATCTAGGCTATTGGCTCGATTTCAAAATAATTTAACAGAAATGTCCTTGGATGACTGCCAAATTTCAAAATTTAGCAGAAATTTTTCTTGGGTGGCCCTCTACCAAAATTGCTGAAATGGTTCTGCACTTCTGCCAACTGCTGCCAGAACTGATTATAGGGGAAAAAGAAACAAGCTTTAAATGACATCTTGCCCAATGGTCAGAATTCAAAATAATTTCACAGAAATAGGCCCTGGATGACCTATTGAAATTGCTCACTGAACAAAATGGCCGCCAGAGCTAAAAAAACAGTAAAACCTTAAAATGACATCTCTTTCTAGGTCAATGGCCGGATTTCAGTGTAATTTTAAAGAAATGTTTCTCTTCCTGTTAATACCAAAATTGCTAAAATAGTTCTATTCAGCCAAATAAAATGGCTGCCGAGCTAAAAATGGAAAAACATTTGGAATGTCATTTCCTCCAAGGCAAGTGGTCTGATTTCAAAATAAATTCAGTGGAATGTTCCTCTTATGTTCCTCTGCCAAAATTACTACAATGGTTATGATTGGCTGAACAAAATAGAAGCCTGAGCTAAAGATAGAAAAACTTCCAAATGATATCCAGCCTGCTATCACAGACAGTGGACCCACCAGTACTGTCATTGATTTGATTTTACAATGGCATTTAGAAATATGCTCCCTGCTTAATAAAAGATTGGAATGTGCAAACTGTTCCAGCTATAGAAATAAAATGCAGTTGCCATAGTCTTGCACTAAACGATCATAAGATTAATGATCCCTCATGTTATTTCATCTCAATGTTGGGTAAAAGTCCCACAAAATTTGAAGCAACGTCTCCAAAATGACCTTTACAGTGTTGACGGGGACGTTAAACCTCAAATCAAACAAACAAACAAAATTACAACATAACACAGGTGAGTGAATTAGGTCCATCGTGGACCTCTTGTTAAAACTTTTAACCCTTATTCTGCTGAACAGGACAACCACTACCTTCACAAACAGTGCAGATAGTGATCAGATGGATCCTGAAGAAGCCATCTGATCGGGCTCTACACGGTTTGTCATTCTGTTTGCTAAAGGAAATGATAACATTATATCGAGTAATTTGATTGGTTAATAGTCAGCAATGCATGTGGCAAAATTTATTCAGCAGGACAAGGGTTAAAGAAAGGATGAAGATAACAGGACATGAAAGAGTGGTTTCCCTAGGAGAATATGGCCAACATTATCTCCCTTTATACTGTTTTCCTGTATGTCCGAGGACAAAATTTTGCTTGGCATGATTCACATGTGCTTTATTTAAGTGGATTATTTAAGTGGATTGGATTCCCATGCAGGGGAGGCAACTCCTGCAAAAGTAAACTTTGTCTCTCTTGTCAAAAAGGGTCTGCTCACAATGGAAAGAATTTGTTCCTAAGGGTCTGCTTGCAAAGGAGAGCAAATTCTTTCCTTTAAGAGTAGTGGGGTGGTTGGGTGAGGCAAAGGTGACTGGTATCTTTTGTCACTGGGGTGTCCACCTGATATTGGCTTACAGTTGGGCAAGGCCTGTTGTCCTTACAACAGGTAAGGGAAGAGGGGAGATGTTGTTATTTCTTCTTCTTCTGCACTTTCCTCTGTCTCCTGTCCTTCACTTTCATCTCCTCTACTAGTTCTTTTATCTCTTTTCTCCTTTCTGTTGGAGACGACACAAAATGACCCACAAGGGTTGACGGGTTGTAAAACACAAAACAATCAATCAGTCCATCAGTATAAAGACCCTTTTTTCAGAGGGGCTGAGTTTATAGAAAGCAAACAGGAAGTTGGAGAAGTTGTCTCCCTTTGAAAAATGATGGAAAAATATTCACTTTAAGAATCATTTTTCAAAGTTTTTTAAGGAATGAATTTTTTAAACAAGGAAATGAGGAAAAAATAATATCTTTTCTCTGATTAATTTCTGCCAGAAGTGTCTTTCCTTAATTGCATGAGTAGGAAACTGTAAAAGTAATAAATTGGAGTAATTAAATTATTTAGTTAGGTAATAATTGGTAACAAAAAGAGATTTAAATAGAACAGGCTTGATTAAATGTTTTGATCTAATGAAATTTAGAATGTTTCTACCTCAGAATATGTTTACAAGGAGTGCTATTGTAACTGTTGGTTATGTTAACATTTCAGGTCAGAGTTAAGGCCCTTCACGACTACCAGGCAAATCGGGATGACGAGTTGTCATTCTGTAAAGGAAGCATAATCACAAATGTAAACAAACATGACAATGGATGGTGAGTTAGACAGCTGCCTGCATTATTGGAAATGAAACGTTGGGCATCTGATGATATTCATGAGAAAAGTTTCCCTAAGTTCCATAAAAAATAACGTTGATAATCGGTGAAGTGCATTTAGTTGCGCAACGAGAAAGGATGTGAACCCCTTTTTATATGACATAACCCAAAACGGGTCATTGGCAAACAGTTCAGGCCAAGATCTGTAACATCTGATCAGGGCCTTCACTGTTGGCAGAAAGTTCAATATTTTTTTTTCGTTCCTGCTTTATGCATGACGCAATACAGGGTCCCAATTTCCATCTGTTTGTCCATCCGTTTGTCATGCCGTCAACATCCACCCTATTGCTCAAGTCCAGTTCTCAAGCATTACAAGAGCTTCATTAATGATACTTGGTACGAACTTGCATTTAGGGATGGCAACTTTAATGCAAGCATCCATATTTGACCTTGACCTACATTGCGTGGTTCACAGACTTTGTTAACTGTTGAGTCAACCCTAGCCTAGTGTTTATGTCCAGTTCTCAAGAACTGTAACACCTACTTAGTACAAACTTGCATCTAGGGATGGCAACTTTACTGCAACTGTCCATGTTTGACCTTGACCTACATTTCTTGGTTCATTGACTTCGCTCCACCACAGGCGTGACATAGCCTTTGGTGGAATTCTTGTCTAGAGTAATTTCGAAAAATAATGGAACCTGACACCCCTAAATTATGTCCCTCCACCGGAGGGGAGGGGGACATATTGTTTTTGGTGCGAATCCTGTTTGCGTTGGCAGCGGCGTCAATGTCAGCATAGCCTGTTTGAAGCACTATATCTCCTGAACATATGGATGGATTTTGACCAAACTGGCGTAGACACATCACTAGGATGGGGAAAACAGTCATATGGTCATGATGACCTTGACCTCATTTTTAAGGTCACAGCAACCCCAAAACAGTCATTTTTGGCCAAAAATGGCTTGTCTGCACTCTATCAAATTAAGGAATTGATTGATTTTAGTCAAGCTTGGTACAATATATCATTACAACATACCCCTTGACCTCATTTTCAAGGTCACAGCAACCCCAAAACAGTCATTTTTGGCCAAAAATGGCTTGTCTGCACTCTATCAAATTAAGGAATTGATTGATTTTAGTCAAGCTTGGTACACAAACTATATCATTACAACATACCCCAGATTTGATTAGATTTTGGTGACCTTTATCTCATTTTAAAGGTCACAGCGACCCAAAAACAGTCATTTTTGGCCCAAAGATGGCTTGTCTGCACTCTATCTCATTAACGAATTGATTAATTTTAGTCAAACTTGGTACAATGTATCATTACAACAAACCGCAGATTTGATTAGATTTTGGTGACCTTGACCTCACTTTCAAGGTCAGAGGTTCCCCAAAACAGTCAATTTTGGGCCAAAAATTGCTTGCCTGCACTCTATCCTATTAAGGAATTGATTGATTTTCGTCAAACTTTGTACAATATATCATTACAACAAACCGCAGATTTGATCAGATTTTGGTGACCTTGACCTAAACAGTCAATTTTGGGCCAAGGCCAAAAATGGCGTGTTTGCAGCTTACATTTTGGTGACTTTAACCTAGTTATTAAAGTCAAATGGGTGTTTAAGATATTTGTATGGTGCGGGGACATTGTTTTTCTCTGAAAACATTTCTAGTTTTGGAATGGACTCATGCTGTATATAAGAAGGAAGATTCCATTCTGTATATCATAAACATCTTAAATATTTGGACACCTTGAGGACTTGCTTTGATTCTCCTAAATCATCAACAATTTTTTTTTAGGACTCAGCAAGGAGTCCAAATGGAGCAGACAAAGTGGGAAACAGCGAAGACCCTGAGCAGGAGCAGTCTGATCTGGGTCTGCTGGGTTAATTGAGTTGTTCAATGAGAAAGATGTTTAGACTGAGATACACTTAAAAGTTGCACAGGTAGTAAAGGTTGATCAGACTGTTGATGCACAGGCTGATCTGAGTCTTTGCTAGTCATCCAAGCTGTTAACTATATGTACAGTGTTGTGATGCTGCTCGGTAAATATTACTGTTAAAGTTCAAACACGACAACTTACTGTAATTCTCCAAAAAATTTAACATATTTGTTTCATGATCCAGCAAGGAATCCAAAAGATGCAGGTAGATTGGCAAACAGTGTAGACCCTGATCAGACATCCTTCAGCAGCAGCCTGATCTGGGTCTGCACTGTTTGCTAAGGACTATCTGTTCCAATACTTAGGATCATTACGTTAGTTGTATTTCACAATAAGTCACAGAGACCCGCAATAGAAGGCTGTGAAGATGTTAAGAAGGGGCTGTTAGAAAAAGTGTGTGTTCCTTTGATCAATACTTTCTTGCCTGAGCTTTAACCTTGGGCTCCTTTTATACTGGAAACCCATAAACGGGTAATTGGCAAACAGTGCAGGCCCAGATCAGACTCCGCAGAACATGGCATCTGGTAAAGTCCCCCACTGTTTGCTAAAAGTTCAGTCATTTTCCAAACAAATTTTGATGAAAACACAACCTGACACCCCTAAATTTTGAAATGAACTCCTGCTATATTTTAGGAGGAAGATTCCATTTGGTACAAAAAGGGTTAAACAACTTAACCAATTTCCACCAAACTTTACAGAATTGTTTCACTCATAATTGCTCAAATGGTTCAAATCAAAGGGTTGATGAACTACAGAATAAAAGAATTGCATTTTTGTCGCGCCTGCTATTAGCATGGCGCGATATAGTTGCCCGGTTTTCCGTCCGTCCGTTTGTCAAGGCATAACATTTGCGACCACCTAGCTTTCACCCTGAGGTTCAAGTTTATTTCTCAAGAACTATAAGAGCTTCATTAATGATAGTTGGTAAAAACTTGTATCTGGGGATGACAACTTACATGCAAGCATCCATATTTGACCTTGACCTACATTTCATGGTTCACTGACTTTGTAAAATATTGCGACCACCCTAGCGTTCACCCTGAGGTTCAAGTTTATTTCTCAAGAACTATAAGAGCTTCATTAATGATACTTGGTACAAACTTGTATCTGGGGATGACAACTTACATGCAAGCATCCATATTTGACCTTGACCTACATTTCATGGTTCACTGACTTTGTAAAATATTGCGACCACCCTAGCGTTCACCCTGAGGTTCAAGTTTATTTCTCAAGAACTATAAGAGTTTCATTAATGATAGTTGGTACAAACTTGTATCTGGGGATGACAACTTACATGCAAGCATCCATATTTGACCTTGACCTACATTTCATGGTTCACTGACTTTGTAAAATATTGCGACCACCCAAGCGTTCACCCTGAGGTTCAAGTTTATTTCTCAAGAACTATAAGAGCTTCATTAATGATACTTAGTACAAACTTGAAGTTGGGGATGACAATTTACATGCAAGCATCCATATTTGACCTTGACCTACATTTAATGGTTCACCGACTTTGTAAACTATTGAGACCACCCTAGCGTTCACCCTAATGGTCAAGTTTATTTCTCAAGAACTGTAAGAGATTTATTAATGATACTTGGTACAAAATTGTATCTGGGTATGGTAACTTCAATGCAAGCATCCATATTTGACCTTGACCTATATTTCATGGTTCACTGACTTTGTAAAATATTGTGACCACCCTAGCGTTCACCCTAATGGTCAAGTTTATTTCACAAGAACTGTAAGAGCTTTATTAATAATACTTGGTGCAAACTTGTATCTGTGGATGGCAACTTAAATGCAAGCATCCATATTTGACTTTGACCTACATTTATGGTTCACCAACATTGTAAAATATTGCGACCACCCTGGCGTTCACCCTTAGTACAAGCTTGCATTTAAGAATGGAAACTTTTTTGCAAGCATCTATGTTTGACCTTGACCCACATATCATGGTTGAGTGACTTTGCGCTCCCACAGGCACGACATAGCCTTCGGCAGAATTCTTGTTATGTACAAGTTTTGTGGAAACCTATATATTTTTCCAAAATTTTCTACAGCTCTGATGTAATATGACATGACTTCTTTACAGGTGGCGTGGAGATTACCTTGACAAGAAACAGTTCTGGTTCCCAGCTAATTTTGTAGCTGAAATAGAACCACAAGAGGATTCAGCTGAAACTGCTCCTCTTGGTTCCCTGCAGAAAGGTGCCATAGATATACAGGGATGTATTATAGGTAGGTAAAACGTTTAAAACAGTTACTCTCAAAGCATTAAAGATCTAACTGATTTCAAAATTGATATTAGAGGTTGTAAATCATTAGTTTCAAGATTGCAAATTTAGTTTACAGAGGCATGGAAGCTGAGCAAAAAAACATAACATGCAGATGTAAACTCAATTTTATACCCCAATCAGCCATCTTCGTAACCAAATAAAGGGGTCTCACTGCTTGATCAATTTCGCTCGGTGTTTTGTGGTCGCGAAATCTAATGACAATGAAGACTTTACTGAAATAAAATTTAAATTAGACCGACTTCAATGATAAACAGATAGATTTAGGTACCTAGCAAGACCCTGAATAAATTTTCTTACCTAGAAACTGTAATCACTTATTTTTTGTGTCTGAAATTTGAGTTTATTAACGTCACAACTTTCGCCTCATAAATATTCATGAACTCATTATCATAAACCAATGAAGGAAGGAAAGTAAAATGATTGACAGGAAAATAAGGGAAGCAACCATGCGCAACTGGCATTTTTTAATACATGTGCGTCGGCATACATTTGATATCTATCTCCCGATTCCATCGGGATAATACGATTTTGAACCCTATCTACCGGAGGCCCCCGCCCATAGGGGCTTCAAGAAATATATGGGCTGCATGATGCTTCCACGCAGAGCTGTATCCGGCCCGCACACTAGTACTTGTAAACCGCTTAGAGAATCTAAGCCTGTCCAGGAACCGCGGTGCGAGGCGGACCGTCCATGCTAATAAACCCTATTGGTTTCATTGGGCGACAGGGCTTGAGATGTCATTTCGTCTCAATGTCGGGTAAAAGTCCCACAAAATTGGAAGCAACGTCTCCAAAATGACCTTTCAAGTGTTGACGGGGACGTTAAACCTCAAATCAAACAAACAAAACCTATCTACCGGTCTTCTGCCCGACGGCCCCAATCTCCTGACAAGACAATTTACCTTTAGAAATATTTCGCCGCCCGACCATTCTAGTATTTACCGCAGTAAAATACCTATGCGGTTGACCGTCAGAAGATTTACACCTGTGTTGAACTGCTGACGCGTGTAAACATTATCGGACAGTTAATAAGGTGATTAACTCTGCAGGTGTTATTGGATAATTGGTGTGTTTACATAAGAGATTAAATAGATTAAAAAAAAAACAGGCCATTGCTAATCAAGAGTGATATAGGAAGAGACAGAATAGCCTGTGCATCCATTATGTTTGACCGCAGATTTATTTTGCTGCATTGGACATTTATGGAAAAATATAATAACAATAATAAAAAAAAACGTAAGGCATCATCAACTTATTTTCTTATGCAAATGGAGTGAATCTTTTGCCTCATTAATATTTATGAACTCATTATCATAAACCAATGAAAAATTTGTTCGTGCTTATTATGTTCCGGGGCACCTTCCGGGGAATGTATCCATTGAAAACGCATGGGAATTAATCCAATTATGATAAAGACCTTTAGGCTTGAATTATAACTGTTCTTCATGATCTTTTGGTTTCTTTTACCGATGTTTATTATAATTTATTTGGAATCCCGCTCCCGCTCATCACTTCACAGACCCATAGTTACGCAACAGGTATGCACATGTACTTACCGCACGTTATTTTCCCTCCGTTCTTTGCCGAAAATTTCAAGGATGCCCGAGATCTCGATTGTAAGACAGGTGTAAAAATTAGGGGATATTCTGGCGGTAAAAAACCTGTCTTACAGCTGGATCATCACGGTATAATACCTTCTACTGACCTATTATACATCCATTTACACACCAGACCTACTTTTCAGGTATCTAATTTGCAAGTGTAAACAATAACATGCAACCCATTTTATCCGGTAAAACAACCTAACTACATGTTATTAGCTTTGCTATATTTATTTAAATAAATTTTCAGAAATTTCAGCTAGATTCTTACCTTCTGGGCCTTTCCGGGTTAGAATACCAGCAACATATTTTCATGCTGATTTGGATACCCACTCTTGTCTGGGGCTATGGATAAGTTAAGACGATGTGTTCAAATTCTTCTGTTAGTGTAGCTCCCAGTCAGAAAGCGACTTCTTGATGAAGTCTCAGTTTGAAACTGAGCGCCCAGTTATTCAAAACAACATTTGATTAACAAACATTTTGTGGTCAAACTACTAAAACTTCTAGGAAGTGCTATATCTTATACACTTGTATAGTTTTCTGAAAAAATGTGCAAGAGCTACTCACATTTTTTTTTGTAAAACTGGTGTATTGTGTGTATTAAATAATGGAAGTTATAAGATTATGTTGAATTACAACTTTGTTACCGTAATGATCCTAAGTATTTGGACAGAGATGCCTAAGCAAACAGTGCAGTCCCAGTTCAGAATGCTCCTGAAGTCTGATCAGGGTGTGCATATTTTGGACTCGTTGCTGGATTGTGAAACAAATTTGCTAAAATGTTAGGAAAATTACAGCAGATCTTCAAGGTTTCTGAATTTTTAGGATTTTTTATGATACAACTTTGTTAGGTTGGAATCACTGAGCCCAGGAGCTAATTTATTCAGCTATCTTTCCACCAAAAGACAGACCTTTCTTGTTCACAAATATTTCCTCGAAAGGAAGATCCTTTCCCAAACAGGTATGGTTATCAAGGTTCTTTCCTACACATCTACCATTTCTATTTCAGACATTTCTCCAGGCAGGGGAAATAAACCATGTTGTTTCAAGATTTACAGCCCTTATCGGGGTCAGCCATTGGAAGTTGCCAGTGACTCCGATACAGATATGAATGACTGGATCACTAATGTCAGAGCTTGTGCCGAGAATTTACAAGACCAGGTAACAAAGCTTGAAAATTAAGCAGGAGCAAAGCAAAAACTCAATATGTTTTTAACCCTTTTTGTACCAAATGGAATCATCTGCATTATATATACCAGGAGTCCATTTCAAAATTAAGGGGTGTCAGGTTGTTTTGTTCACAATAAATTTGGAAAATGGCTTAACTTTTCTCAAACAGTGTGGGCCTTGATCAGACCGCGTTCTGCGGCGTCTGATTTGGGCCTACACCGTTTGCCAGGGTACCCGTTTTGGGGTTTCTGGTACAAAAGGGGTTAAAGGCCCAAAAACCAAACAGTCAACCCGGATTCACATGTAGTTCTTATACTCTGTATTTTTCAGTTTTGTTTGGTTAATATGTATGAATGTGAATTGAAATTGAGGGTGAGGGTCAAAAGTTCATAATCTCCAGATTTAAAGCCCCCGAATTGCAGACCATCACATGATGGTCTTTTCTTTTAAGAGTCAAGAATGTGTTTAATTACCCATTTATAGAGTAACTTAACAGATTTTTTGTGACAGTAAACTGAAATAAGCTTGTAACAGAAACTCTATTTGCATTGTGCTTACCGGTACATGAAGCCAGGCGCTTTTCACCAACAACGAAGAACAGTACCCATGTCAGGTTTCGAGGGGAAATAATTTGTGCATGCACAATTGAATGCAAACAAAGTCACGTGTCAAAATATTGGATCTGTCTATAGAAAGCAGAGCTGGCATTCTGAAGACAGCTTGATTGAAATGTGAAGCTCTGGTTTCAGATGTGCTCTTAAAAACAAGATGTAAATTCTGTCTAAATTGTCTTCTTTAAGGGGAATGGGAACACCTGGCAGATTTTTCCGCCATTTTTAAAATGGAGACGGCTTTCGGGACTCCTGTTCGCCTTTCTATAAGCCCTGTTTCACGGAAAAAGGGGTCTGCTCTTAAAGGAAAGAATTTGCTCCTCAGGAACAAATTCCTTCCTTTAAGAGTTGACCCCTATTTACATGGGAGACAAAAGTACTTTTGCAGGAGTTGCCTCCCCTGAAGGTGTATCCATTCCCCTCAATTGAAATGTAAAGCTCTCAGCCCAGTTGTTCAAACCCTTGTTAGCTTAACAAAATTGTTAATGACCAAAACATTACCTGTCCTAGCATGTACAATATCTAATACACAGATATTGATGATGAAAAAATGTGTGTAGCTTCAAATTTTTTCATCAAAAACATCAGCATATATACCATATTTTATGACTAGAAGCCTCCGTGGTGTAGTGGTTACGCTACTTTGCCTTGTAAACCAGGGATCGCAGGATCGATCCCGGGCTTCTTCAGACTTTCAGATGAGTCTTTAAACCAAGGTCCCGTCTCTGTATGACCTTAGCTGTTGGTGGGACATATAACTCAAACACTCGCTCACCATATTTTATGAGCGCCCTCGCCCATTGGGGCTTGGAGAAATTGATTGGGCTGCATTGTGCTTCCGCACAGAGCTTAAACTAACCTAACTTTGAGTACTGGTAAACCGCTTAGGTCTGAGCCTGCTCAGGAAAAGTGGTGCGAGTTGGACCGCTCCTTAACCATGGCAGTTTCTTTTGGCGGTAGGGCTTGAGATGTCATTTCATCTTATTGTTGGGTAAAAATCCCCCTAAATCAGAAGCAACGTCTCCAAAATGACATAAATAGTGATGACTGGGATGTAAATACTCAACTTAAACAAAACCATATTTTTAACATAATAATGCATTAACTAAGGACATTGTTTTGTACAGCCCCTTTTTTCCAATAAAAACAAATAGAAAAATAATTAAGTTCCCATACTTGCCAACTGCATACCATAATAGGTTTATGTGTTATTAAGAAAACATCATCATATTTATTTCAGAGAAGAACTGAGGTTTGTATACTAAATAATGGAAGACATTCCTAAGTAGGGCTGGGTAATCGAAGTTGAAAAGATAATCGATTATCAGTCCTGTCATCTGTCATTCCGATCGATAATCGATTAGTAATCGCTAAGGTTTTTGTCATAATTTTACCTGTCTGGCTTTCTGTCTGAGCATAACTCTTACCATATGTTGCACTTTCCATATGTATATTTGAACAGACAGGCCTGGGCAAACAGTGTAGACCAAGATGAGACACCACATTATGCTGCATCTCATTAGGGTCTGCAACGCCTGCCACTCATCCAGCTATTTTAGGCATAACTTTGGGTAGTAAATTGTACCTATCAAGTAATCGATTAAAAGCAAATCAGAAATGATAATCATTTTTGTGGAATTTATTGATCGATTAATCGATTATGCGATTAATCATGTCAGCCTTATTCCTAAGTTATCTGCCCTAATCATTTTAAGCAAGAAGACTTCACAAATGGAAAGACTGATTTGCTGCCTAGTCAGTTATGATACTTTCCTTGCTTCCTTTAACTACCCATAACAATGTCTTCCATTTGACAGTTACCATATTTACTGTAAATATTCAAATATTTTTAACCCTTATCCTGCTGAATACAGCAACTCCTACATTTGGAAACAGTGTAGATCCAGATCATATGACTCCTGAAGAAGCCATCTGATTAGGATTTGCACTCTTTGTCATGCAGTTTGTGATTTGAACAGTTACATTATATCAAGTAGTTTGTTTGTTTGACAGTCGGAAATGGGTGTGGCTAAATTAATTTATTCCACACGATAAGGTTTAACCCATTGCATGTGGGAAACACCTAAGGGGTACCTTGGCAAACAGTGCTGGCCCAGATCAGACGCCACAGAATGTGGCGTCTGATCAGGGCCTGCACTATTTGCTAACAGAATTTTACGTCAAAAATAGAATGAAAACAAAAAAATAGGCCTGCCACCCCTTATTTGACAAATGAACTTGTCCAACATATAGCAATGGAAGAGTCCACTAGTATACAATGGGTTAAGTAGCCTCATTCTTTTGTAAATTATTCATCATAGAGTGACAAAGACTTTTGTCTCAGTGGCAAACAGTGTAGACCCTTATCAGACTGGTCTTGATTTACACTGTTTGCTAAAGCTTACTTTATGACCTTTTGGCGTTAGAATATGTAGAGTAAATATGGTACATAAACATCAAGCCATTCCAAGCAGGTTCTAGCTCTTAAGGCTCAGTTTGATGACCTAAAAAAATTTTTATGTCTTACATAGCCAGAGCATTGATTGGCCATTACAGGTGAAAAGGGGACCTTGGAGTATGTGCGCAATGAGCAAAGTCTCACCAGTCTGGGCCCAGTTGTTCAAAGCATTGTAAGCTTAATGAGCTCATTGTCAAATTGTTAACTGTGGACCCTGACCCATTGGGGCTTGGAGAAATACATGTAGATTTGGCTGCATGGTGCTTCCATGCAGAGCTGAAACTGACGGCACAGGA
This sequence comes from Lucinisca nassula, assembly GCA_963580285.1. Lineage (NCBI taxonomy): Eukaryota > Metazoa > Mollusca > Bivalvia > Lucinida > Lucinidae > Lucinisca > Lucinisca nassula. The sequence goes on from OY757017.1 coordinate 122,117,822, forward strand.
GTACTGGTAAACTGCTTTAGAGGGCCTAAGCCTCTCCAGGCAAAGTGGTGCGAGTCGGACCATCCCTACTTGCAAACCCTTATGATTTTTTTGGGTGGCAGGGCTTGAGATGTCATTTCATCTCAGTTTCGGGTAAAAGTCTGACAAAATTGGAAGCAACGTCTCCAAAATGACCTAAATACTGTTGACTGGGAAGTAAAACATCAAACAAACAAACAAAAATTGAAACTGCTCTTGTAAGTACACTATCTGATAGAATGCAAAGACTGACCAGATTGCGCAAATGAGTCTTTGCTGGGAGCATATGCACGAAGACCAAGTTTTGCTTGGCTCATCACAGATTTTGGTGAGTGCTTGGTTTGGCTCAAGAATCCATACTCACATTATCTTTACATGTTTAATGATAGACATTGGGGATTTTCATTGTAGACATAAACTTTGACATTTTCTAGAGTAAATTTAATGCACAGCCAGTTAACCTTTAAATCGCCAAATAAAACTGTATCTGAAAATGCCATCTGTTTATGCCGTCTGCTCCATCTTCTTGCAAACTCATCAAACATATTTTTTGTACATAAGCAAACAATGTGGACCCTGATCAGACTGCTCCTAGAGGAGCAGTCTGATCTGGGTCAACACTGTTTTTAACAACAACTTTTAAAGTAACCAGCAGATGACAAAGCAGACAACAATTGTTGTGATTGGCATCTTTAGGGTTATTAGGGCTAGATGCCTAAGCTACCATAAGATATCCTCTATATCATAATGATCGTAAGTATTGGAACAGATAAGCCTAAGCAAACAGTGAAGACCCAGATCAGGCTGCTCCTCATCAGGGTTTACACTGTTTGCCACACCATCTGGACATTTAGGACTCCTTGCTGGATCATAAAACAAATTTGTTAAACTTTTTCCAAGAATTACTGTAGGGTGTCCGAATTTTTAGGATTTTTATAGTAATCTCATATGGTCAAATGAAATGTCCCCATCGGCACCATTTGCCACACCTCCTGTGATGAAAGTAATCTGTATTTCTAAATCATCTCTATTCCAACATTGAATGACAAGTGACCATATGTCTTTGGAAATGTGCTCTCATTGAACACAGATCAGCCTGTGCATCTGTGCAGTCAGATGTGTTCTACATGGATTGTTTGTGACCCAAAGCTTTTTCATGCACACTGGTGAAACACCATTCTGACAGAGTGGGTAAGCTCCGAGCTGGCACAAAACAGTAGGCCCACATCTATACGATGTGACTGTCTGCCCGACATTGGCCCGACATTCTTTGCTGGCTGGTAAGCTTGCCGATTTGGGTCTTCCTTAAGTGCTTAATCTCAAAGATACATTTTCTCTTGAAGCAGCTAAGATAATTACAAGTGACCATATGTCTTTGGAAATCTGCACTCGGTGAACTCAGATCAGCCTGTGCATCTGTGCAGTCAGATGTGTTCTACATGGATTGTTAATGACCCAAAGCTTTTTCATGCACACTGGTGAAACACCATTTTGACAGAGTGGGTAAGCTCCCAGCTGGCACAAAACAGTTGGCCCACATCTATACGATGTGACTGTCTGCCCGACATTGGCCCGACATTCTTTGCTGGCTGGTAAGCTTGCCGATTTGGGTCTTAAGTGCTTAATCTCAAAGATACATTTTCTCTTGAAGGGGCTAAGATAATGGTGTTTTTATAACCTTGCTCAGGTACATGTGAGTTACCAAGATCTGCAAGTGAAGGACAGGTGTTTTTTTTTCTCTGGGTACTCCGGTTTTCACCCACCTCTGAATAGCGATCAGCTCGAAATAAATGAAAGGGTAGTAAATCCAAATCAAAAAAAAAAAAAAAAAAAGATTGTTATTTATGAACTTTTTTGCCTCCCAAGACAACATTCCCATGTGAGACGCTGCACAAATTATGAAGTGCAGTCTGATCTTTGAACAGAAATTAAATGTACAGGGCTAGAATTAGAAATCAGATTAATTTTACCCCAGTATTTCATTCTTATCCGAAATTTCACTCCAGCATTTAGCTTGAGATTTCTTATATATTTAACAGCTAAAACAGATACCTTTAATACTTTGTACATACCAATAATACATAATTTATAATTATATACCCAGCTATGTAAAAGTAATTTATCATATGACTGAGAATGTAATAATGCCATGTAATAAATAAGGTGCACAGACATTTGCTCACAAGTCAATTGCTCAATAATCCACTAGTGGACTAAATGTGCAAATTAGTTAGATACATTCTATGCACGGTGTCCTTAATGACATCACGTTTAATAATGGCGGAATATTGACATTTTTTAACAAAAATTGTGAATTAAATGCATTTTAAATGTCATATGATAAATAGAATTCTGCATTCATGCTCATGTATATCTGAATTTATTAAACTCGTTTAGGAAAAGGGATAAAAGTTCGGCTATAAAATGCTCGGCATAGCCTTGCATTTTATCTCTTTTCTTCAACTTGTTTAATAAATTCAGTGATTCTCTATAAACCCAATGTCTATTTGTATCTCATACCTCAAGATAAGGAGAAGTACTGAGGATGGGACTGAAGAAGCCATCTGATCAAAATCTACCATCATGAGAAAACACATATACTTTTGACCCCCTTGAACCCCACTTTTATATAGTAAAACTGGGATTTACAGGGGTAAGCCTTATTTTTCTGATTTCTGCTCTAAAATATAGATTGTGGGTACTCGTAAGAACTGCATCGATTCGAGGCAGTTCCAACGAACACCCATAATCTATATTTTGAGCAGAAATAAGAAAAATATTACAATTTTTCATCTTAAAGTTCTCGGGTTTTTTCGGCGGCAAATTTGGATGAATACATTATATTAACCCATTTCAGACTGGAAACCCCTAAAAGGGTACCAAGGCAAACAGTGCAGGCCCAGATCAGACGCTGCACAAAGCGGCGTCTGATCAGGGCCTCCACTGTTTGCTAAACGTTCAGCCATTTTCCAAATAAATTTTGAAGAAAACACAACCTGACACCCCTAAATTTTGAAGTGGACTCCAGCTGTATATAAAGAGGAAGATACCATTTGGTCCAAAAAAGGTTAAGTAACTTGATTGGCTGATAGTCAGAAATGGGTGTGGCTTAATGATATATTCAGCAGGATAAGGGTTAATCATCCTCATTACTACTCCTTGTGACCGGCACGTCCAGAGACATTTGTTGTTATTTAGCAGTCCCTTGTTCATCCATCACACCAGGGCTGAGGATAGAGTGATTTATTCTCTCTTATCTACACTTTTCACCACGGTCCATGTCATTGTAACTTCATCGCCCCCGCCCATCGGGGCTTGAAGAAATAGATAGGCGGCATGATGCTTCCACGCAGAGCTGAAACTGACCGCACACAAGTACTGGTAATCCGTTTAGAGGTTCTAAGCCTGCCTAGGCAAAGCGGTGCGAGTCGGACCCTTCATGCTTTTAAACACTATTGGTTTCATTGGGCGGCAGGGTTCGAGATGTCATATTTCAATGTCAGGTAAAATTCCCACAAAATTAGAAGCAACATCTCCAAAATGACCTAAATAGTGCTGACAGGGACGTTAAACCCAAAGTCAAATCATTAGTGATACTTCGTACAAACTTGCATCTAGGGATGGCAACGTCAATGATGGCATCCATATTTGACCTTGACATTTCATGTGAATTTTCTGTGGAAGAATGTAAAGATTTTTCTGAAAGAAAAATATGAAACTTTCCATTTCTGTTTAGTTTTCTTTGGTGATTTTTACAGCACATGCTTTGTGTGTAAGGCCATACCCACATTGTAAAACTTTGTTGAATTCAGCACTGTTATAATCAACACTATCAAATCAAATAAGTGTCCACACTTATCTGGTCTTGTCAAAAATGTAGGCCATGATCAGATGTGGTATTTTGAGGCTCCCATCCAGATCTACACTTTTCACCACGGTCCATGTCATTGTAACTTGGGGCATTAATGAGTTACTGGTAATGTTTTCACTCATTTAAGGAAAATAGTTCTGTGTCCCTTGTGAATAATGGTCTACCCCAAAAGAGAAGAATTTGCTCCTTAGCAGCAAATTCTTTCCTTTTTGGGAAGACCCTTTTTCAGAGGGGATCAAGTTATTGAGTCACAGAAGTTGACTCCCTTGTAAAAAGTGGCAGAAAATATGCTGGGTCATACCTATGGCAAATAAAACAGACGGTATTCAAATTTATTCCCCCAGAACTCTGTAATTGTGAGCTTGCACTGAATGCATTCTCTCTTACCCTTCAAGCACTATAGAAAATTCTAGAGTAGATGACAATCTATATATATATATTTTTTTTTTTTTCGGAGAAAAAACCCTGATATTCCTTGATGCTGGTGTGCCTAGTACATGATTCGCATGTAATGTCATGCCTTATTTTCTCTGTAAAATAAAAAATAAAAAACTCTGAAAATGTCATCTGCTTGTCCTAATTACCTGATGCTTGAAGGGTTCATTTGATGTAAAGCTCTTGAATTTCTGCTTTTCAGCCTTTTTATCCCTTGGCCTGCTGAACACAATCATTTGAAGAAGCCATCTGATCAGGATCTACATTGTTTATCATTCGGTTTGAGAATTTGAATGAATAGATTATATCAAGTGATTTGATTGGTTGATAGTCAGAAATTGCAAAAGATAGTTAGAGATAGCAAAATTAATCTATTCAGCAGGACATGGGTTGAGCTAAAATTATGAGTTTAGTGTCTGCTATTTATCTGGCCGTTGAAGCTACTCTGTTGGAACAGTTTTACTATTCATGCTTCTCTGTTGGAAAATTCTTGGAAAGCATGCTTCTATTAAATATTTAGTCTGATAACAATCCTTTGATGCCAGCTATCAGGGCCCAGTTGTTCAAAGCATCTTTAGCTTCACGAGCTCTTTAGTGGTCATATTGTCAACTGTTCTAGCAAGTACAATATCTAAAATTTTTGTATTTTTGCTGAAAAAATGTGAGCAGCTTTTGCAAGCTGCTCACATTTTTTCAGCAAAAATATTAGCATATTTGTCATATTGAATGATCAAAGTTTTAACGATATGTTAACTAGCGATGTTGTTAGCTTTGAACAACTGGCCCCTGAATAGTATCCTCTTCTTTGATAAAGATGTTTTTGCTTTTACATTTTTACCCAAATTGTCTACTCTGGTCGGCCTCAGTGGCTGAGGCGGATGCACACCTGACTGGTGATCAAGAGGATACTCACAGGTTCTAGCAACAGGCTTTGGTGGAGATTGGAAATTGATCATGAAATATTATCTAAGATCATTATCACCCTTCCACTGATTCCAGAAGCATGGTTGTCAGTTTTAACAAAAGAATAACCTGCCCAGGAAAGTGTGGTTAGGTAAATAGATCAGCTCAACATAACCTAAACATGGGTCATCATACGCCAAACCAAACCTGTCTTGGGAAATTGATTTTATAACTTTTGTTCATAGGTGACTATTATGCAAAGGTTATTTTCTAAGTGAAAAACAACCTCTTTATAACATTATTGTTGGATTCCAAAGCAGAAACAGTGTTAGTTAAACACCTGTGTTATATCAGTACAAAAATGATAGATTATACAGGAAAATTTATGATCATTTTCCAACATAATCTAAACATTTTTAACATCCATCTTTTAACCATGTTATATACAAAACTGTAATGAACAATGTTCATATAAAAAGAATATAAATATGTAGCAGCAGAGCACCTTTATGTGAATCAAAATGAAGTTACAAAGAATTTTGATGTTACAGTAAATGTCTATTTTAAGAAGGTTGACTACTGAAGCATGGTGTCAGAAGTTTAAAGATTTTTGGTTTTCCAAGATGATTTGTTTTTCTTAGTACTTTATCAGTGCTGTGTGTGACAGATTGGTGTTTGTTCTTTTATTAAAAAGTTATGCATGTTTTTCATTTTCTTTTGTTACTATAGCAACAAAATATGAAGCAACTAGAGAAGAGGAAACAGATTGCTCAGGAGTTCTCAGATCTCATTGTCTACTGCATAGCTGTACAGTTTGACCTAGAAAGTAAGTACACATAATCCTCTTTATAAACACTGTTCATTTAACGGTTTGGGATATAACATGGTTGAAAGCTGGATCCCTAAAATGCATAGAAAAATGAAAAATAATCATAAACTTTGGCCACAAGGCCTGTAGGCAAATGAATCTTCATACACACATCAACCATTATGCACCCTGCCCGTTACGTACCTTGACCTACTTTTCACACTTGGTTGAACAATGTTTAGCCTGTTTTGCTCTGTTTCTTGAACACCCAAGCCCCAAAGCTAATGAAACTTGATACACACATCCACAATGACACTCCATGCCCAGTGTCATTAACTGTTACTGACCTTGACCTGCTTATCATGCTTGGTTGAAAAATGTTTAGCTTGTCTTGTCTGTTTCTTGAACACCCAAGCCTCTTAGCTAATGAAACTTGATACACTTATCCACAATGACACTCTGTGCCCAAAGCCATTGACCATTACTGACCTTGCTAGATTAAACATGTTTAGCCTGTGTGTTTTGCTCTGTTTCTTCCGGGCTAATGAAAATTCAAACACACATCTGCCATGAAGCACCCGCCTAGTTGACTGACCTTGACCTATTTTTCATGCTTGGCTGAACAATGTTTACTGTGGATTTAGCTCCGTTACTTGAAATCTGAAGCCTCTAGGCTAATGAAGCCTTGTACGCACATCTGCCATAACACACACCCTGCCCTTTGATGTTGACAATTTCTTGTTTGACAAAAAAATAGCAGAATCTGATTTTGATACATGGACTAATGGAAAATATTTCTGTAGATAGAAAGAGATACACACATGTCCACATGCAGATGATTCACGAAATATCAAGCCATATTTCGGAATAATAATTTCTGAAAAATTGAAAAGGAATTTTCTGTTAACCCTTAAAGCACTGCAGAAAGTTTTAGAATAGACATCAGTTTTATTTTTTACATTGTTTTTCATAGAGAGGAGGGCTAGTTAGATTCTCATGTAATGTCAAGCCTTATTTTCTGAAAAAAAAAGGAAAGGGAAAAAATAATTGAAGATGACAACTGCAAATGTTGTGATGGGCAGTTTAAAGGTCAAAAGTTAACCCATAAAATACCAGTCACACCAATTGTCATCTGCTTTGTCGTCTGCTGGTTACTTTAATCCATTGTATACTAGTAGACTCTTCTATTGCTGTATGTTGGACAAGTTCATTTGTCATATAAGGGATGTCAGGCCTAATCTGATTTTGACGGAATATTCTATTAGCAAAAGTGAAGGCCCCACAGAATGCGGCGTCTGGTCTTGGCCTTGACAGTTTGCCAAGGTACCCCTTTAGGGGTTTCCCTGCATACAATGGGTTAAAAGTCATTTTTGCAAACAGTGTGGACCCAGATCAGACTTGGTTTTTCTTGGCATCTTAAGGGTTAATTGTTTTTGTTTGATTTGAGGTTTAACGGTCCCGTCAACACTGTGTAGGTCATTTTGGAGACGTTGCTTCTAAGTTTGTGGGACTTTTACCCAACATTGAGATGAAATGACATCTCAAGCCCTGTCACCTAATAAAACCAATAGGATTTTTAAGCATGGATGGTCCGACTCGCACTGCTTTGCCTGGGCAGGCTTAGACCCGCTAAGCCGTTTACCAGTATTCACGTGTAGCCGGTTTCAGCTCTGCATGGAAGCATCATGCAGCCCATCTTTTAAGTATAGACCATAAAATCTACCATTTATCATCTCTTTCAGGAACATCAGGGAGTTTCTGTGAAATGTCGTCCTTTCAAGAAACCAAGGCTGACAAGTTATGTACCAAATCAAAAGCTAAACAGTTTCTAGCATATCCTTGTCATATAGTGCTTGTTTATTTACTGCGTGCTTGAGAGGATGAGTATTTTTGAATGGTATTTTTAGAACCCTAATACAAAAATTTGAATGTCTGTATTGTTTGTCTGTAGAGGTTGTGCCATTGATAGGATGAATTGTTTGGACTTAGATCAGCGTTAATATTCTGAGAAATCGGAAATAAATTATTGGTTTAGACTCATATTCTAGACAGGTTTTTAATTATTTGGACCCCATTTTGATTGATATCAGTCTTTGAATCGACTGCCTATTCGAAATTCGCAAAATTGCAGTATGTTTCCTCTGGCTTTCTTTGCCGGATCATAACAGGGTCACTGATGAGGCTTTATCAGCCGAAACTACGTAGTATGACCCATCTTCTTTCTTATGAATGTTTTCATTGCTCTTAAAGGAACTCATTTTTGATTTTTATTATACATGTAATTGAGGGGAATGGATATGCTGTGTTCAAACTTGTTTCTGGGGGCAGTTATTTAAATCCTTGTTAGCTTAACAAACGTGTTAGTGGTCAACCTGTTCCAGCAAGTACAGTATCATTGCACAGATATTTTATCCTCAAAATATTTGCATATTTGCCATATAGTGATATGGCATTTTTCATATCATACCCCATATCAGTCTGAGACTTCCATATCAGCCCAAGGGTAGAAGGACCCCATATCAGCCCAATACTCCCATATCAGCCAGAGGGGCCCTCAGGCTGATATTGGTAATGATATGCAAAATGCCATATCAAAATCTATTTATCTTTTATCACAACCTTGGTCCTTTTTGTAGCGCCTGCTTTGAGCATGGCGTGATAAAGGAGTCCAATTTTCTGACCGTTGGTCTGTTCGTCAAACCGTCAACATTTGCGACCACCCTAGCATTCACCAAGATGGTCAAGTTTATTTCTCAAGAAGCATTAGAACTTCATTAGCGATACTTGCTACAAACTTGTATCTAGGGATGCCAGCTTTAATGCAAGCATTCATATTTGACCTTGACTTAATCATGGTTCACTGTCTTCGTGAAAATTTGCGACCACCCTAGTGTTCTTCCAAATGGTCGAGTTTATTTCTCAAGAATGGGTTCGACTTAGCCATGGCAAACAAGCCTTTGGTGTTCGAGCCATCAAAGTTCTACTGTAGGTGATTAATGGATCAGTTTTAATGGCATGTTAACTAATGACATTGTTAGTCTTGAATAATTAAACCCTTTTCTAGTCTGTAGTGATCTGCTCCAATAGGTTTTGTTGTCTGTTTGGAGTTTAATGGCCCATCCAACACTATTTAAGTCATATTGAGCTGGTTAGTTTACAGATTTATACATATGCACAACTGCCCTCCCTGAATCAGCATGAGAGAAAGGCTGTAGAAAATATTTCAAAATATTTACATTTCCAGTGTAAAGTCTAATGTAAACCTATAGAAAACAATTGCGTTCATACTTCCATGAACGCATCGAATCACATGATTTTCAGTGACATTAAGTGACGTCATTCTAAACCATTGTTCTCTAAGGGCATTGATGACGTCAACGCTGCTCTGCTTTTGTAGAAAAACAGCGTGTAAATGTTTTTCAGCTTTAAAAGTTTGCCCTACAAGTATTTTTCGCCCAGTGATGAGGAGCAAATAATGTAAATATAAAAAATAAACTTAATTTTTCTGCTTTTCATGAAAGTATGAACGACAGTGGGTCGCTAGCAAAGTTTACATGAACCCCTTCGGGGTTCATTTACTTTGCACGTGACTCACTGCGTTCATACCTCCATGAACTGCAGAAAAATAAATTTCATTTCTTAAATGACTCTCCACAAACAATAGTGTTGACAATCCAGCAGGTATCTAACTTTGACTTCCTGATCAACAGTTAGATGTGCATTCCATAGCTAGTTACCAAGGAGTGAAGAATTTGGTACCAAATAACAAATTCTTTCTTTTAGAATAGACCTTGGGAGCAAAGTGTTGTCGAGCAGACGCCTTTCCTGAAGAAACTAGATATGTTTATGAAAACACAAATGCCCCCTTACAGGGCTTGTCAGTAGGTCAAAGGTCAGGGGGTCAAAAACATTAGTACCAACAGAAAGGTCTTGTTACAGGCAATACACATGCCAAATATGAAAGCTATATGGCAACTGGGCTAAAACTTCTAGTCAATGTTGAAGGTTTTTCTCACAGACAGATGAACAAATAGGTACCGGTAAAGACAGTTAAAAAACTAGATGCCCCTGAATCTTTGATTCCCCAGGCATAAAAACATCTGACTTGCTACAAGCAGACTTTGTCTCTGACCTGGAGCCAGTATGGGAATTGAGGCCAAGGGTCACAATAATTAGATAACCAGAGGTTAAAAGTCAGTGCTCATAGAGCTTAAAATGAGGCCTTACATTAATTCATTCTTACCTGGAAACCTGTAAAATGGATATAGGCAAACATAGCAGACCCATATTAGATGCCCCATAACATGGCGTCTGATCTAGATCTACACCGTTTGTTAACAGGGTCTACACTGTTTACTAACAGTGTCTACACTGCTAACAGGATTTTTCATCAAAATTGAATAAAAACAAAAAGTTTATCTGACACCTGTTAAATGACTAATGGTCTTGTCCAGTGTACAACAATGGAAGAGCACCAGTGTACAAAGGGTTGACCTTAATTAACCCATTGTATACTAGTGGACTCTTCCATTTCTATATGTTGGACAAGTCTGTTTGTCTTACAAGTGATGGTAGGCTTATTTTTCATTTTTATCCCCCGACCGAATAGGTTCGGGGGATATAGCGATCAGCCTGGCGTCCGTCCGTCTGTCCGTCCGTCTGTCCGAGCGCATCCGTGGGCACATGTTGGGTAGACATAAGTTGGGTACTTGCCGTTTATTCCGTTGTTGTCCAAGAAAAGTAGCCAGTAGCCTGTTGGGTATTTTGTCGCTTGTTGGGTAATTTTGAATGGGAATTTAACATGGAGGTACCCAACAAGTGTCCATCTGTAAGAACGTCCATGCGTCCGTGCGTCCATCCGTAGACGCAACCTTGTGATGGCCATAACTCCTATACCCTTTGAGATTCATTGATGGTTCTTGGCACAATTGTTCACAAGGCCGAGACGGCGTGTCATGCGCAAGAACCAGAACTCTGGATGCCATGGTTTTGGAGTTATCTCCCCTTCCAATAAAATAGAGTGACAACCTTGTGATGGCCATAACTCATATACCCTTCGAGAGTCATTGATGGTTCATGGCACAATTGTTCACAAGGCTGAGATGGTGTGTCATGCGCAAGAACCAGAACTCTGGATGCCATACTTTTTTAGTTATCTCCCCTTTTAATAAAATAGAATGACTACTTTGTGATGGCCATAACTCCAATACCCTTTGAGATATATTGATGGTACCTGGCGCAGTTGTTCACAAGGCTGAGACGGCATGTCATGCACAAGAACCACAACTCTGGTTGCCATGGTTTTGGAGTTATCTCCCCTTCCAATAAAATAGAGTGACAACCTTGTGATGGCCATAATTCTAATGCCCTTTGAGATATATTGATGATACCTGGCACAGTTGTTCACAAGGCCGAGACGGTGTGTCATGGTTTTTTTAGTTATCTCCCCTTCCAATAATATTGAATCACTACCTTGTGATGGCCACATCTCCAACACTCTTTGAGATATATTGATGATAGTTGGTACAGTTGTACATGAGGTTAAGCAGGTGTGTCACATGCAAGAACCACAACTCTGGGTACCCTGGTTTTTTAATTATTTCCCCTGACAATATAACCTTGTGATGGCTATATCTCCAATACCCTTTGTGATATATTGATGGTACTTGGCACAATTGTATACAACATTGAGATGGCGCTTCATGCCTAAGAACCACAACTCTGGGTGCTATGATATTTGAGTTATCTCCCCTTCCAATATAACAGTATGACAACCTTGTGATCATTGTACCTCCAATACCCTTTGAGACATATTTGTGGTACTTGATGCAGATGTACATGAGGTTAAGCAGGTGTGTCATGCTCAAGAATTACAACTCTGGGTGCACTGGTTTTTTAGTTATCTCCCCTGGCAATATAACCTTGTGATGGCCATAACTCCAACACCCTTTGAGATATATTGAAGGAACTTGGCACAATTGTGTACAAGGTACAGAAGGGATGTCATGTGCAAGAACCACAGCTGTTGGTGCTGTGGTATTTGAGTTATCTACCCTTTCAGTATAACAGTATGACCTGCTTGTGATCACCATTTCTCCAATACCCTTTGAAACATATTGATGGTACTTTATACAGAAATACATGAGCTTAAGCAGGCATGTCATGCGCAAGAACGACATTTCTGAGTGCCCTGGTTTTTAGCTCACCTGTCACGTAGTGACGAGGTGAGCTTTTGGGATCACTTTTTGTCCGTCGTCCGTCCTGCGTCCGTAAACAATTTCAAATAAGTATATCTCCAATACCCCATGGCCAATCTTGATCAAATTTCATGTGAATCATCATCAGGTAGGGGGAAAGGCTGCATAAGGTTTTTGGGCTTATCAGATTGGAATTCTGGTTGCCATGGCAACATATAGCTCCCATAGACTTATAATAGGAAAACATTTTAAAATCTTCTTCTCTGAAACCACAGGGGCCAGAGCTTAGATATTAAGCATGTAGCAAGGGCAAGTGGTCAACTACATAATTCCTGCCAATCATGCCCCTCGGTGCCAAACGGGCCACGCCCTAGGGCCCCTTCGCTCCCATAGACTAATAATGGAAAAAAAGCTTCAAAAATCTTCTTCTCTGAAACCACAGGGCCCAGAGCTTAGATATTTAGCATGTAGCAATGGCAAGTGGTCACCTACATAATTCCTGCCAATCATGCCCCTGGGTTCAAAAAGGGCCAAGCCCCGGGGCCCCTTCGCTCCCATAGACTCATAATGGAAAAAAAGCTTCAAAAATCTTCTTCTCTGAAACCACAGGGCCCAGAGCTTATATATTTAGCATGTAGCAATGGCAGGTGGTTACCAACATAATTCCTGCCAATCATGCCCCTGGGTTCCAAATGGGCCACGCCCCGGGGCCCCTTCGCTCTCATAGACTCATAAAGGAAAAAAAGCTTCAAAAATCTTCTTCTCTGAAACCACAGGGCCCAGAGCTTATATATTTAGCATGTAGCAATGGCAGGTGGTCACCTACATAATTCCTGCCAATCATGCCCCTGTGTTCCAAATGGGCCACGCCCAGGGGCCCCTTCGCTCCCATAGACTCATAATGGAAAAAAAGCTTCAAAAATCTTCTTCTCTGAAACCACAGGGCCCAGAGCTTATATATTTAGCATGTAGTAACAGCAAGTGGTCAACTACATAATTCCTGCCAATCATGCCCCTGGTGTCCAAAGGGACCACGCCCCGGGCCCATTAGCTCCTATAGACTCATAATGGAAAAAAAGCTTCAAAAATCTTCTCCTCTGAAACCATAGGGCCCAGAGCTTAGATATTTAGCATGTAGAAAGGGCAAGTGGTCAACTACATAATTCCTGCCAATCATGCCCCTGGGTTCCAAATGGTCCACGCCCCGGGGCCCCTTCGCTCCCATAGACTCATAATGGAAAAAGCTTCAAAAATCTTCTTCTCTGAAACCACATGACCCAGAGCTTAGATATTTAGCATGTAGCAATGGCAAGTGGTAACCTATATAATTCCTGCCAATCATGCCCCTGGGGTCGAAATTGGCCACACCCCTGGGCCCCTTAGCTTCTATATACTCATAATGGAAAAAAAGGTTCAAAAATCTTCTTCTCTGAAACCACAGGGCCCAGAGCTTAGATATTTAGCATGTAGCAACGGCAAGTGGTCACCAACATAATTCCTGCCAATCATGCCCCTTGGTTCCAAATGGGCCACGCCCCGGGCCCCTTAGCTCCTATAGACTCATAATGAAAAAAAAAGCTTCAAAAATCTTCTTCTCTGAAACCACAGAGCCCAGAGCTTAGAAATTTAGCATGTAGCAACGGCAAGTGGTCAACTACATAATTCCTGCCAATCATGCTCCTAGGGTCCAAATGGGCCACGCCCTGGGGCCCCTTAGCTCCTATAGACTCATAATGGAAAAAAGCTTCAAAAATCTTCTTCTCTGAAATCACAGGGCCCAGAGCTTAGATATTTAGCACGTAGCAACGGCAAGTGGTCACCTACATAATTCCTGCCAATCATGCCCCTGGGTTCCAAATGGGCCATGCCCCCGGGCCCCTTCGCTCCCATAGACTCAAAATGGAAAAAAGCTTCAAAAACCTTCTCCTCTGAAACCGCAGGGCCCAGAGCTTAGGTAATTAGCATGTAGCAACGGCAAGTGGTCATCTACATAATTCCTGCCAATCATGCTCCTTGGGTCCAAATTGGCCACGCCCGCGGGCCCCTTAGCTGCCATTGACTCATAATAGAAAAAAGCTTCAAAAATCATCTTCTCTGAAACCACAGGGCCCAGAGCTTAGATATTTAGCATGTAGCAACAGCAAGTGGTCACCTACATAATTCCTGCCAATCATGCCCCTGTGGTCAAAACGAGCCACGCCCCGGGGCCCCTTAGCTCCTATAGACTCATAATGGAAAAAATGCTTCAAAAATCTTTTTCTCTGAAACCACAGGTCCCAGAGCTTAGATAATTAGCATGTGGCAATGGCAAGTGGTCACATACATAAATCCTGCCAATCATGCCCCTGGGGTCCAAATGGGCCACGCCCCGGGGCCCCTTAGCTCCCCTAGACTCATAATGGAAAAAAGGTTCAAAAATCTTCTTCTCTGAAACCACAGGGCCCAGAGCTTAGATATTTAGCATGTGGCAATGACAAGTGGTCACCTGCATAAATCCTGCCAATCATGCCTCTCTGGTCCAAATTGGCCACACCCTGGGACCCCCTTAGCTCCCATAGACTCAAAATGGAGAAAAGCCTCAAAAATCTTCTTCTCTGAAACCATAGGGCCCAGAGCTTAGATATTTAGCATGTAGCAACGGCAAGTGATCACCTACATATTTCCTGCTAATCATGCCCCTGGGGTCCAAATGGGCCACGCCCCGGTGCCCCTTAGCTCCCATAGACTCTAAATGGAAGAAAACTTAAAAAATCCTCTTCTCAGAAACTGTGAAGCACAGAACTTAGATATTTAGTCCAAATTGGCCAAATCCTGTGGCCCCTTAACTCCAACAAACTTATAATGGAAAAAAGCTTCAAACATCTTCTTTGAAACCATGAAATACAGACCTTAGATATTTAGTATATAGCAACACAAAATGGTCACCTACATAAATCCTGCCAACCATGCCCTTTGGGTCAAAATTGGCCAA
Source organism: Lucinisca nassula (assembly GCA_963580285.1). NCBI lineage: Eukaryota > Metazoa > Mollusca > Bivalvia > Lucinida > Lucinidae > Lucinisca > Lucinisca nassula. The sequence goes on from OY757017.1 coordinate 122,133,025, forward strand.
GCCCCAGGGCTCATTAGCTTCTATAGACTTAAACTGGAAAAAAAAACTTAAAAAAAATTCTTCTTTTCCAAAACCCTAAGGCACAGATTTTGTTTGATTTGAGGTTTTACATCCCTGTCAACACTGTATAGGTCATTTTGGAGATGTCTCTTCCAATTTTGTGGGACTTTTTACCCGACATTGAGATGAAATTACATCTCAAGCCCTGTCGCCCAATGAAACCAATAGGGTTTATACACATGGGCACCGCTTTGCCTGAGCTTAGATATTTAGTATGTAGGAATGTCAAGTGGTCTCCTACACTAATGATTTTCTGGTAAACAGGTGAGCGATATAGGGCCATTGGGCCCTCTTGTTTAGTTATCTCCCCTGACAGTATAATCTTTCGATGGCCATAACTGCAATACTTTTGTGATATATTGCTGGTTTAATTCTGGTGCACTTTCTATTGGTGAACAATCTTCTGAAGGCCATATTGGCTTTTGGTCGGGGGATTTGCCATCTCTTCCGATGGCTATTTTTATTCTATGTTTTGATGGAAAATTCTGTTAGCAAATAGTGCACGCCGTAATCAGACGCCACAGAATATCGGACACCACATTCTGTGGCGTCTGATCTGGACCTGATCTGGACCTGCACTGTTTGCCAAGGTATCCCTTTAGGGGTTTCCCGCCTGCAGTCGGTTAAGCCTATAGAATAATATAAGAAAGCAAAGTCCTTAACGGTTTGAACTTACAACAGAAGACAGCTCAGCAGGGTATATCCAAAAGGTCCACGAGTAGATTCGTCAAACTATGATCCCATCAATATGTGGAATTGTGGGTGCCAGATGTGTGCCCTCAACTACCAGACACCGGACAGAAGTATGCAACTGAATCAGGGGAGGTTTCTATTGAATGGAATGTGAGTATAAGTGCATGTACATGCCTATGAGAGTACATGTGTATAAGCATTATGTTAATATGTCCTTATTTATTGGCATTATGTTAACATGTCCATATCTGGGATAGTATAAGCAGTATCTTAACATGTCATTGTCTATGGGAGTATAAACAGCATTATGTTCACATGTCCATGTCTTCGACAGTATTGGCAATACATTGACATGTCCATGCCAATAAAAGTTATGTTAATGTGTCCATGCTTATTAAAGAATTCACATTATGTTTACATGCTCATGCCTTTGAGAGTGTTAGCTTGTTCATAGGTCCATGTCTGTTAGAATACAGTCTAACCTGTCCTAGCGACCACCTCTGAATAGCGACCACCTGTGCACAACGACCAGTTTCAAATCCCCCCATCAAAAATCCCTATATATTTTACCTCTGAATAGCGACCACCTGTGCACTGCGACCAGCGGACAGGCACATACTGTCCGAAAGGTACATTTTACCTCCGAACAGCGACCGATAGAAGTTAATTGCTGCTCAACAAGCGTTACGGTAATTATCTGCAATGCTACGGAAGGCCTCCTCGATTGATTTTCAATACGTAATCCAGCTCATGTTTGTGAGCTTTCTTTTGTAATGTTTTGTTTTGTTCTTTTGTTGTACCTGTATAGATATATTTGTGGTCATAAATATGAGTGAGTTGTTTTTGAATAAAAATCAGAAAAAAATACTATTCTTTCATTCATTCTCATCCCTTCTCATTTTCAATGTTGAAATCATGGTGTCCAGTCCAAAACGGACATTCCTTACGATAGAAAGTCGTGACAGGTCGGTTTATTATTTCTCAATCATTCTGTCTCTTATTTTTACCGTTTTGTCATAAAAACTTAATTTTTGAAGAAAATCTAAATGCTTTCACCCATTTGCATAAGAACATCTTTGCAAAGCGAACCAATGGCGATTATTAATCATATGGCTAAACGAACACACTTTTATTCCGGTTTAGGTTGTTTCCCTTTGACTGCATATGGCTAAACGAACATGCTTTTATTCCTGTTTAGGTTGTTTCCCTTTGAATGCATAGGGCTAAACGAACACACTTTTTTATTGATCATGTGATCAAACAAAATGGCGGCCTCCATAATTTACCACCGGTCCTTTGTTAGAGCAAAAACGGAAGCATTTAAGCAAGGTTTTCTTGCATTTTCATGTGAGAAGGTTATGCCGCTGGTGATAGGAAAAGCGGATCGATAGATTACTCGAAGCTGCTTGTACAGAGCAAATTGAAATGACCAAAATTACTGACTTTTTTCAAAAGTTTCTGTTCGGTAAATGCAACCCTCCGAACAAAGATCACCTGTGAACAAAGACCACTTTTGGTCATTCCCTTGAGTGGTCGTTGTAAACAGGTTGGACTGTATAAGCATTATGTGAACATACCTTTGAGAATATTAACACTGTGTGAACATGCCAGTGACTGATAGTGAATTAACATGTCTATCCATGCAAAAGCATTTTGTTAAGAAATCCATTCCTGTGAGAGTATGAGCATTATGCTAACATATCAGTATCTGTGAGAAAAATAACATTTTGTTACCATGCCAGGGAGAATGCGCTTTATGTCAACATGCCTTTGCCTATGGGAATATTAACATTATATGAGTATAAGTTTTGTTTTATTTGTTTGTATTTGAGTTTCACGGCCCAGTCAACACTTTTTAGGTCATTTTTGAGCCAGTCAGTTTACTTATCCACACTTTTCCTGGGCAGGCTATACGTAAGCGGTTAACCAGTACAGTGCACATTCTTTTGCCAGAAAATGACAACTGCCCTTCTTGAATCAGCGGAAGAGAGAGAATGACCGTAGAAAAGATTTCATGATCAATCTCCATGAAAGAATGTTGCCGACCACGGCAGGTATCGAACACGCGTCCTCCTGATCACCAGTCAGATGCGCATCCGACCTAGCTACCGAGGCCAGCAAGTATAAGTTTTATGTTTCACTTTGTCCTGCTGAACTAGAATATGCTTTACCTTTGCAAACATCACATATTTTATAAGTTTCTTATCAAACATGGTTGATGATAGGATTTGTCTCAAGTACAATGCAATAATGCCATAAATATCCAGTTTGCTCCTTATCTCGTTACGAAAATACGCCTATACAAATACATTGTAAACTTTGCAGCCAAAATTTGTTGGATTTGAGGTTTAACGTCCCCGTCAACACTGCAAAGGTCATTTTGGAGACGTTGCTTCCAATTTTGTGGAACTTTTACCCGACATTGAGAAGAAATGACATCTCAAGCCCTGTCGCCCAATGAAACCAATAGGGTTTATAAGCATGGACTGTCCGACTCGTGCGCACCGCTTTGCCTGGGCAAGCTTAGATCCTCTAAGCGGTTTACCAGTACTCGTGTGCGGGTCGAATTCAGCTCTGCGTGGAAGTATCATGCAGCCCATATATTTCTTCTTGCCCCGATGGGCGGGGGCAAAAAAAACACAAAAATTTTAAGATGAAAAATTGTGATATTTTTCTTATTTCTGCTCTTGAATATAGATTGTGGGTACTTGTTAGAACTGCCTCGATAAATATAGATTGTTGGTACTCATAGAGGCGGTTCTAACAAGTACCCACAATCTATATTTTAGAGCAGAAATAAGAAAAATAAGGTTTACCCCAGTAAACCTCAGTTTTACTATATAAAAGTCGGGTTCAAGTGTGTGTGTGTGTGGGGGGGGGGGGGGGGGTGTTAAAATTATATAGGCATGTTTTTGTGATGTTTTGCTTTGATAGGCTGTTTTGCTACAAAATACATGTACTTGTGTTGTTCATGCCCAGTTTATTTCTGTCTCTAGGTGTGGCTATGTCCTCCAGCCTGATTGTATGCGATATGAAGATTTTTCTCCCTTTGATAAGAAATCTGTACATGTAGATCCCCTTACTATTTCAATAACTGTAAGTATTTCTGGCTGTTTATTCAGTTAAGAAGTTTTATTCACTTATCCTGGTTTGTCATGATTGTAATGAGTAATGCCTAAGTAGTGGGACAGATAGGCTGAAGTAAACAGTACAGACCCAGATCAGACTGCTCCTTAAAGAGCAGTGTCATCTGGATCTACACTAATATTTGCCATTTTTGCAGGGATGACATTTTTTATCCATGTTTAACCGTTTCCTAGATTTCATGGGTCAGTGACTTTGCTTCACCACAGGCGCAACATAGCCTTCGGCGGAAGTCTTGTTTCTCTGGGTATGCCAGTTTTCTCCCATCTCTAGATAACTATCTCCTAGATATCTTGAAAGGGCTGTATAACCCAAATACAAAAATCTTTCTGAATTGCTTTGATATTAATTTATATCCTATAGGAAATACAGTAAAAGCCATATCTGAAAGATTGGTGCTCTGATTAACCTATTCTGGGCATTTTTTACAGCACTGGTGACATTTACGTACATGGTGGTAAACAAAACTTGGCCTATTACATAAAAAAATCTTTACAATAATGTCCCGTGAAAAAGGTTGTAATATCCGAAACTAGCGGGAATAAAATGTTATTTAAGAACTTGAAGTTTGATCTCTATTATTTAAATAAAAAAATCTAAAATAATGTCTTATTGTACCACTTAATAAGATGGATTCCAAAATGCTATAAGGTATTTTTCTTGTACTGCCAATTGTTAATGGAGACAACATTTATGCCTTCCTGAACTCAACCTTTCTTAAAAAAAAGGGGGTCATGAATTTGCTCCTGAGTGAAGAAAACCGGCATCTGAAAATGTCTATTTATGTCATCTGCTGAATCTTCTTGCAAACATTTCAAACATGTTTTTACAGATAGTCAAATGGTGTGACCCCTTATCAGGTTGCTCCTCTGACAAGCAAACAGTGTGAACCCTGATCAGACTGGTCCACATTGTCGGCAACAGTGACTTCTAAAGCACCCAGCAGACGACAAAGCAGATGACAATAGTTGTGATTGGCATTGTATGGGTTAAGTGTAAACCCCTGTTGATAGGGGAGATAAAAATGTTTTGAAAGAGTTGCCTCCCACACTTTCAGGGGAGATAACTCTTTCAAAAGTATTTTTGTCTCCCATGTCAATAAGGGTAAGCTTTAAAGGAAAGAATTTGCTCCTGAGGACAGGAGCAAATTCTTTCCTTTAAGAGTAGACCCCCATTTTCCATGGGCCAGAGTTTATAGAAAAGCCAACAGGAAGTCCCGAAAGTTGTCACCCTTTGTAACTAACAGGTGTATTCATTCCCCTTATTTCTTTTCTTTGTTCTACTGTGAAACTTGTGATGTTTCAGGTGATTGGTGCGAGGCATCTAATGAAGTCTGGACGTGGCTATGTGTCTCCATTTGTAGAAATAGAAATAGTTGGCCTTGACTGTGATTGCAATAAGTTCAAAAGTGTCACCATACGTAAGTTACATCTTTAACCCATGAGATGCCAATCACAACAATTGTCCTCTGCTTTATTGTCTGCTGGTTGGTTACTTCAAAAATCATGTTGCAAGCAGTGTGAATCCAGATCAGACTGCTCCTCTAGGAGCATTTTGATCAGTGTCCACTTCGTTTGCCTGTATGCTTAAGGGGAATGAACCCCTGCAGGGGAAGCAACTCCTGCAAAAGTATTTTTGTCTCCCATGTCAATAGGGGTCAACTCTTAAAGGAAAGAATTTGCTCCAGAGGAGCAAATTCTTTCCTTTAAGAGTTGACCCCTTTTTCAGTGGAACAGGGCTTATAGAAAAGCGAACAGGAAGTCCCGAAAGTTGTCTCCCTTTGAAAAATGGCGGAAAAATATGCCAGGTGTTCCCATTCCCCTTAAATATTTTCAAAAAGTTTGCTAAAAGATGCAGCAGACTACATAAACAGACACGATTTTCAGATGCAGTTTTGTGGCATCTTAAGGTTTAGTCTGTCTGTTCAAAAGTTTAAAAAGCAATATTTAATCCCTGTTGAAGAAACTAGTTCCATATTAACCCATAAAATGGCAATCGCGAAAATTGTCGTCTGCTTTGTCGTCTGCCCGTTACCTTAAAAGTAATTTTTTGCAAACAGTGTGGACCTAGATCAGACTGCTCCTACATCGGGGTCAACTCTGTTTGCCTGTATGCAAAAATATTTTTAAAAAGTTTGCAAAAAAATTCAGCAGACGACATAAGTGGATGACTTTTTCAGATGTAGTTTTCCTCGGTGTCTTAATGGTTAATACCATAATTTCTCAGCATTGTTTCTCTCCCTTTGGCTGATTAAAGAAGGGCAGTTGTCAGTTTCTGGCGAAAGAATGTGCACTGTACTGGTTAACCGATCAGGTATAAGCCTGCCCAGGAAAAATGTGGATAGGTAAACTGACCGGCTCAAAAATGACCTAAAATAGTGTTGACTGGGCCGTTAAACTCCAATACAAACAAACAAATTCTCAGCATTGTGGAACTCCATAAGGTTATTATATTATTATTCAGTAGACTAAAATGAAAAATTCAGACTATAGTTCAAAGCATCTTTAGCTTCACGAGCTTGTTAAAGGTCAAATTTTACTGTTATATAAGTACAGTAACTGATACTGGTATTTTTGCCATATTAAATGATCAAAGTTTTAACATCTGCCCCCCACCCACCGAGGCTTGAAGAAATAGATTGGGCTGCATGATGCATTCACATAGAGCTGAATCTGACCGCACACGAGTACTGGCTAACCACTAAGAGGATCTAAGCCTGCCCAGGCAAAGAGGTGCGAGTCAGACCACCAATGCTTATAAACCCTATTGATTTCATTTAGCGATTTCATTTAGCAACAGGGCTTGAGATGTCATTTCATCTCAATGTCTGTAAAAAGTCCCACAAAATTGGCAGCAACGTCTCCAAAATGACCTATGCAGTGTTGATAGGGACGTTAAACCTCAAATCAAACAAACAAACAATCAAATTATTTGATATTATAAATTTGTTCAATTCAAAAACTGAATGAAAAACAGTGTACCGGGTAGTTACTGATCAGATGGCTTCTGCAGAAGCCATCTGATCTAGATCTACACTGTTTGCAAAGGTAGGCATTCTCGTGAACAGCAGGATAGGGGTTATATTTGTATGAACAGTTAATATTCTCACCACTTATCAGCCCTTTTGCTTGTCTATATAGCTGAGCAGAGTGGTACCCAGTGACAGGTTTCTTTTAATGGGCCTCATGACATTTGATTTTTTCTTGTAGAGGAGAATGGGTTTAATCCAGTATGGACCAATCCAAAGACATCAGTGGATTTTGATATAGTGTGTCCAGACGTGGCGCTGATAAGGTTCCTAGTCCAAGATGAGGATGTGTTCGGTGATCCAAACTTCCTCGGACAGGCTACATTTCCTGTACAGTGTCTTAGATCAGGTAGGATAGTCACAGTTAGCCTATGACATAATGTTTATAAAGTCCATAAATAATAATTTTTATTGCTTGTGTTATTTTTGCTCTGAACATGACTCCAGGTAAGAAGTACTGACAATTTTTTTTGTTAGTTTGATTCGAGGTTTAACATCCCAGTCAACACTGTGTATGTCATTTTGGAGATGTTGCTTCCAATTTTGTGTAACTTTTACCCGACATTGAGATGAAATGACATCTCAAGCCCTGCTGCCCAATGAAACCAATAGGGTTTATAAGCATGGACGTTCCGACTTGCACTGCCCAAGGAGCTTAGTTCCTCTAAGCGGTTTACCAGTACTCGTGTGCGGTCGGTTTCAGCTCAGGCAAAAATCTAAATGACTGCTGTATAGTCTCTAGATACTTCACAAAAAGTACGTAAAATTTGCCAGAGGCGCGCTACGTTACACGTAACAAACGTAACAAATAAAATATATAGGGAAAAACACTCACCACCATAAATGGACCGTAACGAGCAAAACATGAATATTCTTTGACGTGTCTCCATTATGTTACAAGTAAAACCAGAAAAAATCTGGGGCACATTTTCTCCCAACGTAACGTAACAAACGTAACGAAGGAAATATATAGGGAAAAAACACTCTGCACCTCATTTGGACCGTAACGAGTGTAACGAGGATATTCTTGGACATGTCTTCGTTACGTAACGAGCGTAACGAGCAAAAATCTGGGGCACATTTTCTCCCAACGTAACGAAAAAAAAGTAACGAAGGAAATATATAGGGAAAAACACTCTGCACCTCATTTGGACCGTAACGAACCTAACGAAGAAATTCTTGGACATGTCTTCGTTACGTAACGAGCGTAACGAGCAAAAATCTGGGGCACATTTTCTCCCAATGTAATGTAACAAACGTAACGAAGGAAATATATAGGGAAAAAACACTCTGCACCTCATTTGGACTGTAACGAGCCTAACAAGGATATTCTTGGACATGTCTTCGTTACGTAACGAGCGTAACGAGCAAAATTCTGGGGCACATTTTCTCCCATCGTAACGTAACAAACATAACGAAGGAAATATATATATGGAAAAATTACTCTGCACTTCATTTGGACCGTAACGAAGATATTCTTGGACATGTTTTCGTTAAGTAACGAGCGTAACGAGCAAAAATCTAGGGCACATTTTCTCTCAACGTAACGTAACAAACGTAACGAAGGAAATATATAGGGAAAATACACTCTGCACCACCTTTGGACCGTAACGAGCGTAACAAGGATATTCTTGGACATGTCTTCGTTACGTAGAGACTCATAATGGAAAAAAGCTTCTTCTCTGAAACCACAGAGTCCAGCGCTCTGATATTTAGCATGTAACAACGGCAAGTGGTAACCTACGTAAATCCTGCCAATCATGCCCCTGGGGTCCAAATGGGCCACGCCACGGGGCCCCTTAGCTCCTACAGACTCATATTGGAAAAAAAGCTTCAAAAATCTTCTTCTCTGAAACCACAGGGCCCAGAGCTTAGATATTTAGCATGTAGCAATGGCAAGTGGTCACCTACATAAATCCTGCCAATCATGCCTCTGGGGTCCAAATGGGCCATGCCCGTGGCCCTTACCCCATTAGACTCCTAATGGAAAAAGAGCTTAGTATTTAGCATATAGCAACGGCAAGTGGTCACCTACATAAATCCTACCAATCATGCCCCTGGGGTCCAAATGGGCCATGCCCCAGGGCCCCTTAGCTCCCATAGACTCATTATGGAAAAAATGCTTCAAAAATCTTCTTCTCTGAAACCACAGGGCCCAGAGCTTAGATGATATTTAGCATGTGGCAATGACAACTGTTCACCTACATAAATCCTGCCAATCATACCCCTGGGATCCAAATGGGCCATGCCCGTGGGCCCCTTACCCCATTAGACTCTCTTAGCTCCCATAGACTCACAATGGAAAAAAGCTTCAAAAATCTTCTTCTCTGAAACCACAGGGCCCAGAGCTTAGATATTTAGCTTGTAACAATGTCAAGTGGTCACCTACATAAATCCTGCCAATCATGCCCCTTGGGTCCAAATTGGTCACACCCTGGGGCCCCTTAGCTCCCATAGACTTATAATGGGAAAAAAAAAGCTTCAAAAATCATCTTCTCTGAAACCACAGGGTCCAGAGCTTAGATATTTAGCATGTAGCAACAGCAAGTGGTCACCTACATAATTCCTGCCAATCATACCCCTGGGATCCAAATGGGCCACGCCTAGGGGCCCCTTAGCTCCCATAGACTCATAATGGAAAAAAGCTTAAAAAATCTTCTTCTCTGACACCACAGGGCCCAGAGCTATGATATTTAGCATGTAGCAACGGCAAGTGGTCACCTACATAAATCCTGCCAATCATGCCTCTGGGGTCCAAATGGGCCATGCCCGTGGCCCTTACCCCATTAGACTCCTAATGGAAAAAGAGCTTAGTATTTAGCATATAGCAACGGCAAGTGGTCACCTACATAAATCCTGCCAAGCATGCCCTTGGGGTCCAAATAGGCCAAGCCTTGCGGCCCCTTAGCGCCCATTGACCCATAATGGAAAAAAGCTTCAAAAATCTTCTTCTCTGAAACCACAGGGCCCAGAGCTTAGGTATTTACCATGTAGCAACGGCAAGTGGTCACCTACATAAATCCTGCCAATCATGCCCCTCGGGCCGGAATTGGCCATGCCCATGGCCCATTAGCTACCATGGACTTAAAATGAAAAAAAAAACTTAAAATGAACCATAAAGCCCAGAGCTTTGGTATTTAGCATGTAGCAATGTGGAGTGGTTGCCTACATGAATCCTGCCTGAGTCCTGCCCCTAGGGTTCAAATTAGCCAAATCCTGTGGCTTCTTAAATCCAATAAACTTATAATGGAAAAAAAAAGCTTCAAAAATATTCTTCTCTGAAACCATGAAGTATGGACTTTAGATATTTAGTATATAGCAACATAAAATGGTCGCCTACATAAATCCTGCCAGCCATGCCTTTTGGGTCAAAATTGACCTATGGACTTGTACTGGAAAAAAATTTCTAAAATCTTCTTCTCCAAAGCCATAAGGTCCAGAGCTCAGATATTTAGTATGTAGCAATGTCAAGTGGTCTCCTACACTTTTTCTCTGGTACACAGGTGAGCGATATAGGGCCATTGGGCCCTCTTGTATGAAGTGGAGGGGTGGGGAATGGCCCGCACGCCCTGGGAGACCCCTAGATTGGAATCACTGAATGTGTCTTATCATAAGGAACAAGAATATATATGGTTTAGGGGTGGGGATTTGAACGGTTTCTGAGATATTGGGCCTTTTATGGAGTGGAGGGGGTTGGGCATGGACAGGACACATCCCAGTGGACCCCCAGGTTGGTGTCGTTGAATGAATCATATCATAAGAAACAAGAACATTGTATTGTTTTGGGGTGGGTCTCTGAATGGTTTCTGAGATACATGTATATCACCTTTTATGAAGTGGTGAGGTGCGGCATGGCCCCAGCACACCCTGGGAGATCCCTAGGTTGGTATCACTGAATGTGTCTTATCATAAGGAACAAGATATATATGGTTGAGGGGCAGGAATCTGAATGGTTTCTGAGATGTTGGGCCTTTTACGAACTGGAGAAGAGTGGGGCATGACCCCGGGCACATCCCAGTGGACCCCCAAGTTGATGTCACTGAATGCGTCTTATCATAAGAAACAAGAATATAATTATATGGTTTTTAGGTGGTGATCTGAAAGGTTTCTCAGATATATCTCCATTTATGAAGTGGAGTGGTGGGGCATGGCCCAGGCACAAGCTGGGAGACCCCTAGATTGGAATCACTGAATGTGTCTTATCATAAGGAACAAGAATATATATGGTTTAGGGGTGGGGATCTGAACGGTTTCTGAGATATTGGGCCTTTTATGGAGTGGAGGGGGTTGGGTATGGCCCAGGCACATCCCAGGGGACCCCATGTTGGTGTCACTGAATGCGTCATATCATAAGAAACAAGAATATATATGGCTTTGGGGTGGGGATCTGAATGGTTTCTGAGATGTATCGCCTTTTTATTAAGTGGTGGGGTGGGGCATGGCCCCAGCGCAACCTGGGAGACCCCTAAGTTGGTATCACTGAATGTGTCTTATCAAAAGGAACAAGAATATATATGGTTTAGGGGCAGGGATCTGAACGGTTTCTGAGATATATAGCCTTTTATGAAGTGGACGGGTTGGGCATGGCCCCCACACACCCGGGAGACCCCTAGGTTGGTATCACTGAATGTGTCTTATCATATAGAACAAAAATATATAAGGTTTAGGGGTGGGGTTCTAAATGGTTTCTGAGAAACGGGGCCTTTTACAAAGTGGAGGAGGTGCCTGGGCACATCCAAGGGGCCCACAGGTTGGTTAAACTGAATGGGTCTTATCATAAGAAACAAGAATATTATATGGTTTTTGGGTGGGGATCTGAAATGTTTCAGAGATATATTGCCTTTTATAAAGTGGAGGGGTGGGGCATGGCCTGCACGCCCTGGGAGACCTCTAGATTGGAATCACTGAATGTGTCTTATCATAAGGAACAAGAATATATATGGTTTAGGGGTGGGGATTTGAACGGTTTCTGAGATATTGGGCCTTTTATTGAGTGGAGGGGGTTGGGCATGGCCAGGACACATCCCAGTTGACCCCCAGGTTGGTGTCGTTGAATGAATCATATCGTAAGAAACAAGAACATTGTATTGTTTTGGGGTGGGTCTTTGAATGGTTTCTGAGATATATCACCTTTTATGAAGTGTTGAGGTGCGGCATGGCCCCAGCACACCCTGGGTGATCCCTAGGTTGGTATCACTGAATGTGTCTTATCATAAGGAACAAGAATTTATATGGTTTAGGGGCAGGAATCTGAATGGTTTCCGAGATGTTGGGCCTTTTACGAACTGGAGAAGAGTGGGGCATGACCCCGGGCACATCCCAGTGGACCCCCAAGTTGATGTCACTGAATGCGTCTTATCATAAGAAACAAGAATATAATTATATGGTTTTTAGGTGGGGATCTGAAAGGTTTCTCAGATATATCGCCATTTATGAAGTGGAGGGGTGGGGCATGGCCCAGGCACACGCTGGGAGACCCCTAGATTGGAATCACTGAATGTGTCTTATCATAAGGAACAAGAATATATATGGTTTAGGGGTGGGGATCTGAACGGTTTCTGAGATATTGGGCCTTTTATGGAGTGGAGAGGGTTGGGCAAGGCCTGGGCACATCCCAGGGGACCCCAGGTTGGTTTTCACTGAATGCGTCATATCATAAGAAACAAGAATATATATGGCTTTGGGGTGGGGATCTGAATGGTTTCTGAGCTGTATCGCCTTTTATGAAGTGGTGGGGTGGGGCATGGCCCCAGCGCAACCTGGGAGACCCCTAAGTTGGTATCACTGAATGTGTCTTATCATAAGGAACAAGAATATATATGGTTTAGGGTTGGGGATCTGAACAGTTTCTGAGATGTTAGGGAAACTGGAGGGAGTGGGGCATGGCCCGGACACATCCCAGTGGACCCCCAGGTTGGTGTCACTGAATGCATCTTATCATCAGAAACAAGAATATATATGGTTTTTGGGTTAGGATCTGAAAGGTTTCTGAGATATATCGCCTTTTATGAAGTGAAGGGGTGGGGCATGGCCCCGGCGCACCCCCTGGAGACCCCTAGGTTGATGTCATTGGAATGCATTTTATCATAAGGAACAAGAATATATATGGTTTAGGGGTAGAGATCTAAATGGTTTCTGAGATATTTGGCCTTTTACAAAGTGGAGGGGGTGAGGCATGGCCTGGGCACATCCCAGGGGACCCCTGGCTGGTGTCACTGAATGCATCTCATCATAAGAAACAAGAATATATATATTTTTATCCCCCCCGACCAAATAGGTTCGGAGGATATAGCGATCAGCCTGACATCCGTCCGTCTGTCCGTCCGTAGATGCAACCTTGTGATGGCCATAACTCCTATACCCTTTGAGATTCATTGATGGTTATTGGCACAATTGTTCACAAGGCTGAGACGGCGTGTCATGTGCAAGAACCAGAACTCTGGATGCCATACTTTTTTAGTTATCTCCCCTTTTAATAAAATAGAATGACTACTTTGTGATGGCCATAACTCCAATACCCTTTGAGATATATTGATGGTACCTGGCACAGTTGTTCACAAGGCTGAGACAGCATGTCATGCACAAAAACCACAACTCTGGGTGCCATGGTTTTTTTTATTTATCTCCCCTTCCAATAATATAGAAACACTACCTTGTGATGGCCACATCTCCAACACTCTTTGAGATATATTGATGATACTTGGTACAGTTGTACATGAGGTTAAGCAGATGTGTCACGTGCAAGAACCACAACTCTGGGTGCCCTGGTTTTTTTTTAATTATATCCCCTTGTGATGGCCATAAATATAATACCTTTGAGATATATTGATGGTACTTGGCACAATTGTATACAACATTGAGACGGAGCTTTATGCCTATGAACCACAACTCTGGGTGTTATGATATTTGAGTTATGTCCCCTTCCAATATAACAGTATGACAACCTTCTGATCACCGTACCTCCAATACCCTTTGAGACATATTGGTGGTATGTGATGCAGATATACATGAGGTTAAGCAGGTGTGTCATGCCCAAGAATTACAACTCTGGGTGCTCTGTTTTTTTAGTTATCTCCCCTGGCAATATAACCTTGTGATGTCCATAACTCCAACACCCTTTGAGATATATTGAAGGAACTTGGCACAATTGTATACAAGGTACAGAAGGGATGTCATGTGCAAGAACCACAACTGTTGGTGCTGTGGTATTTGAGTTATCTACCCTTCCAATATAACAGTAACACCAGCTTGTGATCACCATATCTCCAATACCTTTTGAGACATATTGATGGTAATGTACTTTGTAAGAAATACATGAGCTTAAGCAGGCACGTCATGCGCAAGAACCACATTTCCGAGTGCCCTGGTTTTTTAGTTATCTCCCCTGACAGTATAATCTTGTGGTGGCCATAACTGCAATACTTTTGTGATATATTGCTGGTTTAATTCTGGTGCACTTTCTATTGGTGAACAATCTTCTGAAGGCCATATTGGCTTTTGGTCGGGGGATTTGCCATCTCTTCTGATGGCTATTTTTTTTAGGTGGGGATCTTTTGTTTGTTTGATTTGCGATTTAACGTCCCCCTCAACACTGTATTGGTCATTTTGGAGACATTGCTTCCAGTTTTGTGGGACTTTTATTACCCGACACTGAGATGAAATGACATCTCAAGCCCAGTCACCCAATGAAACCATTAGGGTTTATAAGCATGGATAGTCTGACTCACACAGCTTTGCCTGCTAGCCACCTTATTTTGAAGAATGGATGTTCCAAACTTCAGTGAAGGAAGAGTGCACTCCAGAAACACAAGGGTGAATGGGTGTGACTGTGAATAAATTAAAGCACTGACAGCACTGATTGGCCGATTGTCTGCGTACAGGCTTGGAAAATGGTCATGAATGAGAACTTGGGACTGTTTCGGTAAATCCTTTAGTTCTTGTACCTAAGGCAAACAGTGTAGACACTGATTAGATGTAGAAGCCTCTGTGATTTAGTGGTTATGCTACTCGCCTTGTAAACCAGCGATCGAGGATGGATCCACCAGGGATCGAGGATCGATCCCAGGCTTCTCCAGACTTTCGGATGAGTCTTTAAACCGAGGTCCCGTCTCCTTATGACCTTAGCTGTTGGTGAGAGGTAAAACTCAAACACACTCACTCATTTGATCTGGACCTACTATGTTTGCCAAACCAAACACATGATTCCAGTTCAGATTTTATAGATAACTCTCTTAAATGTACGAAACACTCTGACTCCATAGTGGAACAAATAACATGGCTATTTTTGGGTTGATTGTTTGTCAATCAACCCAGTTTCTAAGCAGTAAAGCTCCTCATTGCTGAAGTCCATGTGACTTTCCACTAACCTGTTAAATTAACTTTTTTTATAGAAAATAGGCGCAGTGAGGTCAGAGAGTTGTGCGAGTGCGAGTGTATTTGAGTTTTACATCCCACCAACAGCTAAGGTCATACAGAGACGGGACCTGGGTTTAAAGACTCATCTGAACGTCCGAAGAAGCCCAGGATTGAAACCACAGCCCCTAGTTTATGAGGCGAGTAGCTTATCCACTACACCCCAGAGGCTTCTAAGAGTGTTGCGTAAGAGGGTTTTCTTGATATCATAGGTTGGGCTTGGCAAACAGGGTAAACCCAGACCACACACCACAGAACATGGCCTCTGATCAAGATCTACATTATTTGCTTAAAAAACAGAATTTTAGGGTTAAATGAAACAGTTTAAATCACAGTCCAGGACTAGTTCTCCAACCTATACTTGGAGACAATCATCCCACCAGTACTCTCAGTGCTTTGATTTAATCCCCTGCAGCAGAGCAGGGCTGGGATTATAGGAATGGCCTTTGTCTGTCTGTCGATCCCCCTGTCTGTCCTTCACACTTTCTTGTCTGCTCATTATCTCCTGAATCCTTTGACAGATTTTCATTGAACTTTGGTCAAATATTCCTTTTAGTGAGCTGATGTGCAGAATCCATAAATAAATTATGCCAACTCAATGTCAAGGTCACAGTTGAAGGTCACAAGTTTGAATCTTTGGATTTTGTATCCATTCCATATCTCCTTTATCCCTGGAAGAATTTTCTTTAAACTTTGGTCAAATATCCCCCTCAGTGAAGTGATGTGCAGAACTCATAAATAAACTATTCCGGCTCAAGATGAAGGTCATAACTGAAGGTCACGAGTTTGAAACTTTGAAATTTGTATCTGTTCCATATCTCCTTAAATACCCCTGGAAGGATTTTCATTAAACTTTGGTCAGTGAGCTGATGTGTAGAACTCATAAACTATGCCGACTCAAGGTCAAGATCATAGTTGAAGGTCAAGAGTCTAAATCTTTAAATTTTTGTTCCCTCTATATTTCCTTCACTCCTGGAAGGATTTTCATTAAACTTTAGTCAGTCATTCCTTTCAGTGAGCTGATGTGCAGAACCAATAAATAAACCATGCTGACTCAAGGTCAAGGTCACAGTTGAAGGTTATGAGTTTGAATCTTTAAATTTTGTGTGTGTTTCATATCTCCTTCACCCCTGGAAAAATTTTCTTCAATTTTGGTCAAATATGCCCCTCGATGAACTGATGTGCAGAACCCATAAAAAACAGTGCCGATTCAAGGTCAAGGTCACAGTCGAAGGTCACAAGGTTGAGCCTTGTCAGTAAAGTGCATGAGGGGATTTGGCTGTCGCTCAAAGCCTCGGACACTCAGATCTTGATGAAAAGATATTGCCAACTAGGTGAAACTTCCCAAAATTCCTAAGGGTCATTACTACAACAAAACTGCAGTAAATATGTTAACAAGAGGGCTCAGCAGCTCCTTATTTGCTGACCTGAGTGCTACTGTCTCTTGCACATTCTAAACTACTATGATATCTCTTCACAGGACTATATATGTAATCGAATAACAGGCTCAGGTGAGCTTATATTTGTTTGAATTGAGGTTTAAAATTCCTGTCAACACTGAATAGGTCATTTTGGAGACGTTGCTTCCAATTTTGTGTGACTTTTACCTGGCATTGAGATGAAATGACATCTCAAGCCCTGTCACTCAATGAAACCAATATTCTTATTTGATCAGTATGATATCCATGGCCTGATCCTGGAATCTTACTGATCCAGCACGGTATCTCATGCATGATTCTAGTATCCAAGATCTGATCCTGGCTTCCAACCAGTGGAGGACAGCATTCCAGACCTAATCCTATTATCCCACTGATGCAGCAGGGTATCCTAGGCCAACTCCTTGAATCGTACAGGTGCAGCATGGTATCCCAGTTCTGAACCTGGTATCCTACCGGCAGGGCATGGGAGAAAATGTGCCCCAGAATTTTACTCTGGTTACGTAACGAAGCCATGTCCAAGAATATGCGGGTTACACCCAATACGGTCCAAATGAGGTGCAGAGTGTTTTTCCCTCTATATTTCCTTCAATACATTTGTTACGTTAAGTTGGGAGAAAATGTGCCCTAGATTTTTGCTCGTTATGTAACAAAGACATGTCCAAGAATATCCTTGTTATGCTTGATACGGTCCAAATGAGTTGCAGAGTGTTTTTTCCCTATATATTTCCTTCGTTACGTTTGTTACGTTACGTTGGGAGAAAATGTGGCCCAAAAGTTTGCTCGTTACGTAACAATGACATGTCCAGAATATCCTTGTTACGCTCGTTACGGTCCAAACGAGGTGCACAGTGTTTTGTTCCCAATATATTTCCTTTGTTACATTTGTTACGTTACTTTGGGAGAAATGTTCCCCAGATTTTTGCTCGTTACACTCGTCACATAACGAAGACATGTCCAAGAATATCCTTGATATGCTCATTATGGTCCAAATGAGGTGCAGAGTGATTTTTCCCTATATATTTCCTTCGTTACGTTTGTTACATTACGTTGGAAGAAAATATGCCCCAGATTTTTGCTCGTTACGCTCGTTACGTAACGATGACATGTCCAAGAATATCCTGGTTACGCTCGTTACGGTCCAAATGAGGTGCAGAGTGTTTTATCCCTATATATTTCCTTCGTTACGTTTGTTACGTTACGTTGGGAGAAAATGTGCCCCAGATTTTTGCTCGTTACGCTCGTTACGTAACGATGACATGTCCAAGAATATCCTTGTTATGCTTGTTACAGTCCAAATGAAGTGCAGAGTGTTTTATCCCTATATATTACCTTCGTTACATTTGTTACGTTACGTTGGGAGAAAATGTGCCCCAGATTTTTGCTCGTTACGCTCGTTACGTAACGATGACAGGTCCAAGAATATCCTTGTGACGCTCGTTACAGTCCAAATAAAGTGCAGAGTGTTTTTTCCCTATATATTACCTTCGTTACGTTTGTTACGTTACGTTGGGAGAAAATGTGCCCCAGATTTTTGCTCGTTACGTTAAGAAGACATGTCCAAGAGTATCCTTGTTACGCTTGTTACAGTCCAAATGAGGTGCAGAGTGTTTTTTCCCTATATATTACCTTCGTTACATTTGTTACGTTACGTTGGGAGAAAATGTGCCCCAGATTTTTGCTTGTTACGCTCGTTACATAACGATGACATGTCCAAGAATATCCTTGTTACGCTCGTTACAGTCCAAATGAAGTGCAGAGTGTTTTTTCCCTATATATTACCTTTGTTACGTTTGTTACGTTACGGTGGAAGAAAATGTGCCCCAAATTTTTGCTCGTTATGCAACAAAGGCATGTCCAAGAATATCCTTGTTACGCTCGTTACAGTCCAAATGAGGTGCAGAGTGTTTTTTCCCTATATATTACATTCATTACATTTGTTACGTTACAGTGGAAGAAAATGTGCCCCAAATTTTTGCTCGTTACGCTCATTATGTAACAAAGGCATGTCAAAGAATATCCTTGTTACGCTCGTTATGGTCCAAATGAGGTGCAGAGTGTTTTTTCTCTATATATTTCCTTCGTTACGTTATGTTGGGAGAAAATGTGCCCCAGATTTTTTGCTCGATACGGTCCAAATGAGGTGCAGAGTGTTTTTCCCTATATAATCTTTTTGTTACGTTTGTTACGCATAACGAAGCGTGCCCCTGGCAAATTTTACGTACTTTTTATGCATTATATGATAGTCTCAGTGATTGCAATCGTATAGCTGTCTAGTACTGTAACCAATCGGATAGCTACCTAGTACTGTTGACCAATCAGATAGATACATAGTGCTGTAGACTAATTAATTAAAACGTCTTGTTTTAGTTTTAATGTTATCAACAATACTATTGGATAATCTATTTTCAACCAATAAAATCGTAATTTCATGAATTTAGGTTGTTTGTATTATAATATAAAAAGGCCCGTTTTTATGTAAAATCAAAAATAATATTTTTCTTGGAATAATTGACACTGTTACGTTTTCTGCTTGGATTTATTGAAAGGGATCTTTTCTGCTTGGATTTACTGAAAGTTTTGTTTTCTGACAGCAATGTATAGATTAGTAATTAAGTTCAAATCAAGTGAGGATGCTCTGCCTCAGTCATGGAAGGACAATCCCATTCCTAAGACCCCTCCAAAGCGGCCTGTAGGCTGCCCGAAAAAGAAGCATGAGGAACAATCTGTCAGTCAGCCAGCCGCCAAACGCCAGAAATTGAGTGAGGCAACCGAGTTTCAGGAGACTGATGAAGTGTCCACCACCCGAACCAAGCGTGGTCAGTACAAGACTTTCAGCAGCAAGGGAAAGAAGGAAGTGGCTAGCTTCGCCAAATTACATGGGGTCAGGGTTGCAGCCAGCGAATTTAAGATACCAAAGAGTACCGTTTCAGACTGGTGCAAGATAGATTTTGATGACGACGACAGGCTTCTTTCAAAGAAAGGTCACCAAGCTAAGTCTGGTCGGCCAGTAACCTACGGGCCTGACAAGGACTACCTGATAGCTGTGTGGGTCTTAGAGCAGCGGGACCAACAACTACCTGTTAGCGTCGAGGACGTATGTAACCAGGCTAGGGTATTGGTGGGGGATGAAAAGTTCAGCGCTGGCAGAAACAGGGCAGAGGGTTTTATGAAGAGGCACGACCTAGTCCTTCTCGCCAAGACCTCTGTAGCACAGAAGTTACCAGCTGATTTAGAAGTTAAAATTACCGTCTTTCACAATTTTGTGAAGGAGAGGCGCAGTGAAGACGATTTTGAGGACAGATTCATCATCAACATGGATGAGACGTTGATGTACTTTGACCTGTTGCCAGGAAAGACTTTAGACTTCAAAGGTACAAAGTCCATTAGAATCAGAACCACCGGTAGCGAGAAACGCCATTTAACTGTTGTGTTGGCCGTAAGTGCTGCAGGCGACGTCCTCCCGCCAATGATAATCTTCAAGGGGAAACGACCCCTCAACTTGAAGTCACCGCCGGGGTGGATTGTATGTGTGCAGGAAAAAGCATGGATGGACGAAACCCTCATGTTAAGGTGGGTTAAAGAAATCTACCTGCAACACACAACTAAAAGAGCGGTCACTACTCGTTATGGATTCCTTCCGGGTGCATCTTACTGAAAGCGTGAAGAAATGCTTGTGCCTGGGAAATACAGTCCCCGCCATTATACCCGGCGGCTGCACATAAAAAATTCAGCCACTGGATGTTTCCCAAAACAAGCCCTTTAAAGGCGACCTCCGTAGATGTTGGGCATCTTACATCAGGACCACGGCTGATGCAACACAAGGTGGTGACACTTCACAGAGGTTGAAGGCAGCCACCAAGGAAACTGTCGTCTCCTGGATCGAGAGCGCTGTCTCAGCACTGACTCAAAAGAAGGACACTCTTATAAAATCTTTTAAGGTGTGCGGGATCACCAGCAACGTAAATGGCTCTGAGGACGACCTAAGCAGATCAGATACTTTGGCAGGGTCTGATTCCGATTCTGAGGAAGAATTTGAGGGCTTTGGCCCTGAGGACATTGACTGGGCAAAAGATATTGACTTTGAGCATTAGAAAAAAACATTATGATAACACAATCATGTGGCGTAAGTGGTCGGCACTCGTTAGAACTGCCTCGATGAGGCGGTTTTTACAAGTACCCACAGTCTTTATAGGGGAAATAATTTCTAGCGCTGTGAACATCCTTTCGGGTCATATGAGACACGCCAAGTTCTGCAACTTTGGAAATGTGAAAAATAGTCAGCAAATAGTGCAGGCCCTGATCAGAGGCCGCGTCCAAGACATAGGTTGTTGGTATTTGTCAGAACTGCCTTGTTGAGTAAAGGGATACCTTGGCAAACAGTGCAGGCCCAGATCAGAACGCAGAACGTGGCCCCTGATCAGGGCCCACACTATTTGCTGACAGAATGTTCCGTCAAAAGTAGAAATAAAAACAAGTGTCTGTTCTCCGGGTACTCCGGTTTTCGCCCACCTGATTGGGGATCAGTTTGATATGAGTGAAATAATCTTGTAAGGGCCTTTAAACCAAAACCATAATAGATATACCGGTATATTAGGTTATGGTGAAGAACACTGTGTCTACGGTATTCACATTACGATAACACCCGTGCGACAGAGTATTTTTTTCACATTTCCGAAATGGCTGCTTTCCTGACATTATTCTTATTCATACTCCAAACACAGGTTGTGGTTCTCGTTAGAACCGCCTCAACGAGTACCAGCAACCCAGGCCCTGGAGCAGAAATAAACAATAACAATATATTCCCCGTAAACCCCAGTTTTCTCTATATAAAGTGGGGGTTATTTGGTGTTCATTTCACGGACTTGTGATGATAAAAAAATGTGATTTTCAGCATTGAATGACATGTGCTATCCTATATGTGTTGATCTCATTCTTTCCAGTTCGTAAAGTGTTATACGTTAGTGCTTCAATTATATGTGATCCTGAGGTTTGGTCGGCCACAAAGAGCCTGTACACACCTATATAATATGTATGATTCGGTATGTGCTACCAGTGAAGATGTAGGACAGTCTGTGCATCTACGCAGTCAAGGCAAGTCAATAGCTCAAACCCTGTGCATTCACCATAGTCTGATATATAATCTTTGCTGATCTCACAGACCGATTTGCATCTTTTAGTGTGTATGGGCTCGGTTAAGTTAACGAACAATCAATAAAAATGAGAAAAATCTGTCGGGTTTGCTTTGAGCGGAGACAAGTTACAATGTGTCTTCACACAGAAAACTGCTCACCAATCAGTCACTTCGCAGATGCACTGGGGCAATATGTATACACTAAACATTTATCGAAACTCTGATCAGACTGTACACATGTGCAGGCTACTCCGAGCCTTCGTTAAATGTTCACGAAGACACATTTCCACTTGACACGGCTCCTTTGTCGAAGAATCATATGCTTGCTCAAAATACAGATTACGAGATCGTTATAACTGGATTAACCCATTGTATGCTGGAATTCCCTAAAGGGGTATCTTGGCAAACAGTGCAGGCCCAGATCAGATGCTGCAGAACGCGGCCTCGGATCAGGGTCTGCACTATTTGCTGACAGAATTTTCTGTCAAAAATGGAATAAAAACGGAAAAAAAAACACCCTGACACCCCTTATATGCCTTATGGACTTGTCCATTATATAGCAATGGAAGTGACCACCAGCATACAATGGGTTAACGAGTACACAATCTATGTTTTGCGCAAAATGTACTGATTTGTAAACGTGATCCGTTCGTTTGGAATCCCTTCAACACTATTAAGGTCATTTTGGATACGTTGCTCCTAATTTAGTGGGACTTCTGTAAGATTTAAACGCAGGAACTGTCCGACTCGCACCATTTTGTCTGGTACGTGTGTGTGGTCGTTTCAACTCTGCGGAAGATCAAAACAGCCCAATCTAGTTCTCGAATACCCGATGGGCCCTGTGCATACGACGGGAAAAAATTACCGCACCTGTGATTAACGATCGGCTCGTTTTTTTTTTTAGCTCACCTGTCACGTAGTGACGAGGTGAGCTTTTGGGATCACTTTTTGTCCGTCGTGCGTGTGTGCGTAAACTTTTTCTTCAAATGACATCTCCTCCTAAACCACTGATTGGATTTTAACCAAACTTCACAGGAATGATCCTTAGGTGATCCCCTTTCAAAGTTGTTCAAATGGTTCCGGTCCATTGCACATCTAGGTCACAGGAGCTAAAAATAGATTTTTAAAATGAAAACTTTAAAAATCTTCTTCTCTGAAACCGCAAGGCCCAGGTCTTTGATATTTGGTATGAAGCTTCATCTAGTGGACCTTTACCAAGATTGTTCAAATTATGGCCTTTGGGCCAGAAATGCCCCCGCCCCGGTGGCCTTTGGGTTTACATAGGCTTATATAGGGAAAATCTTTAAAAATCTTCTTCTCTGAAACCACAAGGCCCAGGTCTTTGATATTTGGTGTGAAGCTTTATCTAGTGGACCTCTACCAAGATTGTTCAAATTATAAACCGAGGGCGAAAAATGCCCCCGCCCCGGGGGCCTTTGGTTTTACATAGGCTTATACAGGAAAATCTTTAAAAATCTTCTTCTCTGAAACCGAAAGGCCCAGGTCTTCGATATTTGATATGAAGCTTCATCTAGTGAACCTCTACCAAGATTGTTCAAATTATGGCCCTTGGGCCTGAAATGCCCCCAGCCTGGGGGCCTTTGTGTATACATGGGCTTATATAGAGAAAATCTTTAAAAATGTTCTTCTCTGAAACCACAAGGCCCAGGTCTTTGATATTTGGTGTGAAGCTTCACCTAGTGGACCTCTACCAAGATCGTTCAAATTATAGCCCTTGGGCAAAAAATGCCCCCGCCCCGGGGGCCTTTGGTTTTACATAGGCTTATACAGGGAAAATCTTTAAAAATCTTCTTCTCTGAAACCACAAGGCTCAGATCTTTGATATTTGGTGTGAAGCTTCATCTAGTTCACCTCTACCAAGATTGTTCAAATTATAGTCCTAGGGCCAAAAATGCCCCCGCCCGGGGGCCTTTGGGTTTACATACGCTTATATAGGGAATATCTTTAAAAATCTGCTTCTCTGACATCACAAGGCCCAGGTCTTTGATATTTGGTGTGAAGCTTCACCTAGTGGACCTTTACCAAGATTGTTCAAATTATAGCCCTAGGGACAAAAATGCCCCCGCCCCGGGGGCCTTTGGTTTTGCAAGGGCAAAAATTAGAGAAAATCTTTAAAAATCTTCTTCTCTAAAATCACAAGGCCCAGGTCTTTGATATTTGGTGTGAAGCTTCACCTAGTGGACCTCTACTAAGATTGTTCAAATTATAGCCCTAGGGCCAAAAATGCCCCCGCCCTGGGGGCCTTTGGTTTTACATAGGCTTATACAGGGAAAATCTTTAAAAATCTTCTTCTCTGAAACCGCAAGGCTCAGATCTTTGATATTTGGTGTGAAGCTTCATCTAGTGGACCTCTACCAAGATTGTTCAAATTATAGCCCTGGGGCCAAAAATGCCCCCATCCCCGGGGCCTTTTGGTTTTTCATAGGCTTATATAGGGAAAATATTTAAAAATCTTCATCTCTGAAACCACAAGGCCCAGGTCTTTGATATTTGGTATGAAGCTTCACCTAGTATAGCCCTTGGGCCAAGAATGTACAGGAGCCACTGATTCTCAGGTGAGCGAATCAGGGCCCTCTGGGCCCTCTTGTTTTGTTTTTTTATTTAGTCGAGGTTGAACTCCCCCTCAATACTATAAAGGTCATTTTGGTGACGTTGCTTCCAATTTTGTGTTTACCCATTTATGCCTAATTGTGACAACTCTGAAATGGACCACTACTAACTTACTAGCTGGAAGAATCCTTTGTCATATATGTCTGAAGCAATCAGTGTAGACCACGCTCAGACGCCATGTTTTGCCGTGTCTGATCTGGTTTCAAAATGTTTGCCAATGGCCCTTAAATCTGAAGTCTGAGACACACGGCATATATGGGTTACCGGGTTCAATGTAGAAAATTCTTTTGGTATCTAATTAGCCCACCCCACACACACACACACAACTGGCAGTGCAATATTTACAGGCCGGGTAGTTGCGTAATATTACGGTCAACACGTGGTACTGGCACGAGGAATTCTCACTCAAGCAGAACAGACACAGTCTCGTTTTTCGGTACAAAGCAAAAGGGCACTGCAGGCGGCAACATGACTGCTTTTGTACAGCCATATTTACATAATTATCACATAGTTGCTGAACAATTTGCATTTGTAAAGACTTCTTTCATTTATTACCAAGACGCATGTGGTAACCACTTTGCTGCTAAGTGGTTCTTTGATCTTGGCTATGCCTATCGGGTGATCAGGTTTCAATGACAGTGAGACAATTTTTACTTGCTGGGCTAGGGATGGAAACAAATGACCTAGAGCATGGATATTGAAGAAACACGGTACCGTATTATTGTATCCATATTTAAAATTATAATATTTTAATATTGATCATGAGTTTTGTATCAGTACCGGTTTAAATTCTTCCTTTTGTTACAACCAGCAAAGACTGTCGGGCCAATGTCGGGCAAAAGCGATGACAGTATCGCTGTCAGTCCGACGTTTGCGCGCTCTTGTGCGCTAACTGGTGTTGTAAATACCTGCCGATTCGTCATCGGTGGAACATATTTTGTGTCCGAATACTTTCGAAATTATGTCTGTTTAATTTCGGGGAGTGTCTGAATTTAAAGGGTGCATAAAATTAACTACTTTCTTCAAAATTCGATGGTGTCCGAAAACATATGGTGTCCGAATACATACGGTAAATATTGTAGTCCTTGATGTTGTTTTCCCATTTGTTCTTCCCTTTGCCATTGTTGTATGTTTGTTCCTTCACTTGCTTCTTGCAGAATTATCTTTGCCACACCAGTTTTTATAAGTTTCTGTTGAACATGCCATGGTTTTCTAGTTCGGAAGATAAATTCAATAAAATACAATCAAACTTGAGTGGTTTGAACACCTTTGTGAGAATAGAAATTTGTTTTAGGGTTATTCATACTGCCGAATCAGGAGGTTTAATGGGAATAATTAATAGATATCTTTTCAATCTATTAACCCTTTTTGTACCAAATGGAATATTCCTCCTTATATATAGCAGGAGTCCATCTCAAAATTTACTAAGTACAGTACAAATCCTTAAAATTGGGACACCATGAGGACTTGCTGTACTTCTAAAATTTTGACAAATTTGTCCCACGTTTAAGCAAGGAGTCCAAAAGGTGCAGGCAGAATGGCAAACAGTGTAGACCCTGATCAGACCGTTCCTTCAGGAGCAATCTGATCTGGGTCTGGACTGTTTGCTTAGGCATGTCTGTCCCAATACTTAGGATCATTACGGTTGACTGTATGTTACCAACTTTTCCTGTTTCTGAATCTCACATGTTAACTCTCACCATACTCAATCCTGATATATCTTTCTTGAAAACAGTATAGATCCAGATAACCAGCTAATTTGGATCTATACTGATTTCCATTCAGTTTTGTATGGTGAAAATCGAAATCACACAACGCAAATGGCTGAAAATAGGGGAGGAGTGTTGCATATTGAAACAGGATGAAGATTCTGTTTCAGGTTACCGCAGTGTACCACTGAAGAATGAACATAGTGAACCACTGGAACTAGCCGCTCTCCTTATATGGATTGACATGCGGAACCCTAAGGTAATGTACAGTGAAATTCCTCTATTAACCCTTTACCACTCAGAAAATTATCCAATACAGCATCTTAACAGAACACTGATATAGGTAAATCAATAACCAATAGTCCATATCTGGCTGATAGGCCTGACAGTCTTATCTGAACAGAAATATTGGCATTTTTGTGTGATTTTCACCCTTATGTTACAAAAATGATTATTTTAGTATTTTCTGTACATTTGACAATATTTATGTAAATGTAAAGTTTCTAGGAAATTAAATTTTCTTTCCAATGGTACTAAATTTATTATAGTTTCTCTTTGCGTTTTGAAAATATGAAGTGTCAAAGTAAGCAAAATATTTTCGTTAGCAAAAATTTCTGTTTTGGGTTGGTCAGAGAAAGTATTTTTAACCACCATAGCCCCAGAAAAGAGGGGGTATCCACGTATTATTTTTCTTATTTCCGCGAAAAAAACGTATTTGTAGGTAATCATTAGGGCATGTCACTGAGGGTCTTCCAACAAGTTTCCATAACATACTTTTTATGCAGAAATAAGATCATGTTCATAAGTCTGTGAAATGAACATCTATCTGAACCCGGTATACATTATTTTACTTATTTCTGCACCAAGACCAAGGTTGTGGGTACTCGTTAGAACTGCCTCAATCGGCACCCACGACCTATGTTCTGAGTATAAATAAGAAAAATATAAAAGTTTTCAATGGAAAAGTAGCCATTTTGGAGAAATTAAAGAATGTGCTATGACACATGGGTGTGTTTTGTTTATGAAAAAATCAGTACTTTTGCATAAGATTAAAATAACTATTACAGCCTATCTATCCTTTTTTGAACCCCCATCCCCAACTTTACCTTTTTTTTTTTTTAATAAATGTATCAACCAGCCCATAGCCAGCTCACCCCAAAGAGCCGTCTCTGTATTTTTTTATTTTTTTTTATAAATAAGATTTGTTTGTTTGATTAGAGGTATAACATCCCCATCAACACTATTTAGGACATTTTGGAGATATTGCTTCCAATTTGGTGGTACTTTTACCCAACACTGAGGTGGAATGACATCTGATGCGCATGGTCATTGTACAGCGTCTGGTCTGGGTCTGTCCATCGCATGTGCTGTCTACAACCCTTTAGACCCTGATCAGACGCCTTATAATATTTGTCTGGGCTCTGATACCGATCTGCACTGTTTGTACCTTTGTGTTCTGTCTATTGTCATACAGACTAACGGGTGGATGACGTCAGGTTGATAGCTACTGGTCTGGGTCTGTGCCGTCTACAATCCTGTAAACCCTGATCGGATGCCTTATAATAATTTTCTGGGCTCTGATCCCGAACTGCGCTGTTTGCACCTTTGTGTTCCGTCTATAGTTATACACCCAGACGGGTGGATGATGCCAGGCTGATCGCTATATCCCCCGAACATGTTCAGACTAGGGATAAAAAACACCACCGTCGGCAATGAGTCCCTGATCAGACGCCGCATTACCTTTGTGCAGCGTCTTGTCCGGGTCTGCGCCGACCCATATGCCGTCTACAAACCTGTAGACCCTCATCAGACGCCGTTTAATAATTGTTAAAGTCTGATTCGAATCTGCATTGCTTGCATCTGTCTGTTGTGTCTACGGACGGACGGACATGTGAACGGACGCCAGACTCAATTTTGTTTGCGGACGGACGGACGCCAGGCTGATTGTTATATCCCCGAACCTATTTGGTCAGGGGATAAAAAATAAAACGCACCGGCGGCGGTCAGACCATGATCAGACGTCGCATGGTCTGTGTCGTCGCATATGCCATCTTCAAACCTGTAGACCCTATCCAGACGCCTTATAATCATTGTATGGCGTCTGATTCAAATCTGCACTGTTTGCACCTTTGTGTTCTGTCTATTGTTATACAGACGGTTGAGTGGATGACGCCAGGCTGATCGCTATATCCCCCGAACATGTTCAGACTAGGGATAAAAACACCACCGTCGGCAATTAGTCCCTGATCAGACGCCGCATTATTGTTGTGTAGCGTCTTGTCCGGGTCTGCGCCGACCCATATGCCGTCTACAAACCTGTAGACCCTCATCAGACGCCGTTTAATAATTGTACAGGTCTGATTCTTATCTGCATTCCTTGCATCTGTCTGTTGTGTCTACGGACGAACGGACGGACATGTGAACGGACTCCAGACTCATAATTTTGTTTGCGGACGGACGGACGGACGCCAGGCTGATAGTTATATCCCCGAACCTATTTGGTCAGGGGATAAAAATAAAACGCACCGGCGGCGGTCAGACCATGATCAGACGCCGCATGATCATTGTACAGCGTCTGGTCTGGGTCTGTGCCGTCGTATATTCCGTCTACAAACTTGTAGACCCTATCCAGACGCCGTATAATAATTGTATGGCGTCTGATTCAAATCTGCACTGTTTGCACCTTTGTGTTCTGTCTTTTGTTATACAGACGGTTGGGTGAATGACGCCACGCTGATCGCTATATCCCCCGAACCTGTTCAGACTAGGGTTAAAAAAAAACACCACCGTTGGCGATAAGACCCTGATCAGACGCCGCGTCGTTGCGCAACGTCTTGTCCGGGTCTGCGCCGTCTCAGATACCGTCTACATACATGTAGACCATCATCAGACGCCGTTTAATAATTGTACATCTGATCCGGATCTGCATTGTTTTCATGTCTATTGCGTCTACGGACGGACGTTTGAACGGACGCCAGGCTCCGAACCTGTTCAGACTAGGGATAAAAAACAACACCGTCGCCGATAAGACCCTGATCAGACGCCGCATAATCGTTGCGCAGCGTCTTGTCACTCATAATTTTGTGTCTACGAACGGGCGAATGAACGGACGCCAGGATCCGAACCTGTTTAGACTAGGGATAAAAACACCACCGTCGCCGATAAGACCCTGATCAGACGCCGCATAACCGTTGCGCAGCATCTTGTCTGGGTCTGCGCCGTCTCAGATGCCTTCTACAAACATGCTGACCCTCATCAGACGCCGTTCAATAATAGTACGGCGTCTGATCCGAGTCTGCATTGTTTGCATCTGTCTGTTGTGTCTACGGACGGACGGACATTTGGACGGTCGCTATATCCTCGAAACCTATTCGGTCGCGGAAAATAAAATAAAATGAACCGTCGGCGGTTGGAGCTGAATCAGACGTCGCGGCAATAATTGTGGAGGGTCTGATCCGGGTGCCGTAGCATTATAAGGTCCAAAAACCTGAAGACCCTGATCAGGTGCCGCTTAATAATTGCATCTTTTTGTCTGTTAACGTGTCGGCGGTGAGACCCTGATCAGACGTCGCATATTTTTTTTTTTTAGAAATTAATATTCATTAAAGGGGCTGAAACTATTGACCAATGAAAGGCCTTCTACCCATCTGTGGGTTTTATTGCCCTTCCGATGACCACCTGGGTACACTTTTGGGTACTGTTACGTAATTTATTGCGGCTCAATGCTCAGCACGCTCCGGGTGGCATCCGCTGTATAAACATTCCTAGGGTATCATAATCCCCAATTAACTAATTATCTTGAACCATAAATCCCTTGAATCTAACTGATTATACAGCGCTAATTGTCTCTACCTAAATCATGCAAATCATGCGCGACCGACACACAAATATTGCGTCATTCAGTAACTCAACCCAGTAATTTTCCATTACGGTTAGGCAGGGTCATCGTGATTCAGTAGAAGAAACCCCTGGTGTTTTTGGTTGTAAATTACACAAAAACTTTGTATAGAAACATATTTGTTTTTTTCGCAAATATTGTTGGCAAAAGACCAAACTTAACATTAATAAACATCCGGCGTTTTTATATTTAGGAAAAAGGTAAAAATGACGCGATTGATTTTGAGACACGGGGAAACACGTATTTGTTCAAATGGCCGATATACGGGCAAATACGGATCGGAGTGGTAATGGATAGAGACGTAAATATACGGGTCGGTGTGGTGATGGATAGATACGGCGAAACACGGGTCTGAGTGGTAAAGGGTTAAGACCACCTAAAATTAAGACTAATTCTGCTATAAAAAGCTTATTTAGTAGGCTGCAGTTATTCTTTCTTTGTCTGTTCTGCATACAGTGTCCTCTGGTCATGGACCACCTTTGGGATTGTTCAAAAGTGGTCTAAAAGACCACTTTTGAACAATCCCAAAGGTGGTCTTAATATAGGAATTTTACTGCAATTATTCTAAATTCTGATTAACTATGCCTTATCAACCAATTACCCTAAATATCTTAATGTTAACCCATTTTGTCCTGAAAAGAATCTTCTGTACAGCAGGAGTCCATTTCGAAATTTAGGGGTGGCAGGTTGAGTTATTTATAGAAATACATTTGAAAAATGGCTGAACTTTATGCAAACAATGAAAGACATTATCAGATGCTGCAAAACAGCATCTGATTTGGGCATGCACTATTTGCTTATGTCCCGTTTTGTGGTTTCCCGTATAAAATGGGTTAAACAACTTCTCTTGGTTTTATAGATGTAATTTTACCTATGAAACAGGCTGGTTGAATTGCAGACAGTGCAGACTCAGATCAGATTGCTCCTGTCTGATCTTGGTCTCCACTATTTGTTTTGTCAATCTGGTGTCAATATTTAGGATATTTATGGCACTATACATTACGCAAACACGCCTATACAAATACATTACCACCTTTATTGCCGAAAAATGAAAAATTTAAGATTAAAAATTGTGATATTTTTCTTATTTCTGCTCCAAATATAGATTGTGGGCACTCGATAGAACCGAGTACCCACAATCTATATTTTAGAGCAGAAATAAGAAAAATAAGGTATAACCCGGAAACCCAGTTTTACTATATAAAAGTGGGGTTCAAGGGGATCAAAATTGTATAGGCATGTTTTCGTGATGATTTCTTCTCTAGAGGAGGGTGTCAACTTTATTTACATATATGGCTATCCTGCTTGACATCCTAACCCCTTCTTACATGTTTTAACATACCCTTGTATTGTAGATAGTCATAATCATTCATCTAAATTCACCTAACCTTATTATAACACTGTTCATTACAACATGGTTTTGGATATAAAACAGTTTAAAGATGGATCTCAGAAATGTATAGATTGTACAGAAAAATCACTATAATTGGTCTGTTTTCTATATAATCTATACATTACAGTTCGGCTGTAACATGGTTATTTAACTAACATGGATTCTGCTTTGGATGGTGACCCCCAACAAAACTGTTATAAGGGGGTCATGTTGTAGAAGAAATTATCAATCTAAATACTGGGACAGCATAACCCCTTGTGATCCTCTGGGTTTTACCGGATGCAAGATCATGCATCCATGCATTCATCTTTTCCCACCTACGTTTTTCGTCATTGAAAAACTTCAAAACTGGTACATGTATTACCCGCTTCTAATTTAACTCTTATCCTGCTGCTCACGACAACTCACGGCAAACAGTGTAGATCCAGATCAGATGGCTTCTACATTGTTTGACATTCAATTTATGAATTTGTAAGAATAAATTATATCAAGTAATCTGATTGGTTCAAAGTAAGACATGGGTGTGGCTAAACTGAATATTCAGCAGGATAAGGGTTAAGAAATGAACTAGCAGTTACTTTTGTTATTGAGCAATGGTAATGCTGCTCAGGTGTAACTTGTCTTTGGAACATTTGGAAATTATCGCTATAAGTAAAAATAACTGCTAACGAAATTCCAATCATTCCAAACCAAAATAAAACAAACCACTCTAAAAAGCTTTTTTGGGAAAAGAAAACATTCTGAGAATCGGGATAAGAGATACGCAGCCTTCCGAGTCACCAGTCCCTGATACCTAGGCTTCAAGATCTTCATCATCAGCTGGCTCGGCCCCAAAAATGTGCCGCCAAACATTTGGCTACAAAGCTATAAATGGTTCTGGCATGAGAATGACCGCATGCTGGAATATTGTTCTTGTCAAATCACTCTATAAATCTAGACCCCTAATATTTGAGTTTGGACCCCTATTTTTTGACATGTGCATCCACTGGATCCCTAAAATAAGGAGCCAATGCAAAACAAATGCCTGATCCTTCAAGTCGAAATGTGTTGTGAAGATGGACGGGGCTTGGAGAAATAGATTTGGCTGTATGATGCAAGTTTTAATTTTATTGTTGGTCATGAAATGGTATGTTCAAGCACATGCATGTATGAATCCTTCCCATCTGTCAAGAGTGATTATATTTTTGTAACCAGCTTTTCATCATGACAAGTCTATGCAAAAAGTACCCTTGTAAACCTGACTGAAAACATTGCCTGGAACATTAATTCTAAAACAAAAAAAAGGTATATTCATAATACTTCCATTACTATTTGTAATACCTTACTGGTACTGTTTAGAACCACCTCACCCAGACTTCTTGTCGCATATCCCCATATTTAGATTTAACCCATATCCTGCTGAACACGGCAACCACTACCTTTGCAAACAGTGTAGATCCAGATCAGATGGCTTCTCCTCTGATCAGGATCTACACTGTTTGTCGTGTAGTTTGTGAATTGAATGAATACAATATTCACCAATACCTCATTATAACTCTTTTCGTTATAACACGGTTTTGAATATAACAGTTTCAAGATGAATCCCAAAAATGTATAGATAATATAGAAAAATGAACATAATTGGCCATTTTTAGCTCACCAGAGCCGAAGGCTCCGGGGGAGCTTATAGGATAGGCAGTTGTCCGTCGTCGTCTGTGTCGTCTCCTCTGCGTCTTCGTCAACACTTTCAAATGACATCTCCTCTGAAGCCACTGGGCCGATCGGGCCCAAATTTTATCTGTAGCATCCTTGGGCTGGGGGATTGAAAGTTTGTGTTTTTAGCTCACCGTCACGTAGTGACGAGGTGATAGTGACGAGGTGAGCTTTTGGGATCACTTTTTGTCCGTCGTGCATCCGTCCGTGCGTAAACAATTTCTTTAAACGACATCTCCTCCTAAACCACTGATCGGATTTTGACCAAACTTCACAGGAATGATCCTCAGGTGGTCCCCTTTCAAAGTTGTTCAAATGGTTCCGGTCCGTTGCACATCTAGGTCACAGGAGCCAAAAATAGATTTTTTTCACCAAAATCTTAAAAAATCTTCTTCTCTGAAACCACAAGGCCCAGGTCTTTGATATTTGGTATGAAGCTTCATCTAGTGAACCCCTACCAAGATTGTTCAAATTATAGTGCTGGGGCCAAAAATGCCCCCGCTCTGGGGCCCTTTGGTTTTACATAGGCTTATATAGGGAAAATCTTTAAAAATCTTCTTCTCTGAAACCAAAAGGCCCAGGTCTTTGATAATTGGTATGAAGCTTCATCTAGTGGACCCCTACCAAGATTGTTCAAATTATAGTGCTGGGGACAAAAATGCCCCCACCCCGTGGCCCTTTGGTTTTACATAGGCTTATATAGGGAAAATCTTTAAAAATCTTCTTCTCTGAAACCACAAGGCCCAGGACTTTGATATTTGGTATGAAGCTTCATCTAGTGTACCCCTACCAAGACTGTTCAAATTTTAGTGCTGGGACAAAAAATGCCCCCGCCACGGGGCCCTTTGGTTTTACATTGGCTTATATAGGGAAAATCTTTAAAAATCTTCTTCTCTGAAACCACAAGGCCCAGGTCTTTGATATTTGGTATGAAGCTTCATCTAGTGGACCACTACCAAGATTGTTCAAATTATAGTGCTGGGGCCAAAAATGCCCCCGCCCCGGGGCCCTTTGGTTTTACATGGGCTTATATGGGGAAAATCTTTAAAAATCTTCTTCTCTGAAACCACAAGGCCCAGGACTTTGATATTTGGTATGAAGCTTCATCTAGTGGACCCCTACCAAGATTGTTCAAATCATAGTGCCGGGACAAAAAATGCCCCCGCCACGGGGCCCTTTGGTTTTACATAGGCTTATATAGGGAAAGCCTTTAAAAATCTTCTTCTCTGAAACCACAAGGCCCAGGTCTTTGATATTTGGTATGAAGCTTCATCTAGTGGACCCCTACCAAGATTGTTCAAATTTTAGTGCTGGGACATAAAATGGCCCCGCCACGGGGCCCTTTGGTTTAATTTACATAGGCTTATATGGGGAAAATCTTTAAAAATCTTCTTCTCTGAAACCACAAGGCCCAGGACTTTGATATTTGGTATGAAGCTTCATCTAGTGGACCCCTACCAAGATTGTTCAAATTATAGTGCTGAGACAAAAAATGCCCCCGCCACGGGGCCCTTTGGTTTTACATAGGCTTATATAGGGATAATCTTTAAAAATCTTCTTCTCTGAAACCACAAGGCCCAGATCTTTGATATTTGGTATGAAGCTTCATCTAGTGGACCCCTACCAAGATTGTTCAAATTTTAGGGCTGGGACAAAAAATGCCCCCGCCACGGGGCCTTTTGGTTTTACATTGCCATATATATGGAAAATCTTTAAAAATCTTCTTCTCTGAAACCACAAGGCCCAGATCTTTGATATTTGGTATGAAGCTTCATCTAGCGGACCCCTACCAAGATTGTTCAAATTATAGTGCTGGGGCCAAAAATACCCCCGCCCCGGGGCCCTTTGGTTTAACATGGGCTTATATAGGGAAAATCTTTAAAAATCTTCTTCTCTGAAACCACAAGGCCCAGGACTTTGATATTTGGTACGAAGCTTCATCTAGTGGACCTCTACAAATATTGTTCAAATTATAGTGCTGGGACAAAAAATGCCCCCGCCACTGGGCCCTTTGGTTTTACATTGGCTTATATAGGGAAAATCTTTAAAAATCTTCTTCTCTGAAACCACAAGGCCCAGGACTTTGATATTTGGTATGAAGCTTCATCTAGTGGACCCCTACCAAGATTGTTCAAATTATAGGGCTGGGGCAAAAAATGCCCCCGTCCCGGGGCCCTTTGGTTTTACATAGGCTTATATAGGCAAAATCTTTAAAAATCTTCTTCTCTGAAACTGCTAGGCCCAGGTCTTTGATATTTGGTATGAAGCTTCATCTAGTGGACCCCTACCAAGATTGTTCATTTATAGTGCTGGGGCCAAAAATGCCCCCGCCCCGGGACCCTTTGGTTTTACATAGGCTTATATAGGGAAAATCTTTAAAAATCTTCTTCTCTGAAACCACAAGGCCCAGGACTTTGATATTTGGTATGAAGCTTCATCTAGTGGACCCCTACCAAGATTGTTCAAATTATAGGGCTGGGGCAAAAAATGCCCGCCGTCCCGGGGCCCTTTGGTTTTACATAGGCTTATATAGGCAAAATCTTTAAAAATCTTCTTCTCTGAAACTGCTAGGCCCAGGTCTTTGATATTTGGTATGAAGCTTCATCTAGTGGACCCCTACCAAGATTGTTCATTTATAGTGCTGGGGCCAAAAATGCCCCCGCCCCGGGACCCTTTGGTTTTACATAGGCTTATATAGGGAAAATCTTTAAAAATCTTCTTCTCTGAAACCACAAGGCCCAGGACTTTGATATTTGGTATGAAGCTTCATCTAGTGGACCCCTACCAAGATTGTTCAAATTATAGGGCTGGGGCAAAAAATGCCCGCCGTCCCGGGGCCCTTTGGTTTTACATAGGCTTATATAGGCAAAATCTTTAAAAATCTTCTTCTCTGAAACCGCTAGGCCCAGGTCTTTGATATTTGATGTGTAGCTTCATCTAGTGGACCTTTGCCAAGATTGTTCAACTTAAAGCCTTTGTTGATGTTTGGTATGAAGCTTCACCTTTAAGACCTCCCTCAACATTATGCACATTAAAGCCCTGGGGCCAATAATGGCCCTCTCTGGGGCCCACTTGTTACACTATGGATCAGGTGAGCGATCCAGGGCCATCATGGCCCTCTTGTGTTTTATATTAGGATCACTTTTTGTCTGTCATCCGTGCGTAAACAATTTCTTCAAACGACATCTCCTCCTAAACCATTGATCGGATTTTCATCAAACTTCACAGGATTGATCCTTATGTGGTCCCCTTTCAAAGTTGTTCCAATGGTTCCGGTCTGTTGCACATCTAGGTCACAGGAGCAAAAAATAGATTTTTTTTCACCGAAAACTTAAAAAATCTTCTTCTCTGAAACCACAAGGCCCAGGTCTTTGATATTTGGTATGAAGCTTCATCTAGTGAACCCCTACCAAGATTGTTCAAATTATAGTGCTGGGGCCAAAAATGCCCCCGCACCGTGTCCCTTTGGTTTTACATAGGATTACTTAGGGAAAATATTTAAAAGTCTTCTTTTCTGAAACCGCAAGGCCCAGGTCTTTGATATTTGGTATGAAGCTTCATCTTGTGGACCCCTACCAAGAATGTTCAAATTATAGTGCTGGGGCCAAAAATGCCCCCGCCCACGGGCCCTTTGGTTTTACATGGGCTTTATATAGGGAAAATCTTTAAAAATCTTCTTCTCTGAAACCACAAGGCCCAGATCTTTGCTATTTGGTATGAAGCTTCATCTAGTGGTCCCTACCAAGATTGTTCAAATTGTAGTGCTGGGGCCAAAATTGCCCCTGCCCCGGGCCTTTTGGTTTTACACAGGCTTATATAGGGAAAATCTTTACAAATCTTCTTCTCTGAAACTGCAAGGCCCAGGTCTTTGATA
The DNA here is from genome assembly GCA_963580285.1 of Lucinisca nassula. Classification (NCBI taxonomy): domain Eukaryota; kingdom Metazoa; phylum Mollusca; class Bivalvia; order Lucinida; family Lucinidae; genus Lucinisca; species Lucinisca nassula. The sequence goes on from OY757017.1 coordinate 122,170,129, forward strand.
TTTGGTATGAAGCTTCATCTTGTGGACCTCTACCAAGATTGTTCAAATTATAGTACTGGGGCCAAAGATGCCCCCGCCCCGGGGCCCTTTGGTTTTACATGGGCTTATATAGGGAAAATGTTTAAATATCTTCTTCTCTGAAACTGCAAGGCCCAGGTCTTTGATATTTGGTATGAAGCTTCATCTAGTGGACCCCTACCAAGATTGTTCAAATTGTAGTGCTGGGGCCAAAAATACCACCGCCCTGGGGCGCTTTGGTTTTACATAGGCTTATATAGAGAAAATCTTTAAAAATCTTATTCTATGAAACCGCAAGGCCCAGGTCTTTGATATTTGGTATGAAGCTTCATCTAGTGGAACTCTACCAAGATTGTTCAAATTACAGTGCTGGAGCCAAAAATGCCCCCGCCCCGACCCTTTGGTTTTACAAAGGCTTATATAGGGAAAATCTTTAAAAATCCTCTTCTCTGAAACCGCAAGGCCCAGGTCTTTGATATTTGGTATGAAGCTTTAGCTTGTGGACCCACACAAGGTTGTTCAAATCATAGCCCTGGGGCCAAAAATGCCCCCGCTCCGGGGCCCTTTGGTTTTACATAGACTTATATAGGGAAAATCTTTAAAAATCTTCTTCTGTGAAACCACAAGGCCTAGGTCTTTGATATTTGTTGTGAACTTTCATCTAGTGAACCTCTATCAATATTGTTTAAATTATAGCCCTGAGGCCATAAATGCCCCCACCCCGGGGCCATTTGGTTTTACATAGGCTTTTGTAAGGAATATCTGTAAAAAATCTTCTTCTCTGGAACCGCAAGGCCCAGGTCTTTGATATTTGGTGTGTAGCTTCATCTAGTGGACCTTTGCCAAGAATGCCCAAGATCGTTCAAATTATAGCCTTTGTTGATATTTGGTATGAAGCTTCACCTTTTAAGACCTCCCTCAGCATTATGCACATTATAGCCCTGGGGTCAATAATGGCCCTCCCCGGGGCTCACTTGTTACTCATGGATCAGGTGAGCGATCCAGGGCCATCATGGCCCTCTTGTTTATTAAATTGTTTTGAAGTTATTTTGTTTTAATAAGTTTCGAATTCTTCACGAATCCTGGGCGCCCAAGTTTTGACCTGGGCCACTTAAAAAAACTTTCCAGGAGCCCAGCTGGCTCCTGAAAATTTTTGCCCAGTCTGTATCCCTGACATGTAGGTGTGTTTTTAGCTCTCCGTCACATAGTGACGAGGTGAGCTTTTGGGATCACTTTTTGTCCGTCGTCCGTCGTGCGTGTGTGCGTCCCTTCGTGCGTGCGTGCATCCGTAAACAATTTCTTTAAACGACATCTCCTCCTAAACCACTGATCGGATTTTGACCAAACTTCACAGGAATGATCCTTAGGTGGTCCCCTTTCAAAGTTGTTCAAATGGTTCCGGTCCGTTGCACATCTAGGTCACTGGAGCCAAAAATAGATTTTTTTCACCAAAAACTTAAAAAATCTTCTTCTCTGAAACCACAAGGCCCAGGTCTTTGATATATGGTATGAAGCTTCATCTAGTGGACCCCTACCAAGATTGTTCAAATTATAGTGCTGGGGCCAAAAATGCCCCCGCCCCGGGGCCCTTTGGTTTTACATAGGCTTATATAGGGAAAATCTTTAAAAATCTTCTCTGAAACCACAAGGCCCAGGACTTTGATATTTGGTATGAAGCTTCATCTAATGGACCCCTACCACGATTGTTCAAATTATAGTGCTGGGACAAAAAATGCCCCCGCCCTGGGGCCCTTTTGTTTTACGTAGACTTATATAGGGAAAATCTTTAAAAATCTTCTTCTCTGAAACCACAAGGCCCAGGTCTTTGATATTTGGTATGAAGCTTCATCTAGTGGACCCCTACCAAGATTGTTCAAATTATAGTGCTGGGGCCAAAAATGCCCCCGCCCCGGGGCCCTTTGGTTTTACATAGGCTTATATAGGGAAAATCTTTAAAAATCTTCTTCTCTGAAACCACAAGGCCCAGGACTTTGATATTTGGTATGAAGCTTCATCTAGTGGACCCCTACCAAGATTGTTCAAATTATAGTGCTGGGACGAAAAATGCCCCCGCCACGGGGCCCTTTGGTTTTACATTGGCTTATATAGGGAAAATCTTTAAAAATCTTCTTCTCTGAAACCATACGGCCCAGGTCTTTGATATTTGGTATGAAGCTTCATCTAGTGGACCCCTACCAAGATTGTTCAAATTATAGTGCTAGGACAAAAAATGCCCCCGCCATGGGGCCCTTTGGTTTTACATTGGCTTATATAGGGAAATCTTTAAAAATCTTCTTCTCTGAAACCACAAGGCCCAGGTCTTTGATATTTGGTATGAAGCTTCATCTAGTGGACCCCTACCAAGATTGTTCAAATTATAGTGCTGGGGCCAAAAATGCCCCCGCCCTGGGGCCCTTTTGTTTTACGTAGACTTATATAGGGAAAATCTTTAAAAATCTTCTTCTCTGAAACCACAAGGCCCAGGTCTTTGATATTTGGTATGAAGCTTCATCTAGTGGACCCCTACCAAGATTGTTCAAATTATAGTGCTGGGGCAAAAAATGCCCCTGTCCCGGGGCCCTTTGGTTTTACGTAGGCTTTTATAGGGAAAATCTTTAAAAATCTTCTTCTCTGAAACCGCAAGGCCCAGGACTTTGATATTTAGAATGAAGCTTCATCTAATGGACCTCTACCAAGAATGTTCAAATTATAGCCCTTTGGCCAAAAATGCCCCCGCCCTGGGGCCCTTTTGTTTTACGTAGACTTATATAGGGAAAATCTTTAAAAATCTTCTTCTCTGAAACCACAAGGCCTAGGTCTTTATATTTGGTACGAAGCTTCATCTAGTTGACCCCTACCAAGATTGTTCAAATTATAGTGCTGGGGCAAAAAATGCCCCCGCCCCGGGGCCCTTTGGTTTTACATAGGCTTATATAGGGAAAATCTTTAAAAATCTTCTTCTCTGAAACCGCAAGGCCCAGGACTTTGATATTTGGTATGAAGCTTCATCTAGTGGACCCCTACCAAGATTGTTCAAATTATCAAATTATAGCCCTTGGACCAAAAATGCCCCTGCTCCGGGGCCTTTTGGTTTTACATAGACTTATATAGGGAAAATCTTTAAATATCTTCTTCTCTGAAACCACAAGTCCTAGGTCTTTTATATTTGGTATGAAGCTTCTTCTAAAGGACCCCTACCAAGATGATTCAAATTATAGTGCTGGGGCCAAAAGTGGCCCCGCCCCGGGGCCTTTTGGTTTTACATAGGCTTATATAGGGATAATCTTTAAAAATATTCTCTCTGAAACCACAAGGCCCAGGACTTTGAAATTTGGTATGAAGCTTCATCTAATGGACCTCTACCAAGATTGTTCAAATTATAGCCCTGGGGCCACAAATGCCCCCACCCCAGGGCCCTTTGGTTTTACAGAGATTTATATAGCCCCGACGCCATTTGGTTTTGCATAGGCTTATGTAGGGAATATCTTTAAAAAAAATCTTCTTCTCTGAAACCGCAAGGCCCAGGTCTTTGATATTTGATGTGTAGCTTCATCTAGTGGACCTTTGCCAAGATTGTTCAAATTATAGCCTTTGTTGATGTTTGGTATGAAGCTTCACCTTTAAGACCTCCCTCAACATTATGCACATTAAAGCCCTGGGGCCAATAATGTTACACTATGGATCAGGTGAGCGATCCAGGGCCATCATGGCCCTCTTGTTTATCAAAATCAGCTCATTAGTTTGGTTGCTATGGCAACTTGTAGTTTCCATAGACTTATAATGGGGAAAATTGAAAAATGGCATTTACTGCCAAGCCTCTGCAGATATTTTGACAAAACTTTCATAGAAATGTTCCATAGGCAATCTACTATCTGCCGTATGATTTTAGGCCTTCTGCTCATTTTTATTGGTTGCCATGGAAACCAAAATGCAAAAAATAGACCAAAAAATACTTAAAAAATCATCTCCTCAGAAACCATAAGCTCTAGGACGCTGAGACTTTATGAAAATATTCACCATATTTGCCTTTACAGGTTTTGTGTTTTTTATGAAATTTGGCCTTTTAGTTTTGTTGCTATGGCAACTTAGAGTTTCCATTGACTTATAATGGGGAAAACTGAAAAATGGCATTTACTGCCAAGTGATTGCAGATATTTTGACAAAACTTACATAGACATGTTCCTTGAGTAAACTTTTCTCAGCCATATGCTTTTGTCAACCTGGGGGTCCCCTAGGTTGTGTGGGGGTCATGCCCCGCCCCCTCCACTTTATAAAATGCCTTATATCTCTGAAATCTTACAGATCCAAACCCCTAAACCATATATATTCTTGTTCCTTATGATAAGATGCATTAAGTGACACCATCCTGGTGGTCCCCCGGGATGTGCCGGGGACAAGCCTTGCCCCCTCTATTTCATAAAATGCCATTTATCTCGGAAACCATTCAGATCCCCACCCCTTAACTATATATATTCTTGTTCCTGATGCTAAGATGCATTAAGTGACACCAACCTGGGGGTCCCCCGGGATGTGCCGGGGACATGCCCCACCCCCTCCACTTCATAAAATGCCATTTATCTCAGAAACCATTGAGATCCCCACACCTAAACCATATATATTCTTGTTCCTTATGATAAGATGGACTCAGTGACACCAACCTGGGGGTCCCCCGGGATGTGCCGGGGCCATGCCCCACCCCCTCCACTTCATAAAAGGCCCAATATCCCAGTAACCTTACAGATCCCCACCCCTAAACCATATATATTCTCGTTCCTTATGATAAGGTGTATTCAGTGACACCAACTTGGGGGTCCCCCGAGATGTGCGGGGGCCATGCCCAACCCCCTCCACTTCATAAAAGGCTAAATATTCCAGAAACATTACAGATCCCCACCCCAAAACGATATATATTCTTGTTCCTTATGATAAGACACATTCAGTGACACCAACCTAGGGGTCACCCAGGGTGGGCCCGGGCCATACTCCACCCCTCGACTTAACAAAAGACCATATATCTGAGAAACTGTTCAGAGCCCACCCCTAAACCATATGTATTCTTGTTCCTTATGATAACACGCATTCAGTGACACCAATCTGGGTCTTCTCCTAGGATGTGGCGGGGCTTATGCCCCACCCCCTCCCCTTCGTAAAGGCTGAATATCTCAGAAACCTTTCAGATCCCCACCCCTAAACCATTTAAATTCTTGTTTCTTATGATAAGACGCATTCAGTGATACCAACCTAAGGGTCTCCCTGGCTGCACGGGGGCTATGCGCGACCCCTCCACTTCATAAAAGGCCCAATATCTCAGAAACTGTTCAGATCCCCACCCCTAAACCATATAAATTCTTGTTCCTTATGATAAGATGCATTCAGTGATAACAACATAAAGATCTCCCAGGCCACACCAGGGCTATGCCCCATCCCTCCACTTCATAAAAGGTGATATATCTTGGAAACCCTTCAGATCCCCACCCCAAAACCATGTATATTCTTGTTTCTTATGATAAGATGCATTCAGTGACACCAATCTGGGGGTCCCCTATGATGTGCCCGGGCTATGCCCCACCCCCTCCACTTCCTAATAGGCCCAATATCGCAGAAACCGTTCAGATCCCCACCCCTATAGCATATTAATTCTTGTTCCTTATGATAAGATGCATTCAGTGATACCAACCTAAGGGTCTCCCGGGCCACACGGGGGCTGGGCCCAACAACTCCACTTCATAAAAGGTGATATGTCTCGGAAACCATTCAGATCCCCACCCCGAAACCATATATATTCTTGTTTGTTATAATAAGACGCATTCATTGAAACCAACCTGGGGGTCCCCTGGGATGTGCCCGGGCCATGCCCAACCCCCTCCACTTCGTAAAAGGCTCAATATCTTAGAAACCATTCAGAACCCCCACCCTTAAACCATATATATTCTTGTTCCTTATGATGAGACAAATTCAGTGATACCAACCTAGGGGTCTCTGGGGTGTGCTGGGGCCATGCCCCACCCTTCCACTTCGTAAAATGCCATATATCTCAGAAACTGGTCAGATCCCCCAGCCTAAAATATGTATATTTGTGTTCCCTATAATAAGACTCATTCACTCACATCAACGTGTGTTCTCTATGTGCTAGGGCAACATGCTGATGCCATGGCCCACCCCTCCACTTCATAAAAGGCCATATATCTCAGGCACCATTAAGATCCCCACCTCATAATCATATATATTCTTGTTTCTTATGATCATACACATTCAGTCACACCAACTTGGTGGTCCTCAGGGGCCATTCCTCCCTTCATCATTTCATAAGAGGGCCTCATATCTTGGAAACTGTTCATATCCCCACCCCTTAACAATATATTTTCTTGATCCTTATTATAAGACACATTCAGCGACAACAATCTTGGCTTTCCTGGGGTCTGCCAGGGCCATGCTCCAACCCCTCCGCAGCTTAAAAAGGCCTTATATCTCAGGAACAGTACACATCCCAACCCCTAAACCATATATATTCTTGTGCCTTATGATAAGTTGGATTCAGTGATACCAGCCTGGGCTCTGTTGGGTCCATGTCTCATCCCTCCAGTTCTCTTCATAAAAGGCCTAATATTTCAGATACAGAGTCCACATGGGTGCTCATTTGGAAATGGGCATTTGTTTGGGAGACTTTATAATCAATACATTAAAACCTGAAACCATACATGGCTGCCAGTGGGCAGTGCCTGCCTGAGCTCTGGTGAGCATTGTGGCCCATGGGCCTCTTGTTCTATATAATCTTTACATTTTTGTTTAAAAATAGATCAGCACTAGCTGTGATTTGTTGAGTAATAAATCACAATTTGGAGGTCAGTTGTAAAGTAGACAAATCACGAGCGCGTAGTGGGCGTGATTTGTCTACTTACAACAGACCGACAAACTGTGATTTATTACTCAACAAATCACAGACAAGAGCTGATCTATTTCGATTCTAACACACTGAAAATCGGCAATAATGTTGTTGTTTCCTTCAAAATCTCACAACCTTTCGCCATTTTTACTAGAAATCCCGCTAAAATTATCGACTGAAACACATGCATTCATATCCTTTTAATACGCTTTCGATACGTGAAAATGACGTTACACCGTCTAACCTCAAGGAAATCGACTAGTGACGACATAAATTGGGAATTTTAATGACATCACTCGTCCCGCTCTTCCGAGCTGTGAATTGTTGCAGAATAAAACACAGTTATTTTCCATTGCCTATATAGCCGCGCTGTGTTAGAATTGGATATAACACGACTGTTAAATAAACATGGTTTCTATTTTGGACCCCATTAATAGTGTTATAAAGAGGTTGTGTTTATCAAGTAATTTGATTGGTTGATAGTCAGAAATGGGTCTGGCCAAATAAATTCATTCAGCAGGATAAGGGTTAAATTTTAAAATTTTGCACATACACTAGTCTTTACAATTACCCATGAAGTTCAGCTCTACAGTCCAACCTGTATTAAGCAACCACCTATGGGATATTGAAAAAGCACTTGCTTAAGACAGGTGCGTGCTTAACACAGGTGAATTTTAATGCATTTTCCTTTTTTGGGAACTGAATGTCTGCTTGCTTAGGACAGGTTGCTTGCTTAATAGAGGTGGCCACTAAGACAGGTTTTACTGTATTTAGCTTAGTCACGTTTATGCAGCTATACATTCAAACTTCAATGGCTCGAGGGCCCCTGCCCATCAGGGCTTGGAGAAATAGATTCGGCTGCCTGATGCTTTTATGCAGTGCTGAAACCGACCTCACGTGAGTACTAGTAAACCGCTTAGGAGGTCTAAGCCTGCCCAGAAAAATTGGTGCGAGTCGGACCATTCAATGCAAATAAACCCTACCTGGTTTCATTGGGTGGCAGGGGTTGAGATGTCATTTCATCTCAGTGTAGGGTAAAAGTCCCACAAAATTGGAAGCAATGCCTCCAAAATGACCCAAAAAGTGTTGACGGGGACGTTAAACCTCAAATCAAACAAACAAAACCTTTGGGACCGTAAAAGTCTGTTTGAGATAGATGTAGTTTGAGGCATTGAGGGTTATTCATTGTGCCAGGTCAAGAGATATAATGGGGATAATTTAGATGTATCTTTTCTGTCTTTGACCCTTATCCTGCTGAATAAATAAATTTATCCAGACACATTTCAGACTTCGAATGAATCAGATTTCTTGATGAAATTTATTCTTACAAATTCACAAACTGAATGTAAAACAGTGTAGATCCTGATCAGTTGAAGAAGCCATCAGTGTAGATCCTGATCAGATGGCAAGAAGCCATCTGATCAAGATTCACTGTTTTCAAAAGTGGGGGTTTGCTGTGTTCAGCAGGATAAAGGTTAATGTTGAGTGTACTCATTTAAACACACAGCCAACATCTCGTATCTGTACAGAAGCAGCTAAACAAATACATGTAGTGTAGACCCTGCTAAACTATTTGTATATATCTTCCTCCCACCCCACCCCTTAACAAATTGCATTGTGCTTGATATATCAGTTTTTAGTGTAATGTTTTGAGGTATAAACTCTAACAGCAACTGCCAGTGAGAATAGTTGTCTTATACAGAAGACCCTCATTATAACGACAGTATTTGTTCCCTATTATTGTGCTGTTATAAAGAATATAATGTTATTAATCAAGTAATTTCATATTGGCCCAATTACAGGTCCAAGGTCTGCTGTATTGGCCCGAGGCCGAAGGCCGAGGCCAATACAGCAGACCTCGGACCTGTAACTTGGCCAATACGAAACTACTTGATTAATGACAATTTTATTGAGTTACACCATTAAAAATATGATTGTTGATTTTTTACCTCAGTGTTAATACGGATGACCTCCGAACAATACAGGATAGTCAATTAATATTTGCTGTTATAAACATGTTCTAGAAAGGGTTATCCTTTGGAAGCAAGGAATACACCACAGAACTGGAAAATATTGAGTGTACATGTTTTCTGGGCTAGCTAGTTTCGGCCAATTAGGCCTCATCAGTGACCCTCAAAAGCTTTCAAAATTCCACAATGGAATCAATGATCCCAAAGGACAAGAAAATATAAACTACACTATGATGAATCCCAGTTAGAAGTATGACAGGTAATAAAAGGCCTTTTCCCCATTATTACTCCAAGAAACAAATGTTATAGACATTTGTTAGAATCGCCTCAGTGTTTATTTCTTGGAGTATTACAAGACTCGATTTGTGCATTTCTAACCCTAGGGAAGCCCACACCTCACTGAACTGAGGCTAAGCCTTTAACTAAGTAGTCATTTCATTGCCGTTATAAGGAGTTTTGCCTTTATAACGAATGTCGGTATAAAGAGGGTTGACTGTATAGATCTGTCCTTTCTGCACTAAAAGAGATGCACTGAAAGGGTGTGCTTTATTTCCGGTGCACTGAAAGGGTATGCTTTATTTCCGGTGAACTGGTTGCTAGATGAGCATGGAGTGTGTTAAAAGTTAATCCTTCAAGTGCTAAGTACATTTAGCATAGTATTTCTCATTTTTTAGCAAAAATAGGACTTGGCATATCATGTGAATCATCTTCCCATTTTTCAGCAAAAATAAGGCTTGACATTACATGTGAATCGTCTTCTGAGAAGATGATTCACATGTTGTACTAAGTCTTATCTTTACTGAACAGGACTCACATGATATGTCAAGTCTTATTTTTGCTGAAAAATGATATAAAAAATAGATTGCAGTCTGCTCTGGAATTTTCTGCAGGACATGAAGGATTAAGAATTACTAACAGCCATTTATTACAAAACAAGTTGATCCAATGTGAAGGATCTGTACATTTCATGCTGTTTTGCATTTCAGATATTATCAAATTCTTGGGTAAGAAAATAAATCAAAGCACTGAGAGCAATAGTGGGTCAATTGTCTCCCCTGAGTGTAGGCTAGTAAATGTTTCTGAACAGGGACTTACACTTTTAACCCATTGTATACTGGTGGACTCTTCCATTGCTATATGTTGGACAAGTCCATTTGTCATATAATGTTTTTCTTTTTATTCTATTTTTGACAGAAATTTCCTTTAACAAATAGTGCAGGCCCTGATCAGACGCCGCAAAATATAAGAATCTTATATGGGTGTGAGGGGTGGATAGAAAAATCCGTCCCAAGGGTCACTGTCCGGCATCACGAGGCTTGCCGAGTGATGCCGAACAGTGATCCCGAGGGACGGATTTTTCTATCCACCCCTCACATCCATATTGGATTCTTTTTCTTGCATACCTTCCATTTCTTAGCACGGAATTTCAATGCTGCAGTCACTTCCGATACCAACGTCCGTCATATTGTGTTGACACTGCAGGAATGTAAAGTGACATCAAGGAAAGTGCATGACGTCAACCTTAACGATGACGCACACTAGGTCGTAATCAACCAGTGCATTTATCAAACACGCGATAATATTCGATTTGGGGTCGGAACACCAGGATCATAACATAAATTTCTATCCCAGGGTAAAATCGCGGATTTCCTTGTCTGGTGTGCAAGAACGTCTGATCTGGGCCTGCACTATTTGCTAAGGTACCCCTTTAGGGGTTTCTCCCATTCAATGGGTTAATCTTTTGAGCAAACAGTGTAGATTCTCACCGGAAGCCACCTTTTTGTGGCATATGGTCTGGTCTACACTGTTTGCCAACCTCAGCATCTAAAGGGGAGTTTGAACACCTGGCAGTTTTTCTGCCTTTTTTCAAAGGGAGATAACTTTTGGGACTCCTATTCACTTTTCTATAAGCCCTGGCCCACTGAAAAAGGGGTCTATTCTTAAAGGAAAGAATTTGCTCGTCAGTTCACCCCTATTGACATGGGAGACAAACATACTTTTGCAGGAGTACCACCCCTGAAGGTGTTCCCATTCCCCTAAACACAAAGCTCCGATCTCACAATGATAAGAAAATAGTAGCTGTAAATAACCATTACCTGGATTTCCTTCAAATCAGTGATAGTCACATGGACATCAGCTAGGAAATGATACTGTACTTAGTAAATTGGGGTCGATTGACAAACAATCCAAAAAAAAATAAAGGCTGATTTGATTGTGTTTTTGTTGTTGTTTGTTGTTGTTTCTTTTGCTTAAGTTTATATGAAGTATGAGAAGTAATATTTTCAGGAAGGGTAACTGATAATGGTACACTGTTTTTAGAAATGTATTTTAGTTTGATTATTGTTTAGTGGTATTGCAAATTTAGCACTCAAATGGATTGGAACTCTCTGTTTGAGTTAGCAATAGTTTGTGATATTGAGATAAAATGTCTGGCTCTGCCTTAGCCTGTGGCAGAAAATCTGGATTTTGCAACCTTGGTCTTTCCTTGATTCTGCAGAGATATGCGACTTGCTGGAGACATTGGCAGATGATTACTTCTAAAACTTTCCGACATTGATGTTTGGGTTAAAATGAATAGCAAGAGCAAGAAATGCAAAAATTTATGAACCAAGTATTGCGGGGGCATGGTTTTAAAGTCCTTTCAAAATTATGTCCTCACACCAAGGCTGAAGTTGACATACTGTTTTTTGTGCGGATCCTGTTTGTTTTGGCACCGGCAAAGCCTGTTTGAAGCACTACATCTCCTGAACCTATTGATGGATTCTGACCAAACTTGCAGGGTTACATTAATAGGTTGGGGAAAACAGCCATTATGTTTGATTTGAGGTTTAACATCCCCGTCAACACTGTAAAGGTCATTTTGGACACATTGCTTCTAATTTTGTGGGACTTTTACCCGACATTGAGTTGAAATGACATCTCAAGCCCTGTCGCCCAATAAAACTTATAAGGTTTATAAACAGCCATTAGGTTTTGATAACCTTGACCTTATTTTCAAGGGTACAAGCCTCCAAAAACTCAATTTTGGGCCAAAAATGGTTTGTCTGCACCCTATCTCATGAACAAATCAATGAAATTTGGTCAAACTTGGTACACACACAATATAACATTGCAACCTATTAAAGATTTTATTAGATTTTGGTGATCTTGACATTATTTTCAGGGGCACATGACCTTATTTTTAGGGCACAGCACCCGCAAAACTCAATTTTGGGCCAAAAATGGCTTGTTTGCACCCTATCTCATGAACGAATAGACAATATTTGGTCAAACTTGGTACAATTTATTTATAAAAGGTTTGTTTGATTTTGGCGACCTTGATGTTATTTTCAAGGACAGAGGCCCCCAAAACTGTCCGTTTTGTCTTGTCTGCACTCTACCTCAAACTGATGAAATTTTGTCAAATTTTGTACAATATATCATTGCAAGCAACCAAATATTTGATTAGATCTTGGTGACCTTGAGCTTATTTTCAAGGGCACAGGCCCTGCAAAAACTGTCAGTTTCTGCACGGTCTCAATGAAATTTGGTCAAACTTGGTACAATATATCATTGCAACCTACCAATGATTTGATTTGATTTGGTGACTTTTACCTTTTCTGTCAAGAGTACAGCCCCACCCCCACCCCCAAAGCAAGAAATGACTTATCTGCACCCTATCAATGAAATTTGGCACAATATATATCATTAGCTCGCCTGTACGAAGTACATGAAGAGCTATTGTTGTCACCTCGGATGGCATGCGCTGTGCGCGTGCGCATGCGCTTCACACTGCGTTAAAGTTTTTCAAATGCTTATATCTCAACAGTCACTCATCACAGAGCACTCATATTTGGAACTTTAGTACCTGGGAGGGTCTTCTGATGTTCAAAGATAACAGACCCCTGGGTCATGCCCCGGGGTGGGGCTTGGGGTCAAAATCTAGAACACTAATGCGCTTCACACTGCGTTAAAGTTTTTCAAATGCTTATATCTCAACAGTCACTCATCACAGAGCACTCATATTTGGAACTTTAGTACCTGGGAGGGTCTTCTGATGTTCAAAGATAACAGACCCCTGGGGTCATGCCCCGGGGTGGGGCTTGGGGTCAAAATCTAGAACACCTAATGCGCTTCACACTGCGTTAAAGTTTTTCAAATGCTTATATCTCAACAGTCACTCATCACAGAGCACTCATATTTGGAACTTTAGTACCTGGGAGGGTCTTCTGATGTTCAAAGATAACAGACCCCTGGGGTCATGCCCCGGGGTGGGGCTTGTGGTCAAAATCTAGAACACCTATGTAATACTATGTTAAAGTTTTTCAAATGCTTATATCTCAACAGTCACTCATCACAGAGCACTCATATTTGGAACTTTAGTACCTGGGAGGGTCTTCTGATGTTCAAAGATAACAGACCCCTGGGGTCATGCCCCGGGGTGGGGCTTGGGGTCAAAATCTAGAACACCTAATGCGCTTCACACTGCGTTAAAGTTTTTCAAATGCTTATATCTCAACAGTCACTCATCACAGAGCACTCATATTTGGAACTTTAGTACCTGGGAGGGTCTTCTGATGTTCAAAGATAACAGACCCCTGGGGTCATGCCCCGGGGTGGGGCTTGGGGTCAAAATCTAGAACACCTATGTAATACTATGTTAAAGTTTTTGAAATGCTTATATCTCAGCAGTCACTCATCACAAAGCATTCATATTTACAACTTGGATACCTGGGAGTGTCTTCTAAGATTCCAAGACAACACCCCCCCCCCCCACCCCCCCCCACCCCCCCCCCCCCCGGGTTCATGCCTGAGAGTGGGGATGGGGTTGGGCTAGGGGTCAAAATCTAGGACAACTTTGTAATTTGTTGTATACATTTCCCTTATGCTAACAAGTTATAGACAGAATTGGTTATACATCAGCCAACCAAGTGACATTGGTTCAAGTGTAAAAGGGTGAAGGTCATGGTGACCTATATTTCACGGTCCAGTGATTTTGCCTTTTATCTTGAAGACTATTTGTTGGAGAAATGTCATACCTGGGATATTAGTTCCATGTGACCCCATGATTGACCTCAAAATATATCTAGGTCACTGTGACCTATATTTCATGGTTCAATGATTTTGACTATTATCTCGAGTACTATTTGATGGAGAAATGTCATACCTGGATTATTAGTTCCATGTGACCTGATAATTGACCGCAAAATATATCTAGGTCAGTGTGATCTATATTTCATGGCTCAGTGATTTTGCCTATTATCTCGAATACTTTTTGATGGAGAGATGCCATACCTTGATTATTAGTTCCATGTGACCCCATGATTGACCTCAAAATATTGCTAGGTCAGTGTGACCTATATTTCATGGTTCAGTGATTTTGCCTATTATCTTGAATATTTTTCGATGGAGAAATGTCATACCTGGGTTATTAGTCCCATGTGACCCCATGCTTGACCTCAAAATATGTCTAGGTCACTGTGACCTATATTTCATGGTTCATTGATTTTGTCTATTATCTTGAATACTATTTGATGAAGAAATGTTACACCTGGATTATTTATTCCATGTGACCTGATTATTGACCACAAAATAAATCCTGGTCATTGTGACCTATATTTCATGGTTCAGTGATTTTCCCTATTATCTTTATTACTATTTGATGGAGAAATGTCATACCTGGGCTATTAGTTCCATGTGACCCCATGATTTACCTCAAAATATATCTAGGTCACTGTGACCTATATTTCATGGTTCAGTGATTTGCCTATTATCTTTAATAATTTTTCATGAAGAAACATCCTGCCTGGATTATTTATTCCATGTGACCCCATGACTGACTTCGAAATTATATCTTGGTCAGTGTGACCTAAATTTCATGATTCAGTGACTCTGCCAAATTGACTACTATTTTTTTTAATTTTTTTTAGAAATATATCTAGGTCAGTGTGACCTATTTTCATGGTTCATTGATTTTGCCTTATAATTCATACACATTGTGATTCTGAAATGTAATATTTGGCATATATGTTCCATGCAACCTGGTCACTGACCTCAAAATGTATCTAGGTGTGTGTGACCTATATTTCATGGTTCACTAATTATACCTTCTATGTTGAAAGCGCGAAACAGGCAAGCTATGCTGTCTGGCGACAGCTCTTGTTTATATCATTGCAACCTACCAACAGTTTGACTAGATTTTGGTGACCTTGAGCTTATTTTCAAGTCACAAGCTTCCGAAAATTGTGTATTTTGGGCTGTTATGGCAAATAATAGCTTGTCTACACCCTGTCTCATTTAAGATGAATGTTGGTCAAACTAGATACAGTATAGATTGCAAACCACCAGAGCATTGATTAGAACTTTGTGATCTTGACCTTTTTATGGTCACAGGCTGCTGAAAAACGTCAGTTTTTGGCCAAAAAAGGGCTTGTATGCACCTTAGATCTGTTGATCTAAACCTAGTTTTCAAGGTCAAATAGGTGTTTAAATTATATTTATGGTTGTGGGACATTATTTTCCTCTGAAAACATAAATTTTCTAGGTTTTCTTATTTTGAACAAACTGTTAATCAGTGTCAGGTGAAAACCAGAATACCCAGAGAAAAACCACCCGACCTTCCATTGCAGGACTTGGTATCTCACATGTAACTCAAATGAAGCTCAAATACACAGGGGTGAAAGTCCTAATGATTTAGAGACATGGCTGTACCCACGAGGCCACTATAGTGGACTTGTACATGTACATGTTGTCATAGTAGTACATTGAGATATGCAGTGACATTAATTTCTAGCTTTCAGAATTACCAGAACTGTTTGTTGCATTTGCTGTCTGCCAAATGTCATGTTGTTTTATAACAGTAACAAGTTTGTTGTGATGTATGTTTATTTTTGACAGCTGTCTTCAGTATTGTTTGTGAAAGTAAATCATTGTTTTAATCTTAAGGGGAATTGGAACACCTGGCAGATTTTTCCGCCATTTTTCAAAGGGAGACAACTTTCGGAACTTCCTGTTCGCTTTTCTGTAAGCTCTGTCCCACTGAAAAAGGGGTCCACTCTTAAAGGAAAGAATTTGCTCCTCAGGAACAAATTCTTTCCTTTAAGAGTTGACCCCTATTGACATGGGAGACAAAAATACTTTTGCAGGAGTTGCATCCCCTGAAGGTGTTCCCATTCCACTTAAGTTGCTATGAAAAACTGCATCTGAAAATGTCTGTTTCATCATCTTGTAAACTTTTCAAACATATTTTTGCATACAGGCAAACAGTGTGGACCCTGATCTGGGTCCACACAGTTTGCAAAAATGACTTTTAAAGTACCAGCAGATGATATAGCAGACAACAGTTGTTGTGAGTGGTATCTTATGGGTTAAATACAGTAGAAACTTAATTTGAAGAACAAAAAAAGAACAGTTTATAATGGTCAGGACTTTGAAAAGTTTTCATAACATCTGTTAGTTTTGATGTCGACATTCAAATCACAGCATTTCTACTGTACCCAAGTTTTGCCTCAGGTGATGTATTAGGTGAGCTATAAAACACAATCTCAAACAACAAAAATGATGATTTACTCCCAAAATGACCATTTTGAATAGACTTGTCCCCACTCAGTGCATCAGTTTATTTGTTTTGCTTTAAAATTGTACTGTTTGTACAAATGGCACGCACTGTCGGTGGCTTAAAAACCTCCAAGGTCAAGGTCATACATGTACTTAGAGGTCAAAGGTAAAAAAAGGGCTTTTTTGTGTGTCTGGTCAATAACTTTCTTATTTCTGGATGGAATTTTTAAAGTTACTTTGTAGAAATGTTCACCTTCATTAGATGGTGTGTCGTACGTAAGACCCAGGTCAATACCTCCAATGTCAAGGTCATACTTAGAGGTCAAAAAGGGAGCAGATATCTGCATTTTTGTGGAAAATCAAATTCTAGCTCTGAATTATTTCTGTTCAAGCTGCATGAAGATAAAACTGAGATATTACTCTAATTTATACTTAAACCATATGCTGTGGGTGCTCATTAAACTGCCTCTGAGGCAGTTCCAAAGAGTACCTATAACCTGTCTTTGTGCAGAAATACTGGTAATGTCAGGGCCCAAGCTGGCCCAAAAAAATAGGGAGAAGTGACTTCTGAAGTTCTCCCTCATGGGAAAATAGGGAGACGTGAATGTGGCTGGATGACAGACAAGATTGGTGTAATGAGCTCTCCTGTAAAACCCATCTTGAGAGAACAGTGGGGCTTACAGGGGTATACATCGTACATATGATAAATTGATGCTGACCTGTTGAAGAGTGAAATTGGGGTTTTATATTAGGGAGCATTTTTGTTAACTGGGGAAAGTTGTCTTAAGAAATCATTTTACTGAAACTATTTTTTCGTACCTGCAACTGCAGTTTTTCAGAAAAATAAAAGGTTTGTTGGGTTATATACTTGCATGGAGGCATTTGCATTTTGCTAACAAAACAGAACTAGATGTGGTTTGGAAACAATATATTAACTTCTTGAAATATTTTGTAATGGAACTGCATTAACCCATTGTATGTGGGAAACCCCTAAAGGGGTACCTTGGCAAACAGTGCAGGCCCAGATCAGACACCGCAGAATGCGGCCACGGGTTCTGTGGCGTCTAATCAGGGCCTGCACTGTTTGCTAATAGATTTTTCTGTCAAAACTAGAACATAATTAAAAAAATAGGGGTGACACCCCTTATATGACAAATTGACTTATCCAACATATAGCAATGGAAGAGTCCACTAGCATACAATGGGTTAAACCATGTGTGAGAAAAATACAATCTAAGCACCATTGGTGTTCTCAACGAAGGCACCTTAGTGATACATTGATATGAATTCGTTGTAATCTGTTTCAGATGGGAAACCCCAAAGGGATACTAACAAACAGTGCAGGTGCAGATCAGGTGCCGCAGAATGAGACATTTGATCAGGACTTTCACTGTTTCCAAAAAAAAAAAAAAAATCATTTTCTGAATAAATTTCTAAAACTAAACTCAGCCTGATATTCAGAAATTAAAAAAAAATCGACACCTGTATTATGCCAGGTGGGAGATGCCATTCCGTACAAAGATCTCATTGAAATGGGTTGAATCTAAAAATTTTCACTGAAAATTCAGTGCTCAGCAGTTTCGGCTGAATCATCACGAAAACACGCCTACATTCTGAGCCCCTTATTTTTAGCTCGCCTTACGAAAGTATTGCCATACCCCCGGTCGTCCGTCGTCAGCGTCCGCATTTGGTTAAAGTTTACCTGCAAGCTCTTATATGTGATGTTTTACAAGTTTATTTTGAATATATAATTAACAATTGGTACAAAACAATATTTAACATTATCATTGTACTTCATTTTTCAGGTGTTTTGGCTTAAATTGGACTTTTTGAGAAGTTAATATTTTCCTCTGTTTTACCTCCCTCATTTCCCTGTGTTAAAGTTTACCTTCAAGGTGCGTGAGTTCAAATCCCGGGGGAGGCATGTTTTTTTTTTTTCTTTTCTTTTCTTTTCTTTTTCTTTTTGTTTTTCTTTTTAAAAACATAGCGGGTCTGGGACTCAAGGTCACTGTGGCTATTTTTAGATTATTTTTGGATTTTAATATAACTTCACCCAAATGTTGAGTATAATGATATGTCAAGTGACTTTGACTTTCAGGGTCCAGGGCTTAAGGTCAAGGTCACTACTTTCAGGGTCACTGGGTCAAGGTCACTGTGGCTATTTTTAGAAAAACATTGTCATCGCTCTTGCACCTTAATTTATTGATGGATTTTAATATAACTTATCACAAATGTTGGATATGATGATATCTCTAGCAAGTTAGACGTTCAGGGTCTGGGGCTGAAGGTCAAGGTCACTGTGGCCATTTTTCGAAAAAACTTTGTGATTGCTTTAGTGCTTACATTTGTGGATGGATTTAATATAACTTCACACAAATGTTGGGTATGTTGATATCTCGAGCAGGTTCGACTTTCAGGGTCTGGGGCTGAAGGTCAAGGTCACTGTGGCTATTTTTAGAAAATCTTTTTCATCGCTTTTGCGCCTTTATTTATGGATGAATTTTAATATAACTTCACACAAATATTGGGTATGATGATATCTTGAGTGACTTTGACTTTCAGGTTCTGGGGCTAAAGGTCAAGGTCACTGTGACTATTTTTTAGAAAAACTTTGTGATCGGTCTAGTGCCTACATTTATGGATGGATTTTAATATAACTTCACACAAATGTTGGGTATGATGATATCACGAGCGAGTTTGACTTTCAGGGTCTGGGGCTGAAGGTCAAGGTCCCTAGAGCTATTTTTAGAAAAATTCTGTGATTGCTCTAGTGACTACATTCATTGATGGATTTTAATATAACTTTACACAAATGTTGGGTATGATGATATCTCGAGTGAGTTTGACTTTCAGGGTCTGGGGCTGAAGGTCAAGGTCACTATGGCTTTTTTTAGAAAAACTTTGTCATCGCTCTTGCACCTTCATTTATTGATGGATTTTAACATAACTTGACACAAATGGTGGGCATGATGATATCTTGAGTGACTTTGACTTTCAGGTTCCAGGGCTGAATGTCAAGGTCACTGTGGCTATTTTTAGAAAAACTTTGTGATCGCTCTAGTGCCTACATTTATGGATGAATTTTAATATAACTTTACACAAAGTTGGGTATGATGATATCTCCAGCGAGTTCGACTTTCAGGGTCTGGGGCTGAAGGTCAAGGTCACTGTGGCTATTTTTAGAAAAAAATTTTGATCGCTCTATTGCCTACATTTATTGATGGATTTTAATATTACTTTACACAAATGTTGGGTATGATCTTACCACGAGTGAGTTTGACTTTCAGGGTCTGGGGCTGAAGGTCAAGGTCACCGAGGCTATTTTTAGAAAAACTTTGTCATCGCTCTTGCACCTTCATTTATTGATGGATTTTAATATAACTTGACACAAATGTTTGGTATGATGATATCTTGAGTGACTTTGACTTTCTGGGCTGAAGGTCAAGGTCACTGTGGCAATTTTTTAGAAAAACTTGATCATTGCTCTAGTGTCCACATTTATTGATGGATTTTAAGATAACTTCATACAAATGTTGGGTATGATAATATCACGAGTCAGTTCAAATGTCAGGGCCTGGGGCTCAAAGTCAAGGTCACTGTGGCAATTTTTAGTAAAACTTTGTAATCACTCTTAAGTACCTACATTTATTGATGGATATAATGTAATTTTACACAAATGCTAGGCAAGGCTTTTTTTAATTTGTCTTGCACCAGGGATTTTGTATCGTCTGTGATGCTTTGCGAAGTTTGTAGAATCTTTGTTTTTATTAAATATAGATTTCTTTTTCATCTTTTTTTTACAGTGGAAAGGCTTGAAAACAGGATGATTAGGGGTACTTTTTGGTTCTCTGTCATTTGCTGCAGTCTGTTGGGCTTTTTTACAGAAGAAAAAAATTTTGACAACTTGCCCTCATCCATCTTAGGCCCCCAAAGGCGAGCTAAGTTGTCTTCTGACAACTCTTGTTCTTATTTCTGCTCTAAACTATAGATTGTGGGTACTCATTGTAATGAGTATCCACAATTTATGTTTTGAGCAGAAATAAGAAAAATAAAAAATATCACATTTTTTCACACACACACCCCGAAACAGTGCAGTTTTATACAGTAAAACTGGGGTTTATAGGGGTAATCTTATTTTTTTTATTTTTTCTTATTTCTGCTCTAAATTATAGATTGTGGGTACTCATTGTAATGAGTATCCACAATTTATGTTTTGAGCAGAAATAGGAAAAATAAAAAATATCACATTTTTTCATCTTACATCTTAAAATTTTCGTTTTTTCGGAGATAAAGTTTACAATGTATTTGTATAGGCATGTTTTTGTAATTGAGATGTTTTCTCCCATGTTATTCTGAACCAGAATTATCACTGTCTCCCTTGTATGTTTACAGGAAGAAGAAGATGGTGATCTCTATTCCTGTTTGCAAGATTTACGAGACACAAAAGATGATCTGAGTCAGCGTGTGGCAGAACTAGAATTACGTGGTGATAATGCTGGTGCCCAGCAGTTCCGACACCAGATACAGGAGACTGAGGAACGCATAATACAAAAGAATGAGGAGAGACGCCAAAGAAAGTATGTACACATTAGACATCTTTCAGCTTTTATCCTATAGAATTCAAATAATATTTAAAAAATATTTCAAAATGCTTTTTATAATTTTGAGATTAGGGATTCACATGTATTAACACTTATCTTGCTGCACATGACAGTCAAAACCTTTGCAAATAGAGTAGATCCAGAACAGAAACCATCTGATCAGGATCTGCACTGTTTGTCATAAGGTTTGCAAATTTGAATGAATACATTATATCAAATGATTTGATTGGTTGATAGTCTGAAATGGGTGTGGCTAAATAAATTTATGCAGAAGGATAAGGGTGAAAATGGTCTTCTTTGTGTTCAGTTAATTAAGTATATGTGTGGTAAGATTATAATGGAATTTTGTTGTCCCAGCGCTTCAAGTGCTAACGGCAACTACCATACAGCAATTTTTCAAAGTATTTTTTCATATTTTTCGGTGAAAATAAGGATTGACATTACATGTGAATTGTCTGCTGGGCAGACAATTCACATGAAATATCAAGCCTTTTTTTCTTTGAAAAATAAGACAAAAAGATTAGATGAGAATTTTTCAGAGTACTTTAAGGGCTGGTATGACCTTCGTCAGTGGCATGATAGTTTAGATGATGCCATGAAGTAGGTGTAGTTGATTTAAAAAATATGGGGGAGCAAACATATCCTTCAGTATCGTAGATTATCATATATATGAGAAAATCTGTTTTCTATACTGTGTTGATTGCTGACTGCATTGAGAGATAATGTCTTCCAAGACTCTGAAATAGGCATTTTTCTTCGGAAAATAATAATTTGTAATAATTTTAGTCCGAAAAGGATTGTTGCTGCTTGCCAAATCCCAATTTTCTTCTGTACAAATTAGATACATGTACTCTATAGATATTCAAGGCTACTTGAGCCTTTAGCTGTAAACCTAAGTAGTTGGTCTGAAAATACAGCTAGATCTTCAAGCTTGTCTGGGAATATTGTATAGACATAAATTATATGCTGTCTCATGATGGGTGACAGGCCACAGCGGCCTAGTAGTTAAGAATTCTGACCATTACGAAAATAAGATTTACCCCATTAAACCACACTTTTGCTGCATGAAAGTGGGGTTCATTGGGGTCAGATTTATATAGGCTTGTATTCATTAGGTCTCGCACTGCCGTGGGTTTGAGCCTTGCTCATATCCTATGTAAGACACCCAAATACTGCAACAGAAGGTTAGACATTGCAGCTGTTCAGAAATGAAGGTATTTTTTAACAATCATTGAAGTATGAACCACATCAGGTCACAAGAGAAGAAAGTGTACCCAAAAGGGTACACTTTGCTCATGACCCAATGCTGTTCATACTTCAGAGCATTCACTGAAGTCTGAACAACATAGGGTCATGAGCATGTCTCATTGAAGTATGAACAGCATTGGATCATGAGCATGTCTCATTGAAGTATGAACAGCATTGGATCATGAGCAAAGTTTAAGTGAACCCCTTCAATGACATTTTATTTACATTATTTTCCATCCATTGCATCCAAAAGAAAACTGATGCTGGCAGCAAAGGTTCTGATCCGACTGTTTATCAGTTATCCCCTGTATTAACTGCATTGTAACATACTGACCTGATAAAGATGTGCTATCTCAGGACAAGTGAGCTTTATCAGGTCAACGTGATATTGCACTTCTATGAACTGGACTACTGGATAAAATGGCAAAACTGAACAAGTGTACAAGGAGATTAACTGATAAATAGAATACCAGATTCGTGTCATTTGATTTCAAGTTTATCAGGCTCGGCTTCGAGAACGCATGTAGAATCGCTCGGCAAGCCTCGCGATTCTACAAGCGTTCTCAAAGCCTTGCCTGATAAACTTGATATCACGAACCTGGTATTCTCTTTATAGATATGCAGTCTGGTATGTGCCTTTGCTGGCCATACATTCAAATTTATTGTAAAACAGGTTTTCTTGTGAGATATCCCAGTTATATCAGATGTTAAGCCCCAGTTGCAAGTACATGTACCTTATCAAGCATGTTTATATGTTTATTTGACATTGTCAGTTTGTTATGACGTATGTATTCTCCGTAAAAAAGCACACATGCTGTAATAGGTGCACACCAGTACTTTTTCCAGAAGTATAGTTGACACTAATTTAAAGTGAAAGATCTTGCAGTCTGCTGAAAAAAAATACTGTAGCTTATCAAATATTATAAAGAGGGACAAATTGCTGACTTATCTTTCCTTTAAGAGCAGACAGTCTTTCCAGAGGGGCTCTCTCAGGCAGCAAAGAATGCTTGGCCAATGTCTGGCCAACAGCGATACAACATGGCTACGTCTTATCACTGTCGTCCAGACCTTGGTCGGCTGTTTTGTGTTTGCTGGACAGTTATATAGGCAAGTCCAAAAGTTGTTTCCCTTCAGAAATTGGCAGAAAATATTCATTCACAGAACAGTGGATAATTATGATAGAAAGATGAAATGTCCAAATATTTATGGCAATTGTAGTGGTTTTTGAGAAAAATTCTTCAATTTTCACAAGCTTAACCCATTTTGTACCGGCAACCCCAAAACGGGTACCCTGGCAAACAGTGCAAGCCTAGGGTCTGATCAGGGCCTTCACTGTTTGCAACAATTTTCCAAGTAAATTTGGAGAAAACACAACCTGTCACCCCTAAATTTTGAAATGGACTCTTGCTGTATGTAAGGTGGAAGATTCCATTTGGTACAAAAAGGGTTAACCTTTGTCCAGCTACAGTAAAACTTCAATGACTCAAACACGGATAGCTTGATTACCTTGGCTTATTTGAACAGTCATAGCTCCAGATAAGACGCTTTTTTCATCAGAAAAGTACTGGGGCCAGTTGTTCAAAACTAACGATGAAGCCATCTGATCAGGATCTACATTGTTTGCCATTCAGATTGTGAATTTGTTGCAATAATTTGCATCAAGTAATCTGATTGGTTAATAATCGGTAGTGGGTGTGGCTTATATAAATAGTCAGCCGGACAAGGGTTAAGGAATATCTGAGAGGATTCATCTTATTCCTTATGAAATTGTGAATCTTACTCAGTTTAGTCACATCATTGAGGCAGTTTTAATGAGTACACACAGCATACCGTTAAAATGTGTGTTCTGTGTACTTACTGGAATCACCTCATTCATGCGGTTCTAATGAGTACACACAAAATACCATTTTTACAGAAGATCTAAAGATACCCTTCATTTATCTTCATCCGTCCCCGTCCATCGGGGCTTGGAGAAATAGATTGGGCTGCACGATGCTTCCACGCAGAGCTGATACCGACCACACATGAGTACTGGTAATCCACTTAGAATGTCTAAGCCTGCCCAGGAAAATTGCTGCGAGTCGGCCCGACCATGCTTATAAACCCTATTGGTTTCATCTCAATGTCGGGTAAAAGTCCCACAAAATTGGAAGCAACGTCTCCAAAATGACCTAAATAGTGTTGCTGGGGACGTTAAACCTCAAATCAAACAAACAAACCAAACATTTATCTTCATTGCATCTACTGTCATGGCATTATGATTCAGCCACCCCTATGTCAAACAAATTTTCTTGGTCCCGTAGGTGTTTGAGCAATTGAAGTTTGACTGTTTGAAAAAAAAACAAGTCACTTTCTTCAAACATGATTTTATATGGGCTCAGATTTTTCTCATCTTAAAGGGAATGGATACACCTTCAGGGGAGGTAACTCTTTCAAAAAATTTCTTTAAAAATATTTTTGTCTCCCTTACCATTAAGGAGCCTACTCTGAAAAGAAAGAATTTGCTCTTGAGGAGCAAATTCTTTCCTTTCAGAATAGACCCCTTTTTATAGGGTCTACAGTAAGTTTATGGGAAAGAGAATAAGAAGTCTCAAAAGTTGCCTACCTGGTAAAAAATATATACAAAAAATGGTGAAAAAAAATGTGTTACCATTCCCCTAAATTGACTTATCCTTCAGGAGCCCTCACAAACCAAATGTTTCATACAAGCGTGCCTGGTAAGTCCCGGGTTGAGTGCGGAAGCCGCTGGTTATCAGTTTAATTACTCAGTATACTCTTGTACACAAGATACCCATGCTTAGCATATTACCCAACCAATCTAACATTAGGATAACACACCCAAGCGACATAGTGCATTTTTTCACATCTCCAAAATGGCCATTTTTCTGATGAAAATCCGTGTTTTTTTCCTATAAATACTGCAAACATAGGTTGTGGGTACTCCTTAGAACCGCCTCATTGAGGCGGTTCTAAGGAGTACCCACAATCTATGTCTTGGAGCAGAAATAAGAAAAATAATGAATACCCCCGTAAACCCCAGTTTTTAGCTCACCTGTCACGTAGTGACAAGGTGAGCTTTTGTGATCACATTTTGTCTGTCGTCAGTGCGTCCGTCCGTCCGTGCGTGCGTAAACAATTTCTTGTCCGCACGATAGCATCTTCATGTATGATTTGATTTTAACCAGACTTGCACACAACTTGTACCACCATGAGATCTAGGTTCCTTTCTTGAACCAGCCATATCCCATCATGTGTTACGGAGTTACGGCCCCTGAAAGGGCAAAAATTGCCTGTTTTGGTCTTGTCCGCACGATAGCATCTTCATTTATGATTTGATTTTAACCAGACTTGCACACAACTTGTACCACCATAAGATCTGGGTTACTTTCTTGAACCAGCCATATCCCATCGTGTGTTACGGAGTTACGGCCCCTGAAAGGGCAAAAATTGCCTATTTTGGTCTTGTCTGCATGATAGATGTTTCATTTATGATTTGATTTTAACTTAACTTGCACACAATTTGTACCACCACAAAATATCTCGGTCAAGTTCGAATATGGGTCATGTCGGGTCAAAAAGTAGGGCAGTAGGTCAAATCAGAAAATAAACCTTGTGAAGACACGGGAGGCCACAGTTTTGGTCCGATCATCATCAAACTTGCCCAGAATGATCATCTTGACAATATCTCAGTCAAGTTCGAACATGGGTGTTGTCGGGTCAAAAAGTAGGTCAGTAGGTCAAATCATAGAAAAACCTTCTGAACACGCTAGAGGCCACAATTTATGTCCAATCATCATCAAACTTGCTCAGAATGATCGTCTTGATAATATCTTGGTCTTATTCAAATATGAGTCATGCCGGTGTAACAGGCCGGTTCTTCCCCCCAGTCAGTTTCTTCCCCGGGGAAGAACTGGGCTGGCCCGTTTCTTCCCCGGGGAAGAAACTGACTAGTCAGTTTCTTCCCCACCCAGTCAGTTTCTTCCCCACCTGAAATTATTTAAGAACCATAGAGAACGAGTAATTTATGCCTCACAAATTGTTAAAAATTTAAAAAGAAACCATTCTGAATTAGTTTTGAGTCTTTACAGCTTGAATGGCAAAATTTTCTCTATGCCATACAATATATGGAGATCCAAGGAAATTTTCATCCCAATTCCAGTATCTATGATTAATTTTCTTAGCTTTTATGACATTAATTGGTATTAACTAAACAGATATAATAAGCAACAATGCTTTAGTGCTCTAATCTAAATGTAAAAGTGGGGGTGGGGAAGAACTGGGCCGGCCCATTTCTTCCCCACCCCAGATTTTTCTGTTTACTAAAAATTCTTGTGATAAATGTTCTTCACTTTTAAAGACATAAATTGGTATTAACTACAGAGCTATAGTAAGCAACAAATGTATGGCCCTTAAATTTCAATAGAATTCAGAGACTGGGGGGTGGGGAAGAACTGGGCCGGCCCAGTTCTTCCCCACCCCAGATGTTTCTGTTTACTAATAATTCTTGTGATAAATTTCCTTTGCTTTTTAAGACAAAAATTGGTATAAACTAAAAAGATATAATAAGCAACAAATGTTTGGAGCTCAAATCTTAATAGAATTTGGAGACTGGGGGTGGGGAAGAACTGGGCCGGCCCATTTCTTCCCCACACCAGATGTTTCT
Organism: Lucinisca nassula; assembly: GCA_963580285.1. Taxonomy (NCBI): domain Eukaryota; kingdom Metazoa; phylum Mollusca; class Bivalvia; order Lucinida; family Lucinidae; genus Lucinisca; species Lucinisca nassula. Next base: position 122,197,048 of record OY757017.1, read on the forward strand.
GTTTACTAAAAATTTTTGTGATAAATTTTCTTCACTTTTAAAGACATAAATTGATATTAACTAAACAGATATAATAAGCAACAAATGTTTGGCACTTAAATTTCAATAGAATTCGGAGACTCGGGGGTGGGGAAGAACTGGGCCGGCCTGTTTCTTCCCCACCCTTGGGTAGTGTTGTACAGTTATGTCAGTTATATTGCTGAAGATGTCTTGGGTGGGGAAGAACTGGGCCAGTCCGTTTCTTTCCCACCCTTGGTAAGTATTGTACTGTTAAGTCAATTATGACATTGAAGGTGTCGGGGTGAGGAAGAACTAGGCCGACCCATTTCTTCCCCACCCCTGGGTAGTGTTGTACAGTTATGTCAGTTATATCGCTGAAGATGTCAGGGGTTGGGAAGAACTGGGGTGGCCTATTTCTTTCCCCCCTTGGGTAGTGTTGGACAGTTATTTCAGTTATATTGCTGAAGATGTCTTGGATGGGGAAGGACTGGGCCGTCCGTTTCTTCCCCACCCTTGGTAAGTGTTGTACTGTTTAGTCAATTATGACGTTGAAGGTGTCTGGGGTGGGGAAGAACTGGGCCTTCCCGTTTCTTCCCCACCATTGGCTAGTGTTGTGCAGTTATGCCAGTTATATCAGAGGATGTTTGAGGCAGGGAAGAACTGGGATGACCCGTTTCTTCCCCACCCTTGTGTAGTGATGTACAGTTAAATCAGTTATGATGTTTAAGTTGTCTGTGGTGGGGAAGAACTAGGCCGGCCCAGTCCTGCCCCACCCCCAATCTCAAATTCTATTTAGATTTGAGCTCCAAACATTTTTTGCTTATTATATCTTTTTAGTTTATTCCAATTTTTGTCTTAAAAAGCGAAGAAAATTTATCACAAGAATTTTTTGTAAGCAGAAAAATCTGGGGTGGGGAAGAAACGGGCCGGCCCAGTTCTTCCCCACCCCCAGTTTCTAAATTCAATTGAGATTTGAGCTCCAAACATATTTGTTGCTTATTATATCTTTTTTGTTTATACCAACTTTTGTCTTAAAAAGCGAAGAAAATTTATCACAAGAATTTTTTGTAAGCAGAATAATCTGGGGTGGGGAAGAAATGGGCCGGCCCAGTTCTTCCCCACCCCCAGTCTCCAAATTCTAATTAGATTTGAGCTCCAAACAATTGTTACTTATTATATCTTTTTAGTTTATACCAATTTATGTCTTAAAAAGCAAAGAAAATTTATCACAAGAATTTTTTGCAAACAGAAAAATCTGGGGTGGGGAAGGAACGGGCCGGCCCAGTTCTTCCCCACCCCCAGTCTCCAAATTCTATTTAGATTTGAGCTCCAAACATTTTTCTGCTTATTATATCTTTTTAGTTTATACCAATTTATGTCTTAAAAAGCAAAGAAAAGTTATCACAAGAATTTTTTGTAAACAGAAAAATCTGGGGTGGGGAAGAAACGAGCTGGCCCAATTCTTCCCCAACCCCAGTCTCCAAATTCTAATTAGATTTGAGCTCCAAACATTTGTTGCTTATTATAGCTTTTTAGTTTATACCAATTTTTGTCTTAAAAAGCGAAGAAAATTTATCACAAGAATTTTTTGTAAACAGAAAAATCTGTGGTGGGGAAGAAATGGGCCGGCCCAGTTCTTACCCACCCCCAGTCTCCAAACTGTATTTAGATTTGAGCTCCAAACATTTGTTGCTTATTATATCTTTTTAGTTTATACCATTTTTGTCTTGAAAAGCAAAGGAAATTTATCACAAGAATTATTAGTAGACAGAAAATTCTGGGGTGGGGAAGAACTGGGCCGGCCCAGTTCTTCCCCACCCCCAGTCTCCAAATTCTATTTAGATTTGAGCGTCAAACATTTGTGGCTTATTATATCTGTTTAGTCAATACTAATTTATGTCTTAAAAAGCAAAGAAAATTCATCAAAGATGCTTAAATTGGGATGCATATTTTAGTGCATCTCCATGAATGGTGTAGCATAGAGCAAATTTTGTCATTCAAGCTAAAAGGACTCAGAACTTATTCAGAATGGTCTCTTTTCTCATATATAACAAATTGTCAGCTGAAAATTTTTCGTTGACTATGGTTCTGAAAAAAATTCTGGTGGGGAAGAAACTGACCGGGTGGGGAAGAAACTGACTAGTCAGTTTCTTCCCCCGGGGAAGAAACGGGCCGGCCCAGTTCTTCCCCCGGGGAAGAAACAGGCCGGCCCAGTTCTTCCCCGGGGAAGAACCGGGCCGGGGGAAGAAACTGACCGTTACACCGGGTCAAAAAGTAGGTCAGTAGGTCAAATCATAGAAAAACCTTGTGAATACACTAGAGGCCGCAGTTTTGGTCCAATCATTATCAAACCTGCCCAGAATGATCATCTTGACAATATCTCGGTCAAGTTTGAATACGGGTCATCTTGGGTCAAAAAGTAGGTCAGTAGGTCAAATCATAGAAAAACCTTATGAACACACTAGAGGCCACAGTTTTGGTCCGATCATCTCCAGACTTGCCCAGAATGATCATTTTGACAATATCCTGGTCAAGTTCGAATATGGGTTATGTCGGGTCATAAAGTAGGTCAGTAGGTCAAATCATAGAAAAACCTTGTGAATACACTAGAGGCCACAGTTTTTGTCTGATCATCATGAAATTTGCTCAAAATGATCAGTTGACAATTTCTCGGGCAAGTTCGAATATGGGTCATGTAGGGTCAAAAAGTAGGCCAGTAGGTCAAATCAGAGAAAAACCTTGTGAACACACTATAGGCCACAGTTTTGGTCCGGTCATCATCAAACTTGCTCAGAATGAAAGTCTTGACAATATCCGGGTCAGTTTGAATACGGGTCATGTCGGGTCAAAAAGTAGGTCAGTAGGTCAAATCATAGAAAAAGCTTGTGAACACACTAGAGGCCACAGTCTTGGTCCGATCATCAACAAACTTGCCCAGAATGATCATCTTGACAATATCTCTGTCAAGTTCAAATATGGGTCATGTTGGGTCAAAAAGTTGGTCAGTAGGTCAAATCATAGAAAAACCTCTGAACACACTGGCGGCTACAGTTTTGGTCCGATCATCATCAAACTTGCTCAAAATGATCAGTTGACAATATCTCGGTTAATATCGAATATGGGTCATGTCTGGTCAATATGTAGGTCAGATTGTTGAAAAACCTTGTGAACACACTAGAGGCCCAAGTTTCGGTCCGATTATCATCAAACTTGTTGAGAATGATCATCTTGACAATATCTGTGTCAAGTTTGAATATGGGTTATGTCGGGTCAAAAAGTAGGTCAGCAGGTCAAATCATAGAAAAACGTTTTGAACACTCTAAGAGGCCACAGTTTCAGTCAAATCATCATAAAACTTGCTCAGAATGATCATCTGGACAATATCTCAGTTAAGTTTGAATATGGGTCATGTCAAATCAAAAAGTAGATCAGTAGGTTATTTTGTCATAACTTTTGAACCGTTTGAGATAGAGACTTCAAATTTGGCATGTAGGTTCCTTCTGACAAGGGCTTCCCACTCATAAAGATTTGACCTGTGACCTTGATCTGTGACCTACTTTATCATACCTTTTGAACCATATGAGATAGAGCCTTCATATTTGGCATGCATGTTCCTTGTGACAAGGTTTTCTCAGCCATTCAAAACTTTTGACCCATGACCTTGACCTTTGACCTACTTTGTCATAACTTTTAAAGCATTTGAGATACAGCCTTCATATTTAGCATGTAGGTTCCTTGCGACAATGTTGCTTAGATTATCCTCTACCAAAAAGGCTAAAACAATCCCACTCGGATGAACAAAATGGCTACCGAAGGTAAAAGTAGAAAAATATTGTAAATTTGATTCAAACGGAAACTCCCCCTAAACCCTAAGGCCAATTTGATTCAAAGTTCCCAGGAATGTTGCCTAGGTTACCCCCTACCAAATAAGCTAAAATCACTCTGCTGATGAACAAGATGGCCACAAGAGCTAATAATACAATGCACTCGAGACAGTGACACACAGGTGAGCGAACCAGGGCCCTCTGGGCCCTCTTGTCTCTATATAAAGTGGGGTTTAGGGGGGGTCTCCATTTCACAGACTTGTTCACGTGATGAAATCATGCTTTGTGATAAAAAAAAAAACAAAAAAAAAACAAGCAAACCCTAAACTTTGCTTATCAAGTTCACAAAAAGCTTTGGTAGTTTAAAAGCATGGTTTTTGGGCTTCAATTTTTAGAAGCACTCTTTGCTACAATATGAAAAAAATATTAATGGCTGTTTTCAATGTGGTTTTTGTTTTTGCAAAAAATGGTTGTTTTTATGCATTTGTTTTATGCCACCTGCCATTTGAGGAATGGTGGAACGGGCAAATAGTGTTACCCCTGTGTGTCTCCATCCTCGTCCGCATCTGTGCTTGCATCTGAGATTGCATTAGGAATTTGCGGTTAAAGTTTTCTTAACTGCACTACCAGGCAGGGGCATTCTTGTCCTTTGGACACATAGGTTTTCTTTAAAATTTAATCTGTCAACTCAAGTAATTTTACTTTCTATTTCGCTAGGGTAGTTGTTCCATTTCAGTAACAAGTGATTATTATTTATACCCTTATTAATCCATTCTTCTGAGCAGTCATCAAAATCTGCCATTTTCCACTGAAGAATATCAAAATCTGACGAATAGATTGAAATCTGATTAAAACACGCCAATAAATTACATGAAAAAGCCAAACTTCCTGAAACAGGAATTGCGATCAGAGATATATAGTATGTGCATGTTTTGATTAACTCTTATCCTGCTGTTCATGACAACACCTACATTTGAAAAAAATGTAGAAGCCATCTGATCAGGATCTACACTGTTTGACATTGAGTTTGTGAATTTGTACGAATAAATTGCATGAAGTAATCTGATTGATTCAGAGCTAGAAATGGGTGTGGCTAATTTAATTATGCAGCAGAATAAGGGTTAACTCTTATCATGCTGTTCACGACAACCCATATCTTTGGAAACAGTGTAGATCCAGATCAGATGGCTTCTGAAGAAGCCATCTGATCAGGATCTACACTGTTTGACATTGAGTTTGTGAATTTGTAGGAAAAATTGCATGAAGTAATCTGATTGGTTCAGAGCTAGAAATGGGTGTGGCTAATTTAATAATGCAGCAGAATAAGGGTTAAGTTGCTGTTCCCCATCCAGTTTCCTGTCCTGATGCTGTGATTAACCCTCAGTGGCTCAAACTACCCCTACCTTGAACAAATTTTCATGAGCCCAAAAGTGTTCAAAATACAGTCGAACTTCAATGGCTCAAACAACTTTGGGACCACGACAATCTGTTTGAAACGGGTAGTTCGAGCCACTGAGAGCTACTGCCAGGAGGCATAAAGGGAATATTTTGGGGACTTCTTTTAGGTGTTCTATAATAAAAATGTATGCTGTATGTACTCTTTAGAATCGCCTCTTTGAGGCGATTCTAATGAGTACACACAGAATACACCAGCAAGATGAGACGAAAATATCCTAAAATTTTCCCCTCACTTTTTCTCATGTTGAAAAATTTCCCCAGGGACTCAAGAACGGGTTCGAGTCAGCCATGGTAAACGAGCCATCGGTGTTCGAGCCATCGAAGTTCTACTGTAGATAGAAGTGAAGGCAATGATCAGGAATCAATACAATTACCTCACACTTCCCGTCCAAGACACCAAAGTGAAAGAAACATTAACATAAAACAACTTTCCATAATGAAAATGTCACAAACAGAAAGCGAACAATGGCCAAATGGCTATGTAGAATGAAAAGGTATTTGCAATACATACATGCAAAGACAAACTAAAACAATAATAAACAACAAAAGAACTGCCTTGGAAGGGTCATGCTGTTGTGCTTTGTCTTGTAAATTTATGTATGAAAATAAAGAAAATACAGAGTAACAGGAAGCTACTGAAATGGTATACATAGGCAAACATACAGCTAGAAAATGAAAGGGAATTATGACAGTAGAGTCAGACTGTTTTAAACCTACATTCAATGTAATAAAAAAAATCTCATTAAAATGACAGTTTCAACCAAACAAATCCTTAGCTCAAGATCAGACAGATTAACAGAGATATGTATTGTTGAATTTATTGCTCCACAAACCAATTGTTGTGCATATTTGTTAATTTGTTAGAATTGCCTCTCTGAGGTGAGGCGATTCTAGCAAATGTCAACAACATTTGTTTGTTTGAGTGACAAATGTTGTAGATATTTGTTAAGATCACAACATTTGTCTGCAAACTTTGTTTCTTAGAATAATAAAAGAAAAACCTGTTGTACTACTCCATATTGGGATTGTTAATAGCATCACATTTCTTTATGTGGGAAAAGTGTCAAGAAACCATTATGTGACCTTGACCTTGATATTTAACCTACTTTAATGAAAGAATTAACATCACTCATAACTTTTGAACTGTTTCAGAAAGAGCCTTCAAATTTGGCACGTATGTTCTTTGTGACAAGTGCTTCACTTTCATACAAAAAAGTTTGACCTGCGACCTTGACTTGTGACCTACTTGAAAGAAAAAAATAACATTGGTCATTACTTTTGAACTGTTTGAGATAGAGCCTTCATATTTAGCACATAGGTTACTTGTGACACGGGCTTCCCACTAATACAAAAAAATTTGATCTTGACCTTGACATGTGACCTACTTTAAAGAAAAAAAAATTATTTGTAATATTTTTAACCATTTGAGATAGAGCCTTTATATTTTGTCATGTAGGTTTCCTGTGACAAGGGCTTCCCCCTCTAACAAAAACATTTTTACCTGTGACCTTGACCTGTGACCTACCTTATCATAACTTTTAAACTGTTTGATATAGATACTCCAAGAAACAAATGTAGACAAATGTTGTGATTCTAAAAAATATCTGGCATTCGTGCTCATGTATTATTGAATTTATTAAAATCTTTGAGGAAAAAGGAATAAAATGCTCGGCAAAGCCTCGCATTTTATCCCTTTCCTCAACTTGTTTAATAAATTCAATAATACATGAACACTCATGTAAGATCCTTAATATATATAATGTCATAAACGATGTTTACCGAAGAAGTTCAAAACAATTTCAATAGAAAATTTAGGGTTGTCACAGATGACATCATGATGTTACGGATCAGTGATCATGTGTTGTTACCCGTGTGGTCAGTTCATTTTTATCGCATGTCGTTATGTACTAAATAAATTTCATGATAAAGGGGTATTTTATTATCATGCCTTTGTTATTTACATCTTCATAGTGCAGGGGACTTCAGCAGAGTGCTTGATGTGTATGCGTCCAGTCGAGACTCATAGCCGAAAGGTCGATAGTACTAGGTATCACGTGGGTCTTTACTTGACTGGTATCTTTTCTTCATTCTGGTCTGTGTCTTCAACCGAGTTCTTCGCCTAATTATATTAACCCATTGTATACCAGTGGACTCTTCCATTGCAATATGTTGGACAAGTCCATTTGTCATATAAGGGGTGTTTGATGGAAAATTTTGTTAGCAAATAGTGCATGCCCTGATCAGATGCCGCAGAATGTGGCATCTGATCTGGGCCTGCACTGTTTGCCAAGGTACCCCTTTTAGGGGGTTCCCGCATGCAATGGTTAAGCCTGAACAAGGTCCGACCGCTCAAGGATCAGTCTAATCTTGGGTCTGCACTGTTCACAGTATACAGGCCATGTCAAAAAAGGATCTGGCTATTTACAATGTAAGGGAGCAGTCCCTTTCAGATCTACATGAGGTATTATGGTCACAATGATCTTTATCCTTAAAGCACCATTGAAAATTTGGGAGCAGATGACAATTAGAACCTTTATAATTGCTGGTTAACACATCCTTGTTATACCCCCGACATACGAAGTATGTCAGGGGGTATATAGTTTTCGTCTTTCCGTCCGTTCGTTAGTTCGTTCGTTCGTTCGTTAGTTCGTTCGTTCGTTCGTTCGTACTTCCGTCTGTCCCGCCGTTCGTCAACCTTTTTGTCAAAGTTTTGCGTTAAACCTTTTTGATAGCTCATATCTCTGTAACCACATGTTAAATTCTCTTCATATTTGGTAAAGAATATCTCTATAGCATTACCTTTCATATGGAATAACTAAGCCCCTGGGTCAAGCCCCTGGGTGGTCTGTCTGTCTGTCCGTCTGTCTGTTCATCTACTTTTATGTCAAAGTTTTGTGTTAAACCTTTTTGATTGCTCATATCTCTGTAACCACATGTTAGATTCTCTTCATATTTGGTAAAGGATATCTCTATAGCATTACCTTTTATATGGAATATCCAAGCCCCTGGGTCAAGCCCCTGGGTGGGCTGTCCGTCCCTTTGTCATTTTTTACGTCAAAGTTTTGTGTTAAACCTTTTTGATTGCTAATATCTCTGTCACCACATGTTGGATTCTCCTCATATTTGGAACAGGATATCTCTATAGCATTACCTTTCATAGGGAATATATAAGCCCCTGGGTCAAGCCCCTGGGTGGGCTGTCCAACCTTTTGTCAACTTTTACGTCAAAGTTTTGTGTTAAACCTTTTTGATTGCTCATATCTCTGTCACCACATGTTGGATTCTCCTCATATTTGGAACAGGATATCTCTATAGCATTACCTTTCATAGGGAATATATAAGCCCCTGGGTAAAGCCCCTGGGTGGGCTGTCCGTCTGTTTGTCAACTTTTACGTCAAAGTTTTGTGTTAAACCTTTTTGATTGCTAATATCTCTGTCACCACATGTTGGATTCTCCTCATATTTGGAACAGGCTATCTCTATAGCATTACCTTTCATAGGGAATATATAAGCCCCTGGGTCAAGCCCCTGGGTGGGCTGTCCACCCATCAGTCCGTTCATCAATATTTACGTCAATGTTTTGTGTTAAACCTTTTTGATTACTCATATCTCTGTAACTACATGTTAGATTCTTTTCATATTTGGTAAAGGATATCTCTATAGCATAACCTTTCATATGGAGTATCTAAGCCCCTAGGTCAAGCCCCTGGGTGGGCTGTCCGTCAGTTTGTCAACTTTTATGTCAAAGTTTTGTGTTAAACCCTTTTGATTGCTTATATCTCTGTAACCTAATGTTAGATTCTCTTCATATTTGGTACAGAATATAGCTAAAGTATTAACTTTCACATGGAATATCTAAGCTCCTGTGTCAAGCCCCCGGGTGGGGCTATGGGTCAATAATAAGGACTTACACATTTTGATCACGTCCAAGTTTTGTGTTAACTGTTTAGGTTTAAACAATATTTATTAGAATAATGTCACATGTATACATCACATAATAGTATATTGTACAGGATTTGATAACTGTTTTCATTATACTCCTTGCATACAAAGTTTATCAAAGGTTATAGTTTTTGTCTTTCCATCTGTTCATTATTAGTTACTTTGTTGTTTCTTTATGCTGTGACCCTTGTCAGATTTGTCAGTTTATACATGTACATGTATATTGGTCCTTGTGATCTTAGAAACAACAGCGACTAAAACTGTTAAATTTTGCATAATATTTTCTCTTGAAATGCAGACTATAATAAATGCAAGTAGTAATAAAAAATGCATTGCTTTAATTCAGCAAATGTTCTATGACAGCCTATTCTATGTTTGTTGTTTCCAGTTGAAATTGTTACAAATTGCAACAAACTTTGAATTTTTATTATTCAGCAAAGACAAGCAGTTTCATCTTTGGATATGATAAATTATACTATATTTGTTGAAATGCAATAGTTATTCTCAGTGGACTAAATGGAAAGTTTATATGGAAAGGTTCAATGCTACAAACAAATTTTCATTTCCACTAAAAGGGGATGGCACTGGTCGGGGGTATACGTGCCCCACTGGGCACTTTCTCTAGTGACATAATGCATTAATCGTTTAATTTTCTGATGAAAATTTGTGATATTATTCCTCTTTATACTCAAAACATAGGTTTTAGGTGCTCCTTAGAGCTAACGTGCACCTACAACTTTTATCTTAGAGCAGAAATTATAAAAATAATGTTTACCCAAATAAACCCCAGTTTTCTCTTTTAAAAGTGGTGTTTAACCCATTTAGTACCGGAAACCCCTAAAGGGGTACTTTGGAAACAGTGTTGCCCCGATAGCTCAGTTGGTATAGTGTCCACTCCGGGGAACGGGAGGTCAAGGGTTCGATCCCTGGCCGCGACATACCAAAGTCATTAAAAATGGTACTAGCTGCTCCTCGCTTGGCACTCAGATTTATGGGCTAAAGCTAGGACTGGCCGATCCAGTGTCAGGATAATGTGACTGGGTGTGGTATCATGTTATGTGTCTGGGACATGGTACTTCGGTGAGGCAGCACTATAAAAGTGAGCATTGAGCTCCCTGTTGCAACCAAACACCGTCGTGATATGACTGAAAAATTGTTGAAAGCGACGTTAAACCCGAATTCACACACACTTTGCAAACAGTGCAGGCCCAGATCAGACGCCACAGAAGGCGGTGTCTGATCAGGGCCTACACTGTTTGCAAAAAGTTCAGCCATTTTCCTAATAAATTTTGAAGAAAACACAACCTGACACCCCCTAAATTTTGAAATGGACTCCTGCTATATATGCATTTGGTACAAAAAGGGTTAATTCACGGATATGTTAGCTTGATGACCCTGCATGCAGCAGGTGTCATTGTTGTTATTTTTTTCGCTCATTTTTCCAGAGGAATTAAAGCTTTACTAGTTTTGTTTTCTCAGAAAAATAGGAAGAAAACAAAATGGAAAGTGTCATCTGCTGTTGTGTACATGGTGCCTTAAGGGTTAACGTTTTCCAACATTTTGAATAATTACTGTAAGCTTAGTGTTTCTGTTCCATGACTAGGCATGGCCGGGTAACCAAGATTCCTAGCCATGTTGGTTCTTTACTTTGCAGACAGTTGTAATAAATGCTATTTATAATACACTAACCCTCTAAACTTTTTTATATATTTTATTTATTTAAAAAATTTATGTACAAGCCTCCTGAAGAAGTGTGGTTAGATAAACTGACCAGCTCGATATGAGATTAATAGTGTTGATTGGGCCATTAATTGCTAGACTAAATCCCAATTTCCTTTAGAAACTACATGATTGTACATGTTTGGATTCTATTGCCTGGTTTCATGTTTCTCCTTTACTCTGATGTATATTTTCACTTTCATGAATCTGGGATTCCAAATTTAGACTTGCTATCTTGTCTCTACTTTTGCACAAAGTGTCTCCCTTGAGAAAAAAATGGCGGGAAATATTTGTCAGCTGTTTTAACTGCTAATTAGTTCACCATGTCAGCTTTTTCTAAGGCTTATCTTTTAAATACCCTTGTCGACCCTTACAGTGCTGATCTGTCTACCAGACGGACGTTATTTTCATTTTTTTTTTTTTTTTTTTTTTTTTTTAGAAAAAAGTAAGGTTTGACATTACATGTGGTAAGATGATTCACATGAACTGTCAAGACTTATTTTCTTTGGAAAATAATAAGAAATAATTTGTTTACTGTCTGCTCTTTAATTTTTCATAATGTGCAAAGGGTTCAAAATAATATTGTGTGTATTTACAGTCTGCAATGATGATCATTAGCATGGCATGTATTTCTATATATAATCAGATCCAGTTTCATGTATTCCCTGTACATGCTACATTTATGCACCATTCTATTTACATGTATATGCGATAGCTTCTTTAAAACCTGGAGGTGGTATATGGTATCAAAAATTTCATTAACTCTTATCCTGCTGAACATGACAGCCCCTACCATCGCAAACAGTGTAGAACCAGATCAGATTCAGAAGCCATCTGATCAGGATCTACACTGTTTGTAATGCAGTTAGTGAATTGAACGAATACAGTATATGCAGTAATTTGATTGGTTGATAGTCAGAAATGGGTGTGGCTAAATTAATTTCATTGGCATGATAAGAGTTAATATGACTAAATTGTAAAGATGTATCAATCCTTAAAGCAGCAATCTCAACTATCAGGTGGAATTTTCAAATAAAAAAAAATATATTTTTCAGGGAAAATAACTCTTCATATTTCAAGTGAATTGTTTTCTAGGCAAACAATTCCCTTGATATGTCAAGCCTCATTTTTCTGAAAAAAAAAAAAAAATAGATTGCCATCTACTCTAGCTTGTGCTTGGTGCTTTAAGGATAAAGGGGATGGAATACTTTTTCAGGGGAGGGAACTGTAGGGTCTACTCTTAACCCATTTTGCACCAAATGGAATCTTCCTCCTTATGCACAGGGAATGCACATCAAAATTTAGGAGGTTGTAATGTATTTTCTTTAAAATTTATTTGGAAAATGGCTGAACTTTTTTGCAAACAGTGTAGGCCCTGATCAGACACCACGTTGTGCAATGTCTGATCTGGGCCTGCACTGTTTGCCAATTACCTGTTTTGGGGATTCTGATACAAAATTGGTTGGAGGATTAGACCCAATCAAATTTTTCTGTGTGTATGAAATGCAGTAAAAGATTTGTCAAAGAACTGGGCCCAGTTGTTCAAAGCATCGTTAGCTTAACGAGCTCATTAGTGGTCATATTGATAACTGTTCTAGCAAGTTCAATGCCTAAAATTTTGGTATTTTTGCTGAAAAAAATGTGAGCAGCTAAAGCTGCTCACATTTTTTCAGCAAAAATATTAGCATATTTGCCATAATGAATGATCAAAGTTTTAACGATACGTTAACTAACGACGTCGTTAGTTTTGAACAACTTGACCCAGATCTATATAATCATTCTTGTCAGATTGTCATTTCCGAAGTAAAATTCAAGGCCCAGTTTTTCAAAGTGTTGTAAATTTAACGAGCTTGTTATTGGTCAAAACATTATTTGTTGTGGCAAGTACAATATCTAGTACTACTCTGGGCCCAGTTGTTCAAAGCATTGTTAGCTTAACCTTTACCCTGCTGTAGGCGACAAGCCCTATCTTTGCAAACAGTGTAGATCCAGATCAGATGGCTTCTGAAGAAGCCATCTGATCAGGATCTACACTGTTTGACATTCAGTTTACGAATTTGTAGCAATAAATTACATCAAGTAATTTGATTGGTTGATATAACGAAATGGGTGTGGCTTAGATGAATATTCAGCAGGTTAAGGGTTAACAAGCTTTTAAGTGGTCAAATTGTTAATTTTTCTAGTAAGTACAATATCTAATACTCCGATATTTTTGCTGAAAATAAATGTATTTTTTTTTCGGCAAAAATATTAGTATATTTGCCATATTAAATGACCAGGGCCAGTTGTTCAAAACTAACGACGTCGTTAGCTAACGTATCGTTAAAACTTTGATCATTTATTATGGCAAATTTGCTAATATTTTTGCTGAAAAAATGTGAGCAGCTTTTGCGGATGCAAAAGCTGCTCACATTTTTTCAGCAAAAATACCAAAATTTTAAATATTAAACTTACTAGAACAGTTAACAATACGACCACTAACGAGCTCGTTAAGCTAACGATGCTTTGAACAACTGGCCCCAGAGTTTTAACAATACATTTACTAACGATGCCGTTAACTAGCAATGTTGTTAGTTTTGAACATCTGGCCCCTGGTATTTTTGCTGGAAAAATGTGAGTAAAAGATGTATAATTTCTGAGGTCACATTGTCACATTTTATACCAATTGTGTGATGGTTAGAACAAGTTCATGCAAAGCATTCTAGGTACAAATTTGAAAAAAGTTATGCAGACCATGCTTTAAATGGCTTGAATGTGTTAGAGGACATAAACAGACGAAATTTTCAGATGGAGTTTTTCTTGGCATCTCAAGGTTAAAAAAGTTTGATTTGAAACATTTCTGGCCTTGAAAGTTTGTGTCTGAATTACATTGAAAAGAGTGGAAGTTGCATAATAACAAATGTTGCTGTTATATTTGTCTAGTTTCCTAATGAATTCCATAAAATGCCAATCACGACAATTGTCGTCTGCTTTGTCATCTGCCGGTTACCTTAAAAGTAATTATTTGCAAAAAGTGTGGGCCCAGGTCAGACTGCTCCTGTAGGAGCAGTCTGATCTGGGCCCACACTGTTTGCCTGTATGCAAAAATATTTTTAAAAAGTCTGCAAAAGATTCAGCAGACGACTTAAGCAGACAGCACTTCAGATGTTATTTTTCTCGGCATAATAGGGTTAATATATTGTTCGCTTTTATTTTCAGAAATACAACACGTCAGCGTGTATACAGACGAACGTCGACAAGCTGAAAACAGTCCAGTGGCCATGTAGATATACAGAAATTCATATGAAATAATACAACAACCTTTCTTACGGCATCTGCAAGAACCAGCACACATACATAAACCTTTGTGTTGGTACATACCATATTCGCCCTAATTACCGCACATGCTTCTATAAGCGCACACCAAAGGAAATGCATAAGTGCACACTTACAGTAACCTCTCCTTAAAGCTCTCACAGTAAATCTTTAAAATCTTACCTTTAATTCGTCAACAGTGAAGGCAATGCTTAAGTATCCTTTTCTGTACCATTAAAGATCAGTATGCATCATCTCGGAAGCTATTGTTTTTGTATCAAGTGTGTGCTAATTAGGTAGATTTTTCACCACAATTTTTTGACACGATTTTGAAAAAACTAAGGGCAGTGCGGTAATTAGGGCCAATATGGTATATCAAACTGCATAATGAGGATACAGACTTATCAGTCACTGAGTATGTAAAACTTCTTTCATGCTTGACTCAGCTGAGCATGAAATTTATATAATATTACTCATGAATATTAAAATTAAAATGAAAGATGCATTTTTCCTGCTCAGGTAAGCACAGTATGTTACCTGTCCTGCTCATAAATTTGAAAATGCCAACAATAATTATTGTTGGCATTTTAAAATTTATAAGCAGGACAAATGTCATGCTCAACTGAGCTGAGCATGAAGAAAGTTTTATAACCTCCGGGCCAGTCTTTGAGGGGAATGCATTCATCTTTAGCTGAAGCAATTATTTAAAAAAAATATTTACCTTCCCTGTCAATAGTTGTCTCCCCGTTGAGCCCAGATATGCCTTATCTTTCAAACAATGAAGATCCAGATCAGATGGCTTCTGAAGAAGCCATCTGATCAGGATCTTTATTGTTTGCCTTTGCTGCAATAATTTGCATTAAGTAATCTGATTGGTTGATAATCAGTAGGACAAGGGTTAAAGGAAAGGGTTTCTGTACAAGAGAACAGACAAGAAGTCACAAAAGGAGTTTCCCTGGTAATTTGTTTGTTCGATTTGAGGTTTAACATCCCCTTCAACACTATATAGGTCAGTTTGGAAACGTTGCTTCCAATTTTGTGAGACTTTAACCCAACGTTAAGATGACATGACATATTTCAAGCCCTGTCGCCCAATGATAGATCTTAAACTCATTGAGGCAATTCTGACAAGTATTTTTATGGAGAAATAAGAAAAAAATTATCCCAAAATTATTATTACTCCTCCTTATCCCAGCTTTGGCTATTGATAAGGGACCATCACGAAAACACGCCTATATAATTTTGACCCCCTCCAACCCCACTTTTATATAGTAAAACTGGGGTTTACGGGGATGAAACTTATTTTTCTTATGTCTGCTCTAAAATATAGATTGTGGGTACTCGTTAGAACCGCGTCATCGAGGCGGTTCTAACAAGTGCCCACAATCTATATTTGGAGCAGAAATAAGAAAAATAACACAATTTTTCGTCATAAATTTTTCATTTTTTCGGCGATAAAGGTGGCTATGTATTTGTATAGGCGTGTTTGCATAATGCATAGCAACAGATAAGGTAGGTATTTTATGAAAATTGAAGGATAGTTTTCCTTATTTCTCCCTATAAACCTATGTTGTGGTAATTCATTAGAACCGCCTCAATGAGGAGGTTCTAATGAATACCCACAATATAGGTTTTTATGGAGAATTGACAAAAACTATACTTCATTTATCACAAAATATGAGTCTTATCTGTTGGTATGAAGGGAGACAAAATATTTTTGATGGGAGTTGCTTCAGTGCATGCACTCTCCCATAAATCAGTTGTAAATTAGGTACGTGAATAGTCATGTAGCAATAATCTTTCAATTGTGATACATCGTAAAGTAATAATCTGTATGCATAATTATAGGGCTAGTACATGTTTGTTTTGGTTTTGTTTTTCATGCATTTGCAGGTCGTGAGGGAGTTGCTTAAACATTAGGGGTAAGCCAAGCAGTCAGACATTTTTAGAGCGATCCGTCAGTGTCAGCCAAATGTAACTTCCTCCAAGAGATCCATCATTGTTCACACAATGAAGCAAGCATGATCACAGTTCTTGTATATTTTTTCACATCATTGCTGCATGTAAAGTTAGAACTAATGAGGGTTACTCATACTGCCAGGCCATGAGGCATGATGGGGATGACTTTAGAATATATTTTGACTTTTTGTTAAATAAAGGTATGTTGTATGTACTCATTAGAATCGCCTCATTGAGGCGATTCTAATGAGTACATACAACCTAACTTTTCAGAAGCCTCCGTGGTGCAGTGGTTACGCTACTCGCCTTGTAAACCAGGGATCGCAGGATCGATCCCGGGCTTCTCCAGACTTTCGGATGAGTCTTTAAACCGAGGTCCCGTCTCCGTATGACCTTAGCTGTTGGCGGGACGTAAAACTAAAACTCACTCACAACCTAACTTTTCAAGATAAAATCACACAAATATCCATAGATGAACCTAAATTCACAGATATCTGAAGCTATGGAAAGAGTGAGAGAGTGTTTAATGTCTCACCAACAGCTGAGGTCATATGGAGACAGGACCTCGGTTTAAAGACTCTTCCGAAAGTCTAGCTATGGAAAGAATTCTCTGGGGACTTCAGAGCAAGTTCGAATCAACCATGGTAACAGAGATATCCATGTTCGAGTTGTGGAAGTTTCACTGTATATAGAAGTTGGAGCATGCTCATTTCATAACAAACATTAGTTAACATCATCAAAGCAAGTTTTGTTTGTCTTGGGATGAGAATTTTTAACCCTTGTCCTGCTAATCCTGGATATGCCTTATCTTTGAAACAATGTAGATCCAGATCAGATGGCTTCTGATGAAGCCATCTGATCAGGATCTACATTGTTTGCCATTCAGATTGTGAATTTGTTGCATTAATTTGCATCAAGTAATCTGATTGGTTGATAATCGGTAGTGGGTGTGGCATATATAAATATTCAGCAGGACAAGGGTTAAAACAATAAAACAGTATGTGATTCCCATGTTGGGTGGATATTGTTGTTTGAATACAATCTTGAGTCATTTAGATCCAGATTCTGTTATTCTAATATGATGCTGCATGCCAAAAGCCATTCTTATTCACACGGCCATTTTGTAGCATGATACATCATGTTTAATGCTAAACACTTTTCTAGAAGCATGCTATGACATGCTTGTTACCATTCTTTTCTCATGCTACATGCTGTAGCATGTTTTAGTGCTGTAGCATGTTTCATGCCAAATGTCATTCTTATTGGATGCATCATACCAAAAGAACATTTTATTGCATGGTATGTTATGCCAAATGCTATACTTTTAGCAAATTTTATTAGCATACGATTTTTAGTTTGTTTTTCAAGAAAAATTGATCTTTTATCGGCACTCCGGCGTCTGCATTGTGGTTATTTTTGTTCAGAAAACAACTTAACATTTGACATACATCTGTATCATCACATGAGCTACATTCTGACCAAGTTGCATAACTCTGTCATGCAATTCGACTGATTTATTTCCCTTTATGACATGAAAAAACAGACAATCATGGCACCCGCTTGCGGCGCCCTTGTTGTTTTTTGCAGCCAGCTGCATTATGCCGAATGCTATTCTCAAAACATATGGTGTATGTTTGTGTACCTGAACATAATGCCAACTGCTATAAGAAGGATAAAAAGATCATGACCAAGTATCGTGTAGCAATAATTGTAACTAATGTTGTGAGAACTTGTGGCCCAACCCCATTGCACAGTCTGTTGCAATAAAGGATGTTTAAACTAGCAATAATTGTTACCAAAGATATAAGTAACTGTTTTGATCATTGTTATCAAGTTTACCCATAAGATGCCAATCACAACAATTGTCGCCTGTGTAGTCGTCTGCTGGTTACTTTAAAAGTCATTTTTGCAAACAGTGTGGACCCAGATCAGACTGCTCCTCCAGGAGCAGTCTGATCTGGGTTCACATTGTTTGCTTGTATGCAAAAATATTTTTAAAAGGTTTGCAAAAAGATTCAGCAGACGACATTTTCAGATGTAGTTTTTCTCGGCATCTTAAGGGTTATATATTGTTTTGCATTAATTTTGTTCTGTGTATTTTTGAACCTGTTTTGTAAGCTTGCTTGAAGATTGAGCTTCTTATGTTCTTTTAACCTTTTAATCCTGAGTTTCTGAAGTGGACTTGAATGTGGACACGTCCATTCTTAAGAAAAATTAGAGTTTGCTCAAAATCATTATTATTTATTTGTTGGCAAATAGTGAAGACACATCTCATTATGATCATCTGTATCTACCATAGCCCGAGATAAGGTATCTGAACAAGGATAGTTAAGAAATGACTTTTTTGTCACGCCTGCTATTAGCTGGCGTCATATAGGCATCTGGTTTTCCGTCGGTTCGTTCATCCGTTCGTTCGTCCGACCACCCTAGCGTTCAACCAAATGGTCAAGTTTATTTCTCAAGAACTATAAGAGCTTCATTAATGATACTTGGTACAAACTTGTATCTGGGGATGGTAACTTAAATGCAAGCATCCATATTTGACATTGACCTACATTTTGTGGTTCACTGACTTTGTAAAATATTGTGTCCACCCTAGCGTTCACCCTAATGGTCAAGTTTATTTCTCAAGAACTATAAGAGCTTCATTAATGATACTTGGTACAAACTTGTATCTGGGGATGGTAACTTAAATGCAAGCAGCCATATTTGACCTTGACCTATATTTTGTGGTTCACTGACTTTGTAAAATATTGCGACCACCCTAGTGTTCACCCTAATGGTCAAGTTTATTTCTCAAGAACTATAAGAGCTTCATTAATGATATTTGGTACAAACTTGTATCTGTGGATGGCAACTTTAATGCAAGCATCCATATTTGATCTTGACCTACATTTCATGGTTCACTGACTTTGTAAAATATTGCGACCACCCTAGCGTTCACCCTAATGGTCAAGTTTATTTCTCAAGAACTATAAGAGCTTTATTAATGATACTTGGTACAAACTTGTATCTGGGGATGGAAACTTAAATGCAAGCATCCGTATTTGACCTTGACCTATATTTCATGGTTCACTGACTTTGTAAAATATTGCAACCACCCTAGCATTCACCCTAATGGTCAAGTTTATTTCTCAAGAACTATAAGAGCTTCATTAATGATATTTGGTACAAACTTGAATCTGGGGATGGCAACTTAAATGCAAGCATCAATAGTTGACCTTGACCTAAATTTCATGGTTCACTGACTTTGTAAAATTTTGTAGCGACCCTAGCGTTCACCCTAATGGTCAAGTTCATTTCACAATAATTACTAGAGCTTCATTAATGCTACTTAGTAGAAGCTTGCATTTAAGAATGGAAACTTTTATGCAAGCATCTATGTTTGACCTTGACATACATATCATGGTTGGGTGACTTCGCGCCCCCACAGGTGCGACATAGCCTTCGGCGGAATTCTAGTCTTATTTCTTACACACCAGATAAGGAAATCCCTAGTTTTAGCTCGGGATAGAAATTCTGTTGTACTCCTGGTGTTCTTACCCAGGGACAATAAAATTTCAAATAGTTTCATGTGTTCTATATGCACTGGTTGATGCACTGTCGTTAAGGTTGACGTCACAGCATGTTACGTGATGTCAATAAACATCACTGTCAATAAACATCACTGAGTATCATCACAATATGGAGGATGTCGGCAACCGAAGTGACTGCAGTGTTAAAAATCTACCCTTAGAAATGAAAGGTATGCAAGAAAAAAGAATCTAACATCGCTGTGAGGGGTGGATAGAAAAATCTGTCCCTCGGGATCACTGTCCATCATCACTCTGCAGGCCTTGTGACGCCGGACAGTGACCCTTGGGAGTGATTTTTCCATCCACCCTCACACTCATGTAAGATTCTTATATTCATATAAACCTGTTGTGGGTACTTGTTAGAATCACCTTGTTGAGGCAATTCTAACCAGTTCCCACAACATATGTTTCTAACCAGAAGTAAGGAAAAGTATCCTTTAATTTTCCCTGTTCTGCTTTCTTATCAGGAGCTATGATCTACACTTCTTACAAATCTATGTTTTAAAGGGTTATGCCCATGTTCACATGGTCAGCCTTGTTAAATACAATGTTATTGAATGTGACAAGATTGGGCCTGTACATGAGTTGCTAGACTTTTTTTTTGCCTAGAATTGGTAGCTGGATCTAGGGATACATTTATGGAAATATTGAATTTGAGTGAGTGTTTGAGTTTTACGTCCCACCAACAGCTAAGGTCAGACGGAGATGGGACGTCAGTTTAAAGACTCATCCGAAAGTCTGGAGAAACCCGGGATCGATCCTGCGACCCCTGGTTTACAAGGCGAATAGCGTAACCACTACACCATGGAGGCTTCTAAATATTGAATTTGACCTTTTTTGTTGTGACAGCTTAGTAAGCAGGAGTGACTGACCCCTATTCATCCCTCACACCCATGTAGGATTCTTTTTCTTCCATACCTTCCGTTTCTAAGCGTGTATTTTTAATGTTGCAGTCACTTTGGTTACCGACGTCTGCCATATTGTGATGACACTACAGGAATGTTAAGTGACGTCACGAAATGTGCTGTGACTTCAACCTTATCGACAGCGCATAGGAGATGGTATTCACCCAGTGCATTTATCAAACACGCGAGAATATTCGATTTTGGGCAAGAACACCAGGGTTTGAACAGAATTTCTAACCCAAGTTAAAACTATGGATTTCCTTATCTGGTGTGCAAGGAATAGAATATCTCACATTAGTGGTCTTTTCATACATGAAATAAACCATTGGCAAGTTTCATAAATTTCTTAGAAATAACTACAAGTGTGAGATTCTTTTTATCATATGACCATATTTTGTTGCGCCGGTGCAATATAGGAGTTTGCCATCTGTCCATTTGCCTATCAATAGTTGTGTTCAGTCTAGCATTCAACCTAATGTTTGTTTGTTTGATTTGAGGTTTAACGTCCCCGTCAACACTGTAAAGGTCATTTTGGAGACGTTGCTTCCAATTTTGTGGGACTTTTACCCGACATTGAGATGAAATGACATCTCAAGCCCTGTCGCCCAATGAAACCAATAGGGTTTATTAGCATGGCCGGTCCGTCTCGCACCGCGGTTCCTGGACAGGCTTAGAACCTCTTAGCGGTTTACCAGTACTAGTGTGCGGGCCGGATTCAGCTCTGCGTGGAAGCATCATGCAGCCCATATATTTCTTCAAGCCCCTATGTCAACCTAATGTAAGTCTATTTCTCAACAACTATTAGAGCTCCATTAATGATACTTGGTATAAACTTGCATCTTGGGATAGCAACTTGAAAGCAAGCATCCATATTTGACCTTGACATACAGTCATGGTTCACAGACTTTGTAAACTATTGCATCAACCCTAACATTCACCCTAATGAAAGAGTCCATTTCTAAAGAACTATTAGAGCTTTAATAATGATTATTGGCACAAACATGCATCAGATTCTAGAGATTGCAACTTTAATGCAAACATCCTTATTTCACATTGACCTACATCTCATGGTTCACTGACTTGTAATTTTTTGTGTCAACCCCAACGTTCATCCTAATATAAGAGTCCATTTCCCCAAAACTATAAGAGCTTCATTAATGATACTTGGCACAAACTTGCATCAAGGGATGGCAACTTTGATCCAAGCATCTGTTTGACCTTGACCTACATTTCATGGTTTTGGGAGCCCAACAGTGCCCCCAACAGGGGGGACATTGCCTTTGGCAGAATTCTTGTCTTTGTATCTTATCCTTTAAAATTTTAACCAGTAAAATGCCAATCACAACAACTGTCATCTGCTTTGTCTTCTGCTGGAACTTTAAGTCATTGTTGCAAACAGCATGGGCCAAGATTAGACTGCAGTCTAATCAGTGTCCACACTGTTTGACTATGCAAAAATATGTTTGAAAAAGTTTGTAAGAAGATTCAGCAGACGACAAAAGTGATATACGTTACATATAGAATGATTTTGCCAAGTGATATATGTTACATATGGAAAATATGAAATGACATTATGCCACGACACTGAATAACAGTGCCGTTATACAATAAATTTATATATATTGTAACTCCTGTAGAATGTTTACAAGACAAGCACAATTTAATGTGCACACAAGAACCAACCCCCTGAGACCATTGTAATTTTTTTTATTAGGATACCACCTCCTGTGAGGTTCTGCTGTATTTTCATGTCCCTAAAATGACCTTTAGCTGATGAAAATTATTTTTCAGTTTGTACTTCAAACATAGATTATGGGTGCTTGAGGCAGTTCTAAAAAGCACCCACAGTCTTAAGTTTTTAAGCTAAAGTAAGGAAAATAAGTTATACCCTGGTAACCTTGATTTTTTTATATATATACATGTAATTTTATATCTATATAAAATGAGGTTTACAAGGGTTTTTCCTTTTTACGGACTTGTTAATATGACGAGTGTTAGTGTATAATTTTCTTTTTCTACCATGCTAGTTTTACCTATTGTTGGACCAGTGATGTATAGTTTATGAATAGAAACCATTCACATGGCATTGTTATGCTGTACATGTATATAGTCTAGATCAACACATGTATAACATGATCAAGGAGTAATCCTGTTGGGGTCATGCTTTGGAGAGAAAATGTTATTGTTCAGAACTGAGACTCAGATAAACTTAATCATATATAGTACACCGCAATCTCAGTCACACTTAGTCCGGTAATTTTATTTTGTAAATTATTTTTCAGAGAAAATAAGGCTTGACATAACGCGACTCATCTGCCAGACAGTTCACATTACATCAAGCCTCATTTTCAATGAAAAGGAAAGAAGGCTTGACAGACCATGAGAATCATGTCACGCCTTATTTTCTCTGAAAAATAAGACAAATGAGCCCCGCCAAGCGAATTTGTGTCTTCGAGCATTCCGTCATGATAAATTTTAACTGCGCATGCCCAGCCATTCAGAGAGGCCAGGGATATGGCTTTCTGTCTGAAGGTTCCTCTTGATTCACTGCTTGTATGAGCGAGCATCGAAGGTTCTGGCGAGACTGCGCGGATGCGCAGGCTCGCCTGAACCTTCGCTGCTCGCATAGGCTATAAGTACCAAAATCGCTTGACGGGGCCCATATGATAATAAACAAATGACAACTTTAATAAATATACTAAAACAGTATAATTTTGATGGCTTGAACTTGCTTGCCACTATGGGAGTCTTCTGTAAAATTATAAATGTGTGTTGTTTGTACTCCTTAGAATTGCCTCATCCAGTACTCAGCATACATTTTCAAGATAGAAGCCTCTGTGGTGTAGTGGTGAGTGAGTGTTTGAGTTTTACGTCCCACCAACAGCTAAGGTCATACGGAGACAGGACCTCAGTTTAAAGACTCATCCGAAAGTCTGGAGAAGCCCGGGATCGATCCTGTGACCCCTGGTTTACAAGGCGATAGCGAGCATAACCACTACACCACAGAGACTTCTAATGGTGTAGTGGTTACGCTACTTGTCTTGTAATCCACGAGTGGAGAGTTCGATTCCAGGCTTCTCCAGACTTTTGTATGTCTTTAAAGAAGCCATCTGATCAGGATCTACACTGTTTGGCATTCAGTTTACGAATTTGTAGCAATAAATTACATCAAGTAATTTGATTGGTTGATATAACGAAATGGGTGTGGCTTAGATGAATATTCAGCAAGATAAGGTTTAACTTAAGGAGTGGTCAAAATGTTAACTTTTCTAGCATTTACAATATCTTAACAGGTATTTTTGCTGAAAAATGTGAGTAGCTTTTGCATTTGCCAAAGCTACACACATTTTGTCAGCAAAAATGATTGTATATGTGTGTTTGCCACATTAACTGACCAAAATTTTAAGGGTATATTAACCCTTATCTTGCTGTTCGCAACAACCCCTATCTTTGCAAACAGTGTAGATCCAGATCAGATGGCTTCTGAAGAAGCCATCTGATCAGGATCTACACTGTTTGGCATTCAGTTTATGAATTTGTAGCAATAAATTACATCAAGTAATTTGATTGGTTGACAGACAGAAATGGGTGCGGCTTAAATGAATATTCAGCAAGATAAGGGTTAACAAACAACATTGTTAGTCTTGAACAACCGGACCCTGACCTTACTTGATTTGGAGTTATCTGCCCGGTCAGCATGTTTGTTTCCTCAAAGCACGACCTCTTGTTAAGTCCATCCATTGTTCTTTTTTATGGTAGTATATTCTTGTGATAAATCTTTGTACACGTCTATGCTTACTTGTATTTCATGTTTTGTTAGCAATTTTTTCTGACCTTTTTAATTTGGAGCTTAACTTGTACTGACCACAGACCAATATTTCTGTATGTTACCCTTTAAAGCACACAGGAAAATCCTAGAGCAGATGGGAATCTAATTTTCTTCCTATTTTTCAGAGAAAATAAAACTTGACATTACATGTGAATCGTCTCCAAGCAGACAATTCACATGTTATGTCCTCCCAGCAGACAATTCACATGTCCTCCCAGCAGACAATTCACATGTTATGTCAAGCCATATTTTCCCTGAAAAATACAATAAAAGATGCTTTGAAAATGTCATCTGCTACTGTGCTAGTGATTGGTGCTTTAAGGGTTTATTGGTTAATAAAATCATGCAAATCTCATTTTGTTCTTTGTATGTATTCTGTAACCGTCAAAAGGCTAGTATAGGCTGTCAGGTGCTTGGGAATGTTGACAGGTTGCCTAGTGCCTCTTTGGCAGAGCTACCAGTGAATCCAGCCATAGCAGCAGTGCAGCCAATTTACACAAAAGACTGGATTTGGCATGTGATTCTGTCATTCCGTGGCTGCAAAATTAAAATGCATTTTGCTTAATAACTTTTGTTTGTGGTCCAACTCCAATGAAACATACTGCACATGGTCACTAAAGTAAGGAAGTGTAGTAGCAGAATAGTGACCAAGGTTTTCAAATGTTACCATTCTTGAAAATTTTTGTAACAGATTTCTCAGGAACTATGGAAGCTAGAAAGCTAAAGATGGACAATGACTGGATGTATCGTGTACACCAGAATAAGTGTAAAGGAACCTCAAACCAAACAAAATCCATAACTTTTAGTTATGTCCCTTGATAGGTTTTCAAATTTTAAAATGCATTTTACTTAATAACTTCTATGTTTGTGGTTGTACTTCAATGAAACTTATACTACACTTGGTGTCTTAAGTAAGAAAGGTGTAGTAGCAGAATAGTGACCGTGCATACCTGAAATGGGGCCAAGGGTCCATGTCCCTAGGTAGGTTTGTGGTCCTACCTCAACAAGAATATCGGTGAAACCGAAGGATGCTCCCCGAACGTGCAATAGTCGGAACAGGAAACATTATCCCAGTTAAAGAGCAGTATACTGTGTATATTCACTGTACTTCAAAATTGAGTATATCAAAACCTGTCGGTGGACAGATTAACTTGCTTAATGGCACTGTCATACAAACGTCAGTAACACAAAAGTCGGAATAAATGAAAGGAAGTGTCGTCAGGTACGATACCATACCCCAAGTTCCTGGGTGGTAGTTTAGCTATATTAATTTGGTAAAACTGTTTAATACAAATTATTGAAAACTTACTCTCATACACAGAGGCAATCCTCATAGGACTGTCTCCAGGTATGGTTCCATATTGGGTGCCTTTACATGCATATAAAATATCAGAAGGGTTCGAAAATTATATAAAAATCCATCAGCAAATGTAGAAACTAGAGCGATGACAAAGTTTTTCTAAAAATAGCCACAGTGATCTTGACCTTGAGCCCAGGACCCTGAAAGTCAAACTTGCTTGAGATATTATCATACCCAACATTTGTGTGAAGTTATATTAAAATCCATCATCAAATGACAAAGCTAGAGCGATGACAAAATTTTTTCTAAAAATAACCACAGTGACCTTGACCCCAGGATCCTGAAAGTTGAACTTGCTCGCGATATTATTACATCCAACATTTGTGAAGTTATATTAAAATCCATCAGCAAATGACGACGCTAGAGCGATGACAGATTTTTTTTCTAAAAATAGCCACAGTAACCTTGACCTTGAGTCCAGGACCCTGAAAGTTGAACTTGCTCGAGATATTATCATACTCAACATCTGTGTGAAATTATATTAAAATAAATGTAGGCACTAGAGCGAAAACAAAGTTTTTCTAAAAATAGCCACCTTGACCTTGAGCCCAGGACCCTGAAAGTTGAACATGCTCAAGATATTATCATACCCAACATTTGTGTGAAGTTATATTAAAATCCATCAATAAATGTAGGCACCAGAGTGATGACAAATTTTTTTCTAAAAATAGCCACAGTGACCTTACACTGCAGCTTTAAACAAATTACCATAACTCTGTGACGGGCCTCCGTGGCCTAGTGGATAAGAGCGCTTACTCTTAGTCATTAGGTCTCTCACCGCCATAGGTTCGAGCCTCGCTCGGGCCACGTGTGAGACGCCAAGTTCTGCAACGGAAGGTGAGGTGGTTTTTCTCCGGGTACTCCGGTTTTCGCCCACCTCTGATTAACGATCGGCTCGATATGAGTGAAATAATCTTGAAAGGGCCGTAAAACCCAAACCAAAAAAAAAATAAATAACTCTGTGACGAATCATCTAATCAGATAGCACGGACAATATGCACATCCCCTATTGCTGCTTAAGGTTCCATTGAAGTTTCGTTGAATTTCTGCAAGTAGTTGCTGAATTCCCATAGACACGAACAGTACCGTATATATTCATGCAGAATTTATCAAAGGGCCATAACTGTTGGAAAAATCATCAAGCCATAACACGCAGGTGATATGCGCATCCACCTTCGATACTAAATAGTCCCATGAAGTTTCATTGAAATCCGCCAAGTAGTTTCTGAGAATTTTACGTAGACAAGAGCAGGGCGAACGCACGGATGAAGCGGGGACTATATGCTCCCCCCGAAATTCTTCGAGGAGCATAATAAAACTAATACCACACTTGCTCTATAAACCAAGGGCTCTATAAAGCAAGGAAGGTGTAATGGCAGAACAGTGGCCAAGGGCCCATAACTCGTGGGGAGTTATGTCCCAATTTTTGTAGGTTTTCAAATTTTGCAATTCTTGAAAATTTTCTTGATTTCTCGAGAACTATGAAAGCTGTAAGTTCGTATAAACATGGACAATGACTCGATGTATAGTGTATACTAGAATAAGAGTCGTGGAGTTATGCCCCTTCGTAGGTTTTCAAAAATTAAAATGCATTTTGCTTTATAAATTTTATGTTTGTTGTCCTACTTCAATGAAACTTGTACCTATTCTCAAGAACTGTAAAAGTTGAAACCTGGTACACGGACAGTTGGTATACCATAATCAGGGCCTATGACCCAGAACTCATTGAGTTAAATCCCTTGGTAAGTTTTATGTTGCCACATACCGTGTCCTACAGTGATGTTATCTGGTAAGAGTGAATTCACAATATTTCAACAATGTCTTTCTCCTAATAGTATTACAACTGGGTTAATGTCAGATCTTCTGACAGCTCTAGTTGCTATTGGCAATTCTGACATACTGTGCTTATATAGGCAATAGAATGGAACTAACAAAATTCACTTGGCAGAATAGCACGATGTGAATAGCCACTGTTCTATGACACTTCATGATGTTACCCAGCTGACCTCAACGTTTTATGTTGCCACATACCGTGTCCTACAGTGATGTTATCTGGTAAGAGTGAATTCACAATATTTCAACAATGTCTTTCTCCTAATAGTATTACAACTGGGTTAATGTCAGATCTTCTGACAGCTCTAGTTGCTATTGGTAATTCTGACATACTGTGCTTATATAGGCAATAGAATGGAACTAACAAAATTCACTTGGCAGAATAGCACGATGTGAATAGCCACTGTTCTATGACACTTCATGATGTTACCCAGCTGACCTCAACAGCTCGGAGGGATGAACATTTGACTGGTGATCATGAGGTCAGGAGATTGATCCCAGTCAGGTCTGGCATTATCTATCTATCTATCTATCTATCTATCTTCTGATACTGCGTTGGTCACATTTGACCATTACCGCAGGTGTATATTACATACACTCCAGGTTTTGCAGGATGAAAGCCTACACAGTAGTCGTGTAAGGGATCTTTAACCTGCACAGGGGATGGTTCTCCCTGCACAGGGGGCCTCCAGTTAACGACCCGATCCGAAGGACGTTGCACTATATGACATTCATCCCTGCAAATGATGCCAATGGAGCGTGTTCGGACACCGAAATTTTATCGCCGCTGCCGGGGATCGAACCTGGGACCTCTAGCATCAGAGGCAAGTGCACTAACCACTGAGCTATCACGCTCCTATGTTGCATTATGCAACATTCTTTGGTGGAGATTGTTCATGAATTATTTTCTGTGATCATCCTCTCTTCCGATGATGTGAAGAAGGACAGCTGTTAGATTCTGGCAAAAGAATGTGCAGTACACTGGTTAACCATATACAGTA
Source organism: Lucinisca nassula (assembly GCA_963580285.1). Classification (NCBI taxonomy): domain Eukaryota; kingdom Metazoa; phylum Mollusca; class Bivalvia; order Lucinida; family Lucinidae; genus Lucinisca; species Lucinisca nassula. The sequence goes on from OY757017.1 coordinate 122,225,747, forward strand.
AAATTCCTATATGAAGACCACCTTTGGGACTGTTCAAAAGTGGTCTATAAGACCACTTTTGAACAGTCCAAAAGGTGGTCTCTGACCAGAGGACACTATATGCAGATAACACAAAGAAATAAATAATAACTGTAGCCCACTTAATAAGCTTTTAAAAGCAGAATTAGTCCTAATTTTAGATGGTCTTAATAGCGGAATTGCACAGTATGTAAAGCAGGCCTCGGTAGCTCTGTCGGATGCATGTCTGACTTGATCAGGAGGACGCGGGTCTGACACTTGCCGGGGGTGACAGACAACATTCTTTCGTGGAGATTGATCATGAAATCTTTTCTACGGTCATTCTCTCCCTTCTGCTGATTCAAGAAAGGCAGTTGTCAGTTTCTAACAAAAGAATGTGCACTGTACTGGTGAACCGCTTAACTATAAGCCTGCCCAGGAAAGTGTGAATTGGTAAACTGATCGGCTCAAAAATGACCTAAAATAGTGGCTTGCCAAGGTAATGTGTTGTTAGGTAAACTGACTGGCTCAATATGACTTAGTGTTGACAGAGCCGTTAAACCAAAGAACAAAACAAACATCAATCAGTTAACCAAAGTGTTTTCTCACAGCAACATTCTTCTGCATAGAAATGAAATATTTATGCAGTTGTTTTCTCCCACTGATGCAAGACGGGCAGTTGTTGTCAGTTAGTTAAACAGATGCAAACTTAACACTAGTGACCTGCTTTAGTAGGTCTAAACACGACTGGAGTGGCTTGATTACCTTGCCATTCTGACATGACAACAGTTAATCCTCAAGACGCCGAAAAAAACTACATCTGAAAAAGTTGTCTGCTTTTGTCGTCTGCTGATTTTTTTTTTTGCAATTTTTTATGCCCCGCCATTCAATAAACAGCGGGGTTTTCTTATACCCTCCAGTTTTGAGTGTCCATACATCCGTCCTTCAGCGCCTCATAGTTTCATGTCCGCTCCATACCTAACTCTGATACCGTTTGAGATATTTTCATGAAACTTCACAGATATGTAGAGCACTATCAGACGACGTGCATAACTCTGATTTTCCTCCTTTTGGAGTTATTGCCCTTTGAACATTAAATATAGCCATTTCTGTCATAGTTTTGTGTCCGCTCCATAACTTCGATACTATTTGAGATATGTCCACGAAACTTCACAGATATGTAGAGCACCATGAGACGAAGTGCAGAACATATGAAGCGTAACTCTTGATTTTCCTACTTTTGGATTTATTGCCCTTTGAACTTTGTATATAGCTGCTGTTATCAGTTTTGTGTCCGCTTGATTGATACCATTTGAGATATTTTCATGAAACTTCACAGATATGTGGAGCACTATGAGATGACATGCAAAACATATGAACCCTGACTCTGATTTTCCTAGTTTTGGAGTTGTTGCCCATTTAACATTGACTATAGCCATTTCGGTCATAGTTTCGTGTCCGCTCCAAATAACTTTGATACCGTTCAGATATTTCCATGAAACTTCAGATATGTAGAGCACCATGGGACATTGTGCAGAACATATGAACAATAAATCTGATTTTCCTACTTATGGAGTTATTGCCCCTTGAACATTAAACATAGCCATTTCTATCATGTAGTCTGTTTGAAGCACTATATCTTATGAACCTAATGATTGATTCTGACCAAACTCGCATGGTTACACTCACTAGGATGGGCTAAAACAGCCATTAGGTTTTGATGACCTTGACCTTATTTTCAAGGGCACAGGCCCCCAAAAACTGTCAATTTTGGGCCAAAGATGGCTTGTCTGCACCAAATCTCATGAACACATCAATGAATGTGGTCTAACTTGGTACAAAATATCAATGCAATTGACCAAAGATTTGACTAGATTTTGAAGAGCTTGACTTTATTTTAAAGGGCACAGTCCCCCCAATAACTGAAAATGGGAATTTTAATTCTGGTTTACTTTCTTTAGGAGCAATGGCACTTTGAACATTGAAAATAGTCATCTCAAGTCATGTATTCCTGTCAACTTTATTAAGGGAAAGAGTAATGCATCCTTAGTTTGAATTCCTTTTTCTCTGTGATATGGCACTTGCTTGATGTAATTGTTATGGTGGTGCAGTGCTTACAGTTTTATTTAAAAATATTTTTACATACAGGCAAACAGTGTGGGCCCAGATCAGACTGCTCCTACAGGAGCAGTCCTGCTCTTATAGGAGCAGTCTGATCTGGGTCCTGTAGGAGCAGTCTGATCTGGGTCCACACTTTACAAAAAAGTATTTAAGGTAACCGGCAGACTGGAAAGCAGACGACAATTGTCATGATTGGCATTTTATGGGTTAAGCTGGTATATGAGAGACGTATTCTGGCAAGGGCTATGTTGAGTATTAAATCACAGTCTGGCAGTCATTTTTAAAAGATAAATCACTTGCACTATGCACTTGTGATTTGATCTATTTTACAACTGAAATTCAAACTGTGGTTTATCAACAAATCACTGCTGGAGCTGGGTCCAGCTGTCTAAAACTAACAATGCTGATAGTTAATGCATCATGAAAACACTAATATGGCAAATATGCTAATATTTTTACCACAAAACTGAAAGTAGCTTTTGGTATGATTTGCTTTAGCAAATGCAAACCAAAGCTACTACCATTTTTATGCCCCGCCACAGAAAGTAGCAGGGTATTATGTTATACCCTCCAAAATATTTAGTGTCCATCCATCAGCAACTCATGATTTTGTGTCTGCTCCGTAACTCTGATACCATTTGAAACATTTTCATGAAATTTCACAAATATGTAAAGCACCATGAGAGGGGGTGCAGAATATATGAACCACAACTCTGATTTTCCTACTTTTAGAGTTAATGCCCTTTGAACATAGCCCTTTCTATCATATATTCTTGTCCGCTCTGTAACTCCCAACACCATTATAGTTATTTTAATGAAACTTCATACAAATGTATAGCATCATAAGACAGAATGCAGAAAATTTGAACCAATCTCTGATTTGTCCACTTTTGGAGTTATTGCCATTTGAACATTGAAAATAGTCATTTCTGCCATGTACTCATGACCACTCTTAAGTTGAAAGCTGTTCAAGATATTTTCATGAAAATTTTCACAAATGTAAAGCACCACCAGACATGCAGAACACAAAAACTGTAACTGGTTGAACCTACTTTTGGAGTTATGGTCCTTTGAACATAGTAAATACTGAAAATAGCCATTTTTTCCAACTGTACTTGTGTCCACTCTATAAGTCAAACCGTTTCAGATATTTTTGTGAAACTTCCCCAAAATGTAAAGCATCATGAGGCGAGGTGCAGGACAAGAACCGTAACTCTTGCTTACCTCCTGGAGTTATGGCCTCTGAACATTGGCAAAATTGATTTATGAGAGGTTTACTAACTTTTGGAGCTTTGGCCCTTTGGATATTGAAAATAGTCATCTCAGTAATATATTCATGTCAACTTTATTTGGGGAAACACTGATGCACGTTCAATTTGAATCCATAAATAAATATTTTTATATTTTCGTGAAATTTCTCAGATGCAAAGCACCATCAGACGATGTGCAGAACACAAGAACCATAACTCTGGTTAACCTTTTGAAGTTATGGCCTTCTAAGCATAGTAAATATTGAAAATAGCCATTTCTACCATGTACTTGTGTCTGCTCTGTAAGCTGAAAACTGTTTCAGATATGTTGATGAAACTTCACACAACTGTAAAGCATCATGAGACAAAGTGCAGAACACAAAAACCAAAACTCTGGTTAACATGCTTTTGAAGTTATGGCCCTTTTTGGTTACTGAAAATAGTAATTTCTGATTACCTGTGTCCACTCTGTAACTTGAAATCTGTATGAGATATCTTCTTATGCAAATGTGTATCACCATGATATGATGTGCATAACACAAGAATCATGACTCTGAATTAGCTGCATTTGGAGTTACTGCCCTTTGAGCATTATAAATAGTGATCCTTGTGCCCTTTCTATAACTTGAAAACTGTTTCAGAGATTTTCTTACAGCCTTGCAAAAATGTAAAGCAACTTAAGTTGACATGTAGAACAGAAGAACCATAACTCTGGCTTAACTACTTTCTGAGTTGTCTCTGAATACTGAAAATAACAGTTTTTGTGATAACTTGTAGCTACTCTGCAGACTTAACAGATATATGACACTTGTTGGATGTAAGTGCAGGGCATGGACCAGTTCTAGCAGCACTTTTATTACCCACTAAAGCTGGCTTAAACATCTAAATTTAAACATTTTATGGATATGATAAGGAAATAATTTATAAAGAAAGGAACACTGCACTTATTCAAATATGTAATTATTCATCACAATAGAATCACAACTCTGTCAAATACAGCCTTCTGTGTCCTCATCTGCAAAAAGCTTTGAACATCTGCAGTAAAACTTCGTTATTGCTTGTTTACTATGCCTGATTCGAACTTGAATAGAGTCCTTGGGGAATTTACCTGTAACTTTGTTTGAATTGGGGTTTAACATCCCCGTTAACAATATTTAGGTCATTTTGGAGATGTTGCTTCCAATTTTGTGGGACTATTACTGAACATTGAGGTGAAATGACATCTCAAGCCCAGCCACCCAATGAAACCAAAGGGTTATATACATTGCAGTCTGACTCACACTGCTTTGCCTGGGAAGGCTTAATTCTTCTAAGCGGTTTACCAGTACTCGTGTGTGGTCAGTTTTAGCTCTGCGTGATGGAAGCACCATGCAGCCCAATCTATTTCTCCAAGCCCTGATGGGCTGGGGGGCAAATCTTGTAACTCCAGAAATCAATATATTTAGGATAATTTAAGGTTGATTTTTCTTATTTTATTTGAGAATGTATGGCATGTATACTCATCAGAACTGCTTCAATGAGGCAATTTTAACAATTACACATAATATACCTCTACTCTAAAGAGATAGAAAAAATATCCCAAAGTCATCCCAATTATGCCATCTGTCTTGGAACTAATATAAACTCTCAATGGCTCAAACTACTCCTATTTTGAACAAATTTTCATCGTCCAAAGATTACTGAGACATTAAAGTGTGACTGTGTACAGTGCAAAGCAAACTGATCAGGGGCCAGTTGTTCAAAAGTAACGATGTCGTTAGTTAAAGTTTAACATATCATTAAAACTTTCTTCAATTAATATGGCAAATATGCTAAAATTTTTGCTGAAAAAATGTGAGCTCTCATTTTTGCAGCAAAAATAACACTATATTAGATACTGTACTTGCTAGAACAGTTAATGATTTGACCACTAACAACCTTGTTAAGCAACAATGCTTTGAACAACTGGATCCAGATGTCCAGAGACACATTTGCTCCATATTCAAAATAATACTCCGCAGAACTATTCACCAGAAAGTAAAGGTGTTTGTATTAAAGTGTCTGATCCTGTAGTTTCAGTTCTTTTCCTTTTGTAAGGAATGACTTGGTATGATGAATTGTAACTGATGCTCTGATTGGCTAACACAGTTTCTTGATCTGAGTGAGTATTTGAGTGAGTATTTGAGTTTTACGTCCCACCAACAGCTAAGGTCATACGGAGACGGGACCTCGGTTTAAAGACTCATCCGAAAGTCTGGTTTCTTGATCTGACCAATGAGAATCATTACCAGCATTTGCTTCTGTATTTCTTTTTCTCTTATAAGGCATGATACTGCTATGAACCCTTGACAAGGTATTACTAGAATTATCATTGATTGCATATTCATTTTGACTGCTACTGTATTCTGAAAAAGGTAGAAGTGAGGTCTCAAGAGTCATCCGAGATTGTGCTTCTTTTCTAATACCATTACTGTTGTCTATGTGTTTCTTTCTGGCACTTTTAATTTGATCTAAAGAAGAGGAAGTGTCAGTCTGTTCGGAATGACCCTCTGTATTGACATGTGGTGTATGTTTCTGGCTATAGTCACCACCTGAGGTTTCTCCTCTTGGCCTTGATTTCCATTCTTTCTCAAAGTGTACCCTGTTGAAGAGAGAAAAAAATTCAAGTAAATAAATAAAACTTAAGGATTGAAAAAACAAAACGAAATGAATGTTCTCCTATACTTTTTCTTGCTTGTTTTCCTATAAGTTTCTTTGCAGATCTTGATAAAGTAAATGCCTGATTGATTTGAAGTTTAAGGTCCCCGTCAACACTGTAAATGTCATTTTAGAGATGTTGCTTCCAATTTTGTGGGACTTTTACCCGACATTGAGGTGAAATGACATCTCAAGCCCTGTCGCCCAATGAAACCAATAGGGTTTATAAGCATGGACGGGCCGACTCGTACCGCATTGCCTGGGCGGGCTTAGATCCTCTAAGCGGTTTACCAGTACTCGTGTGCGGGTCAGTTTCAGCTCTGCGTGGAAGGATCATGCAGCCCATCTATTGATAAAGTAAAACTGTAATATTATGATCTAGTGGAAACAGGCATATAGACTTTGTAACATGAGCAGCCAGTTCATATGAAATTTATGAAACAAAACTTTATATGAAATAATAACAACTCTCTGAATTCCATTATCAAACTGGCAGCCCCAAGCAAAACGGGGTTTCAAAGCATGTGCTTTCGGTAAAGACCAGCTTACTCAATCAGAATACAGCCTCCCCTGTCTGCATATATAGCTCATTATTGACAATATGAGGGTATCTTATGAAATCATAATGAACTTTGTTAAGGATACTTTCTGTTTTCCTGTTCTGAAATGACAGCAAAAACCTATCAGCTAGGCTGCATCAAGAGAAAAAGGGGTGTTGAAGCATATGTTAGAATCGAAATAGATCAGCTCTGGTGTGTGATTTTATGAGTAATAAATCACATTTTGTCGGTCAGTTGTAAGCAGACAAATCACTCCTGCTATGCACTCTTGACCTCAAAACTTTGATTTACTACTCAACAAATCATTTCTAGACCTGATCAATTTCTTTATAAAAAATAGCCATCGGAAGAGATGGCAAATCCCCCGACCAAAAGCCAATATGGCCTTCAGAAGATTGTTCACCAATAGAAAGTGCACCAGAATTAAACCAGCAATATATCACAAAAGCATTGCAGTTATGGCCATCACAAGATTATACTGTCAGGGGAGATAACTAAAAAACCAGGGCTCTCAGAATTGTGGTTCTTGCGCATGACATGCCTGCTTAAGCTCATGCATTTCAGTACAAAGTACCATCAATATGTCTCAAAGGGTGTTGGAGATCGCAAGACGGTCATACTGTTATATTGAACGGGTAGATAACTCAAATATTTATCATAGCACCCAGAATTGTGGTTCTTAGACAAGAACCGCCATTTCAACCTTGTATTCAATTGTGCCAAGTACCATCAATATATCTCAAAGGGTATTGGAGTTATGGCCATCAAAAGGTTATATTGTCAGGGGAGATAATTATAAAACCAGGGCACCACGAGTTGTGGTTCTTGCACATGAAACACCTCCTTAACCTCATGTACAACTGTACCAAGTACCATCAATATATCTCAAAGAGTATTGGAGATGTGGCCATCACAAGGTAGTGATTCTATATTACTGGAAGGGGGGATAACTCAAAAACCATGGCACCCAGAGTTGTGGTTCTTGTACATGACAAACCGTCTCGGCCTTGTGAACAACTGTGCCAGGTATCATCAATATATCTTAAAGGGTATTGGAGTTATGGCCATCACAAGGTAGTCACTCTATTTTATTGGAAGGGGAGATAACTCAAAAACCATGGCAGCCAGAGTTGTGGTTCTTGTGCATGACACGCTGTCTCAGCCTTGTGAACATCTGTGCCAGGTACCATCAATATATCTCAAAGGGTATTGGTGATTCTATATTACTGGAAGGGGGGATAACTCAAAAACCATGGCACCCAGAGTTGTGGTTCTTGTACATGACAAACCGTCTCGGCCTTGTGAACAACTGTGCCAGGTATCATCAATATATCTTAAAGGGTATTGGAGTTATGGCCATCACAAAGTAGTCATTCTATTTTATTAAAAGGGGAGATAACTAAAAAAGTATGGCATCCAGAGTTCTGGTTCTTGCGCATGACACGCTGTCTCAGCCTTGTGAACAATTGTGCCAAGAACTATCAATGAATCTCAAAGGGTATAGGAGTTATGGCCATCACAAGGTTGCGTCTACGGACGGACAGACGGACGGACGCCAGGCTGATCGCTATATCCCCCGAACCTATTCGGTCGGGGGATAATAAAAGGATATTTTTTCTTATTTCTACATAAAACCTGTGTTGTGTGTTCTTTGAGGTGTTTCTAATAAGTACTCTGAACATACGTTTCTGAAAAGGAATAAGGAAAACAATCCCTTTATTATCCTCATTTCTCCCCATTTTAAGGAGCTATGTTGGAAGGTAAGCTTACTTAGACTGGAGTCTTCTCCCTTTGCTCCAGACTCTTCCAAATGAAGGTAGCCAGTTCTGTGATGACTCGGCAGAATGATCAAACTTTGCACCAACTCGAGTGGCAGGCAATTTGGATTTCCTTACCCTCTCCACTGAAAAGAAACACAAAATGAAGAGACCCATTACAAGAGCTGTTATCAGACAGCATAGCTCACATGGAAAAGTGTCTTTGAGGCCATGAGCATATGTGGGGGTATTGCAAACCTTGGATCTATATCTATCATCATATCAAATATGAATTAAATATGAATGGTTTGGAAAGTATGAGCTCTGAAAAAAACTAAGTCTGTGATCTTGACCTTGAAATCATCAGCATGGCAAGGCTATTGCTGAATAAAACTTTGGACCTATATCTATCACCATACCAAATATGAACCAGATGATTTGGAAAATATGAAAAAAACTTGCTGAAAACTTTAAAATTAAAACTTTTTTAAGTCTGTGACCTTGACCTTGAGGTCATGGCCATGGGCAGGGGTAGTATTATTAAAGAAAACTTTGTTCCTACATTTATCATTAAACCAAATATGAACCAAACCTATCACACAGTTTGGAAAATATGAGCTGTTAAAAAATTGTTAACATAAAAATTTCTCTAAGTACCTGAATTGACCTTGAGGTCATTGGCATGGGCATGGGTATTGCTGATTAAAACTTTGGACCTATATCTATCATCACAGAAAATATGCACCAAATGAAACCTATGGTTTGGAAAATATGTGCTCTTAAAAACACTTTAATGCAAATGCGGATGCTAAAGCCAATTCCAATGCCAACACCGAGGTGGGGAATAGAGCAATAACTATTCCTGGACTTTGTCAAGGCAAGCTTAAAATGACCCTTAATATGACCCTTTATGTTCTGCAGCCAATAGAGCTAGATGCATGGCTTGCTGCATGAAGCTATCTCAAAGTCTTCACTTCATGTCTGTGAGCAGCAAAGGCTCCAGTGAGACTATGCTTATGTTCAGGCTCACCTATGTGACAAATACCAATTGGTCATAAGCAGGCTAAACAGTTTTATTAAGGGAATGGGAACACCTGGTAGATTTTTCCACCATTTTTCAAAGGGAAACAACTTTTGGGACTTCCTGTTCGCTTCTCTAGAAGCCCTGTCCCACTGAAAAAGGGGTCTACTTTTACAGGAAAGAATTTGCTCCTCAGGAGCAAATTCTTTCCTTTAAGAGTTGACCCCTATTGACATGGGAGACAAAAATACTTTAGGAGTTGCCTCCCCTGAAGGTGTACCCAATCCCCTTAAGATATGTGAAATATCCAGTTAGACATGCAGGCTGTCTGTATTTGCTACTTTCAGCCATTTTCTTGTTATAAGCAATCACTATTTCAGAAACAGGTGAGTGAGTGTTTGAGTTTTACGTCCCACCAACAGCTAAGGTCATAGGGAGATGGGGCCTCGGTTTAAAGACTCATCCCAAAGTCTGGAGAAACCCGGGATGGATCCTGCGACCCCTGGTTTACAAGGCGAGTAGTGTAACCACTACACCACGGAGGCTTCTTTCAGAAACAGGTATGCATGCAAACATTTCAGCAGAAGTTAAGATTAGACATTTCTGTTTCATCAATATTACATGTATTTCAAGAGAACTCTATGTAAATACGGTAAAAAAAAAATAGTGGTGATGACATTAGCATTTGTTTCAGCTCAGGTTAGGGAAGAGGACGCTGACATTTTAAACACTGAAAAAGGGGGACTAGTTAAAGAATGGATTCACCTTGCACATTTTTTCACCATTTTTACTATGGGACAACTTTCAGAAATTCCTATTTGCCTTCCTATAAACTGTTACCATCTGAAAATGGAGATCTATTCTTGAAGGAAAGATTTTGCTCTTCAGTAGCAAATTCTTTTCTTTCAAAGTAGACCCCTGTTGACATGGTAGAAAAATGTTTTTAAAAAGAGTTGCCTCCCTGAAGGTGCTTCCATTCTCATTAATGCATAACATTACTTAGCAATCCCTTATTTTTTATGTGAAATGCTGTCCATCATGAAACAAATACATTGTAACCTTTATCGCCGAAAAAAAAGAAAATTTTAAGATGAAAAATTGTGATATTTTTCTTATTTCTGCTCAAAATATAGATTGTGGGTACTCGTTAGAACCGCCTCATCGAGGCAGTTCTATCGTGTACCCACAATCTATATTATAGAGCAGAAATAAGAAAAATAAGGTTTACCCCTGCAAACCCCAGTTTTACTATATAAAAGTGGGGTTCAAGGGGGTCAAAATTATCTAGGCGTGTTTTCGTGATGTCTTCATTATTTGTACCATTACAAAGCAAAAAGTCAGCGTTAATTGACTCGCATGGGTTTTGTAAGAAAATCGGACCAGAAAATTTGCATTTCTGAATGAGTAATTATCATTTAAAATTTATACTCACAATGCTTTTCATAATCCTCTATTGTAGGTCCAATGCATCCTTTTGTATCTGAGCTTTTATCCTTTTGAAGCCATGGAGGTATTGCACCAGTGAAAACATTACCTTCACTTTCATCTTTCTCATCTCCCTGCCAGAAAGCATTACGAAAACATGCCTATTCAAATATATTTCAAATTTTACCACCAAAAAATGAAAATTTTCAGATAAAAAATTCTGACAATTTTCAAATTTCTACTCAAAACATAGATTGTGGGAACTTGTTAGAACCACCTGAAGAAAGCGGTTCTAACACATACCCACACTCTATGTTTTTAAGCAGAAATAAGAAGAAAAGTATACCCCTATAAACCCCAGTTTTATTATACAAAAGTGGGGTTTAAGGGGGGTGGGTCAAAATTATATAAGTGTGTTTTTGTGATGTTTTAATTTGAGTCAACACATCACAAAACCTACATTCTAATGCACTAATGTATGTAACGCAATGTCTCTTTGGATAATGTCAAAAATATGCGACAGTATATTCTACGATATACTGTCATCATGTAACATCACTATTCATTGGTTGTTATTTTGTTTTATGCAGCTCACTGTGCTTGCCATTTTCGGCAAAAAGAACATTTTTATACCCACGCAAACGAAGTTTGAAGGGGGTATATAGGAGTCAGCTTGTCGTCGTCTGTCGTCGTCGGTCCGTTACAAAAAACTTTAACATTGCTCATAACTTCCTTATTCTTTGACCGATTTCTTTAATATTCACACACCACACACCTTGCCACTAGTACTTAAGATTGATATACACAAACCTGACCTTGACCTTTACATTGACCTTGAGGATGCGGGGGTATAATTGGCGCCCGTTAGGCGGCAGCTCTAGTTTAAACAAAACAAGTGAAAAAGCGCATTAGAATGGGGATATCTGTATTGAAAATTGTTATTTGGGGAGGTAAATTGTCGGTTTTATGGTCACAAATTCTATTTTGACCACGCAGCTGATGTGTCGCTGTAAAACGAACTTTCTGACTGTAAAATAGAAGTGAAGGCAATGGTTTACCTCCCCAAATGACAATTTTCAATACAGTTATCCCCTAAGTAAGACTTTTGCAACCAACAAAGACTCAGATCAGCCTGAGTATCCTACCAGAATATTCGTTTCTTGCTCTTTGAATAACCCAACCACTATAAAAGGCTCATGTGAAGTGAAGACTGGTCAAACAGTGCAAATATGCAGCCTGATCTGAGTCTTTGATGGTTGTATAGGGGCCAGTTGTTCAAAACTAACAACGTCGTTAGTTAACGTATTGTTAAAACTTTGGTCATGTATTTTGGCAAATATGCTAATATTTTTGCTGAAAAAAATGTGAGCAGCTTTTGCAAATGCAAAAGCTGCTCACATTTTATCAGCAAAAATTCCAAAATTTTAGATAATGTACTTGGTAGAACAGTTAACAATATGACCACTAACGAGCATGTTAAGCTAACGATGCTTTGAACAACTGGCCCCTCTTTTTGTAGGTTTTGTTGCTCGCTGACTCATTCATAAATCATAGAATGTGACATAATTACAACTTTTTCTACCCAATTTTTTTCAAGGGACACAATCCTAGTAGGTAAATAATTTGCTTCCTTGGTTACAAGGGGTCTGATTGATTGTGTTGGGGTTTAACCCTTTTTGAACCTAATGGTCTCATTGCATGAGTGAATTTCGAAATTTAGGGTAACAGGTTGTGTTATCCTTAAAATTTATTCAGAAAATAGCTGAACTTTTTGCAAATAGTGTAGGCCCTGATCAGATGCCACATTCTGCGGCATCTGATCTGGGCCTGCACTGTTTGCCAGGGTCCCCATTTTGGGATTTCCAGTATAAAATGGGTTAACCCTCAACCTTTACCAGCTGCAAGTACAGCAGGTCTTGCCCATCTGTAAAGCAAAATCAGTTGGATGTCCAAGTAATGCAAGATACACAACCCGACCACCCCTAAAATGATACATTTCTTTTCTGTATCAGGGTAGAATCAAAATAATTTTTTCTCATTGTATTTTATCATGATTAACACATGCTAACAGGCAGCCGCAAACATGAATTCACTCTGCTTCGCTGTCATTAACCCTTTTTGTACCAAATGGAATCTTTCTCCTTATACATGTATATACTCGAAGTCCATTCCAAAATTAAGGGGTGTCAGCTTGTGTTTTCTTCAAAATTTACTTGGAAAATGTCTTAACTTTTCGCAAACAGTGTAGGCCCTGATCAGACGCCGTGTTCTGCGGCGTCTGATCTGGGTTTGCACTGTTTTCCACTTACCCCTTTTGGGGTTTCCGGTACCAAATAGGTTAATTACAATTTTGCAATGTACCATCTAACAACATGTTAATCACGATAAAACAAGGTAAGGAAAAGTTATTACTGAAATACGATAACAAAAAGCCATTGTTTTATAGATTCAACCGATACAGAAAATTCTACAGAAGATGGCAATCTCATTTTTTTTTTCTTTTTTTTTCAGCAAAAATAAGGATTGACAGTTCATGTGAATTGTCTACCAAGCAGACAATTCACATGTAATGTCAAGCCTTTTTTCACTGAAAACTAAGGAAAAAATGTTTTGCAAATGCAATCTGCTATACAGCTTACTGCTTAGAGGATTAACCCATTGAATACTAGTGGACTCTTCTATTGCTATATGATAGTGAGTGAGTGTTTGAGTTTTACGTCCCAACAGCTAAGGTCATACGGAGATGGGACCTCGGTTTATAGACTCATCTGAAAGTGTGGAGAAGCCCGGGATCAATCCTGCGATCCCCGGTTTACAAGGCGAGTAGCGTAACCACTACACCACGGAGGCTTCTGCTGTGTGTGTGTGAATTCGGGTTTAACGTCGCTTTCAACAATTTTTCAGTCATATCACGACGGTGTCTGGTTGCGACAGGCTGCTATATGTAAGACAAGTCTGTTTGTCTTATAATGGGTGGCAGGCCTATTTTTTATTCTATTTTTTATGGAAAATTCTGAAAGCAAATAGTGCAGGCCTTGATCAGACGCCGCATGGTACCCTTTTAGGGGTTTCCCACCTACAATGGGTTAAGACTAGCTATGCAGCTAAGCACTTACTCTGACCTCGAGGTTATACCGTACAAATAAACAAAGGGGGCATGATGGCCCTGGATCACTCACCTGATCCATAGAGTAACAAGTGGGCCCCGGGGAGGGCCATTATTGATCCCAGGGCTATAATGTGCATAATGTTGAGGGAGGTCTAAAAAGGTGATGCTTCATACCAAATATCAACAAAGGCTATAATTTGAACAATCTTGGCAAAGGTCCACTACTTGAAGCTACACACCAAATATCAAAGACCTGGGCCTTGCGGTTTCAGAGAAGAATTTTTTTTAAAGATATTCCCTACATAAGCCTATGTAAAACCAAATGGCCCCGAGGCGGGGCATTTTTGGCCTCAGGGCTATAATTTAAACACTCTTGATAGAGGTCTACTATATGAAGCTTCACATCAAATATCAAAGACCTGGGCCTTGCTGTTTCAGAGAAGAAGATTTTCAAAGATTATCTCTATATAAGTCTATGTAAAACCAAAGGGCCCCCGGGCAGGGGCATTTGTAGCCCGAGGGCTATAATTTAATCCATGTAAAACCAAAGAATCTCGGGGTGGGGGCATTTTTGTCGTTTAACATGCCACACTGCATGCTGTCTTTTTTGCTAAAATTTACTAAATATTTGCAAAACCCCTTGATTGTTTTGAATTGCGGTATAAACTAAATACATGATTAGTGTCTTTATAATAAAATGTAATCGGTTTGCCGCGACAATTTTATAGAGGCTTGCTAAAGCTCGCCCCTATCTACGGCTCACCGATTATATTTTATTATTAAAGACACTAACCATGTATTTACTATATTAGGAAACATAAAGAACTATACATACCTGTATCTGTACACAGGTCAACCCATTAGCATAAGCAGACACAGTTCTCTTCCCAGCAACTCTATCTTCAGTCCGTCTGCTACTGCCTGGCAATATGCCAACATCTGTGGCTACTATCTTAGACTATACATATTCAGGAAGCCAAATCATAAAGCAAAAGAATACACACAAAATTTCTTGAAAGAACCTTCACCCTTAAAATGCCAATCTCTCAAATACAGCAGTAGACATTTTCAAACATATTGTACTTTTTCAGAGAAAATAAGAACAGACATTTCATGTGAATTATCTGCAAGGTGGACAATTTGCTTGAAATGTCAAGCCTGAATGTCTCTGAAGCAGACAATTTGCATGAAATGTCAAGCCTGATTTTCTCTGAAGCAGACAATTTGCATGAAATGTCAAGCCTGATTTTCTCTGAAGCAGACAATTTGCATGAAATGTCAAACCTGATTTTCTCTGAAATACAACAAAAATTATGTTGTCTGTTTCAGAATTTAGTTTGGCATTTTATGAGTTAATGTGCATTCTGCTAGAAGAGGTTTCCAATTAATAATTTAATAAACCATTAATTAACTTGGTCAAAAGTATAAATATTCAAATTTTGTTCTGAAGCCCAATGCTTGAAACCTTTAAGGGAGGCAACTCTTTTTAAAAATACTTTTGTCTCTCTTATCAACAGGTCTCCTCCTGAAGGAAAGAATTTGCTCCTTGGCAGACTTTTTTAGAGTGTTTCAGTGAAAATAGGAAGTTACAAAAACTGCCTCCCTTGCCAAAATGGCAGTAGCAAATGGTTAACAACTGAACTGCAGATTTTCATCTGATCTAGAAACATGGCCAATTCTTTTGTCCCTAGGCAATTTTCTAGTGATTTATTTTTTTTTATCTTGAAAATGTGTGTTGTGTGTACGCGTTAGAATCGCCTCCATGAGGCAATTCTAATGAGTACATATGACATACCTTTATTTTAAAGAAGGACAATATTGCCTTATTATGCCTCCTGGCCTGATTAACCTTCAGTGGCTCAAACTATCCTTGTCTCAAACTCAAACAAATTTTCATAATCCCAACAATGTTTGAGTTATTAAAGTTTGACTGAACATGCATGTACACACACAACACAATCTGAATACTATAAGCCACCCAGCTTTGACCAAATAGATATGTCATTCTAACAGTATCCTTTATCCTACTGAATATATTCATTTAACCACACCCATTTCCGACTACCCACCAATCAAATCACTTGATATAACATATTCATTCAATTCACAAACTGCATGACAAACAGTGCAGATCCTGATCAGATGGCTATCTGATCAGGATCTGCATTGTTTGCAAAGATAGGGATTATCATGTTCAACAGGATAAGGGTTAAAAACAAAGTGCAATGCATTGATTGGTAAGTCTATAAAGAAAAGCAGGTTTACGATATTTTTCAATGCTTTCTTAAAAGTTCATAGCCTATCTGTATTTACATAATAATTAGATTAGAATCAGGTGTAGTAGTTGCAGTTAAGATTGACAGGACAGAGCTATCATTTGCACCTGCCTTAGGAATATTCCATTTACAAAAAAAGGTAAACCAAGTCACCTGATTATCCCATTTTGTACCAGAAAACCCAAAACGGATACCCTGGCAAACAATGCTGGCCCAGATCAGTGGCGTCTGATCTGGGCCTACACTGTTTGCAAAAAGTTCACCCTTTTTCCAAACAAATTTTGAAAACAAAACCTGACAACCCTAAATTTTGAAATGGACTCCAACCATATATAAGGAGGAAGATTCCATTTGGTATAAAATGGGTTATGTGAGTTCAATGAAAACACAAACAAAGCTATTAACTATATGGCCATTTGGTCTACTTGCAAAAAGCATGTGAAAGGCACTCTACCAGATCTTCTTGTGGACTCAAGCGAATTTGACATATGTACAATACCTGTATTACCCTGCCCTGCCAGTCTAATAAATACTATACTATGTAAGAATTTTATAAAATAGTTTATTAAAGAAGTACAAAAATAACATTAATAGGTGATCTGCTTGTTTGTTTGAAGTTTAACAGACCAATCAACACTATTTACGTCATATTGAGCCAGTCAATTTACCTAACCACACTTTTCCTGGGCAGGCCTATACATAAGCTGTATACCATTACAGTGCAAATTCTTTCACCAGAAACTGACAACTGCCCTTCTTGAATCAATGGAAGGCAGAGAAAGACCATAGAAAAGATTTCATGAACAATCTCCACAAAAGAATGTTCATGAACCAGGCAGGTATTGAACCAATGACCTCCTGATCATCAGTCAAACATGCAGCTGACGGAGCTACCAAGGCCAGCAACATTTAACAGGCGAATGCAAACATCCGAACAATCAATAAGCATTCCTTCTCCCACATATGACAACAGAATCTTCCTCCTAATAGCTTTGGAACATTATTTCCATGTGGCTGTGCAGGCTGATCTGAGCCTTTTTCAGTTGCATGACACATAGGTTTGTTGTGCCTATGTCAGTTGCATGACACAGGTTTATCATGCCTTCGTCAGTTGCAGTATACATAGGATAATCGTGCTTTGGTCAGTTGCACAACACTTGTTAATCGTGCCTTTGGCAGTTGCACTAAATATAGGTTATTTGTGCCTTTGTCAGTTGCGCCAAACATATGATAATCGTGCTTTTGTCAGTTGCACAACACTTGTTAATCGTGCCTTTGACAGTTGCACTACATATAGGTTATTTGTGCCTTTGTCAGTTGCGCCAAACATATGATAATGGTGCTTTTGTCAGTTGCACAACACTTGTTAATCGTGCCTTTGGCAGTTGCACTAAATATAGGTTATTTGTGCCTTTGTCAGTTGCGCCAAATATATGATAATCGTGCTTTTGTCAGTTGCACAACACTTGTTAATCGTGCCTTTGACAGTTGCACTACATATAGGTTATTTGTGCCTTTGTCAGTTGCCCCAAACATATGATAATCGTGCCTTTGTTAGTTGCATGCACTCAGGTTAATCGTGCCTGTCAGTTGCATGACACATAGGTTTATCATGCTTTTGTCAGTTGCACTACACATAGGCTAATTGTACCTTTGTCAGTTGCATGACACATAGGTTTATTGTGCCTTGTGCCTTTGTCACTTGCATGACACATAGGTTTATCGTGCCTTTGTCAATTGCACTACACATAGGTTAATCCTGCCTTTGTCAGTTGTATGACACATATGTTTATTTTGCTTTTGTCAGTTGCACTACACATAGGTTAATCCTAACCTTGTCAGTTGCACGACACATAGGTTTGTCGTGCCTTTGTCAGTTGACTACACATAGGTTAATCCTGCCTTTTTCAGTTGCATGACACATAGATTAATCCTGCCTTTGTCAGTTGCACGTGCCTTTGTCAGTTGCAAGACACTTAGGTTAATTGTGCCTTTGTCAGTTGCATGACACTTAGAAGATCCAAGCCTGCCCAGGCAAAGCGGTGCGAGTCGGCCCGTCCATGCTTTTAAACCCTATTGGTTTCATTTGGCGGAGGGCTTGAGATGTCATTTCATCTCAATGTTGGGTATAAGTCCCACAAAATTGGAATCAGCGTCTCCAAAATGACCTTTACAGTGTTGACGGGGACGTTAAACCTCAAATCAAACAAATCAAACAAATGCATGACACATAAGTAATTCATGCGCAGGCTCATTTCTCATGAAAAAAAAAACACTAAAAGAGCTGACAAACCAGAAAAGGGGACTAAATGAATGATATGTTCCCAGGTAAGGTTCAGCAAAACTTCCACTGGCAACTAATAGGGCTAGATGCATGATTTCTCATGAAGCTAGCTCAAGGTATTTTATACAACTCCGTGAGCAGCAGAGGCTCAGGCCCCTAGGTTATAAAACTTTTTTCATGCTCAACTCACTTGAGCATGAAAATTACAATGCTTATGTATATTAAAATACAGATAAAATAGGAAATGTTTCTGCTTAGATTGATAGAAGCTAATATTTATCCTGCTCATAAATATTAAAATGCCAACAATTGTTGGCATTTTAATATTTATGAGCAGGATAAATTTCATGCTCAGTTGAGTTTAGCATGAAAGAAGTTTTATAACCTTTGGGCCTGGCTCACCTGCACATATATGTTAGGGTTTTGCAGTCATCTATGCAATAGTGACCCTTATCTCATGAGCTGGATAATTATATGTGTAAATATACTTGGTGTACAGCACCCCCGTCCATCTGGGCTTGGAGAAATAAATTGGGCTGCATGGTGCTTCCGGGCAGATCTGAAACCCACTCAATTTAAGTACTGGTAAACCTCTTAGGTCTAAGCCTGCCCAGGAAAAGTGATGTGAGTCTGACAACTCCTGAAACCCTAGTAGTTTCTATAGGCAGTAGGTCTTGAGATGTCATTTCAACTCAGTGTCGGTTAGCCCCAGCCCATCGAGGCTTGAAGAAATGGGCTGCATGATGCTTCCATGCAGAGCTGAAACTGACCCGCACACGAGTACTGGTAAACCGCTTAGAGGATCTAAGCCTGCCCAGGCAATGCGGTGCACGTTGGCCCATCCATGCTTATAAACCCTATTGGTTTTATTGGGCGGAAGGGCTTGAGATGTCATTTCATCTCAATGTTGGGTAAAAGTCCCACAAAATTGGAAACGTCTCCAAAATGACCTTTACTGTGTTGACGGGGACATTAAACTTCAAATCAAACAAATAAACAAACATCTCAGTGTCAGGTGAATGTTCCACAAAATCAAAATCAATGTTTTCAAAATGATCTAAATAGTGTTGATGGGAACGTAAAACCTCAGCTCAAAACAAACCAAAAACATGGGTGTACAAAAATATTAGTAATGGATACAGCTCAATAAAAGGTTTTCCATAGCAACTTCATGGCTATGCAGCAGCACCAACCTTCTGAACTTCTGATTGGATAAAATTCTGTCTCTGGAACTCACTGTAACTAATAGTAGAAGCAACCTGAAAATATACGCAGAAAAGGTTATTATGCCAAATAGTCATATACCATAGACAAGCATCATGAGATAATGTGATATTAGCATGAGCAGCAAGAAAAGGCTCAGGGGCCAGTTGTTCAAAGCATCGTTAGCTTAATGAACTCGTTAGTAGTCAAATTGTTAACTGTTCTAGCAAGAACAATATCAAAAATTTTGTTATTTTTGCTGAAAAAATGTGAGCAGCTTTTGCGGAAGCAAAAGCTGCTCACATATTTTCAGCAAAAAATCTAGCTTATTCACTATATTTAATGATCAAAGTTTTAACAATATGTTAGCTAACCACGTTGTTAGTTTTGGACAACTGGTCCCTGATTAGCCTGCATATCCCGGTAGTCTAATCAGTGCCTCCACTGTCTGCATAAAGCTTCAACATACCGTAAAAATCCTAAAAAATCAGACACCTTGATCATTAAGGTAAGATACCTTGAGGATTTGCTGTAATCCTCCTAAAATGTTAACAAGTTTGTTACACGATTCTGCAATGAGTCCAAAAGGTGCAAACAGAATGGCAAACAGTGTAGATTCTGATCAGGAGCAGTCTGATGTGGGTCTGCACTGTTTTCTTGGGCCTGACTGTCCCACTACTTAGGATCATTACAGTACCTCAGTCTATCTCCAGAGTAAACAGTAATACACACCCGGACCTCGTTATAGCATGGTTCGTAACAGCATGAATTCGGATATAGCATGGTTTTGCTTTGGACCCCATTTTTTCCCCAACTAACATTTATAAGTATAATCCAAGGTTTCTACCAATTTTCAAGCACAACATCTTTATTTTCCTCCAACTTTTAACTGCGGTAATACAGTAGCTAACACAGTCTATAAAGTTACTTTTTGATGTTTATTGCAGGCCTCCAAACATGCCAGAACACCTTATCAATTAGCAATTTAATATACAGTATCTAAAATCATTTAACTTGACATGCATGATAAACATGAGCTGCCATGATCAAAAGTGTCGTCTTAGCAAGGTAAAGAGATTAAACAGTGCATTTTATTTCAGTCTACATTACTCAACCTGAATAACATATTATCACCTTCTGCTATGGAAAGACTCTTAAATCACTGTTCAGCAGGAATTTTTAAACACTGATGCAGACAATGGTTCCCGATGCTCAGTTACAACAAAGGAAGCCGGGAATCAGCTATCAAAGATGACATCATGAGCTTTCAGATTCGATGATTTTCTGGATTTAAACATGGTCTATCAGCTGGTTTCGATTAAAATGACTTGTTTGACTTGATGGGCCATTTGATCAGTTCTGAAGACATTTTAGTTGGGAATATGGTAATTAACTGGACCGCATGTCATCTTGAATGGAAAACTATTGATCACCACGGTGTCAATGGCTGATCTGTGACAAATACGGTCGGCATTTCTAACATGATTCGGTTAACTAGCACGCTCTGTTGGTTGGACCCGGAGTTCCGTGTCATAACAAGGTTAAGGTGTTCCTTGTACGTGGCTGTACAGATGCCCAGTCTCATGTGTGTCCTCAAGGGCTAGATATTCTCAAATGACACTTCTCATTCCTATTATAATTGGAGCAAGTAATCAAAGAGTATAAGAATCTGATATGGGGTTCTGTTGTAGATGAGCGTTTCCAACCCAAGGGATGACCGTGCTGAGCGGCGCCGAGGCTACGCCGAGGTTCCGCTCAGCACGGTCATCCCGAGGGTTGGAAACGCTCATCTACAACAGAACCCCATATTGGATTCTTTTTCTTGCACAACACCTCCAGTTAGTTTTGACAGCTCGCACATGTATATTGTTTTCACAATAAAAGTAGTGCGGAAGTAGTTCCGACAGTTGAATAGAATTGAAGCGCATTTATGTTAGTTGCCTGGGTCGGAACACCAGGGTCAGAACATAAATTTCTATCCCAGGGTAAAATCACGGATTTCCTTGTCTGGTGTGCAAGAATATGCGTATCTTCAACCAGGACCATATCACAAAACTTTATTCCTTGCCTTCATCCCTTCTTCTCTCATTTCCCGTTACACTCACTTTTGACTAAAATTTCAGTGTCCTAATTTTTGCCTCCCAGTCCTAACTCAAAGACATGACCTGGAGGTTACAGCATTGCAATATACATATCATGTATGTGTGCGTTTCACTTTTAAGTCCCACCAAAATTAAGGTAATATGGAGATGGGACCATGGTTTAAAGACTCATCCCAAAGTCTAGAGAAGCCCAGAATTGAACATGCAATCCCTGGTTTATGAGGCCAGTAACGTAACCGCCACACAATGTGAGGCTTCTATACACATCATGTGACACATCACGTTTGCAATATTGTGAAAGTAGATAGACAAGACCTGTCACTTGGCAGGGTAGCTTGCTTTCTTTTGAATAGTCTGTTTGCAAAGGTAGGGGTTATTGTGGTTCACCAGAGCACTGCTAAATAGCACTAAACCTATATCAAAGTGATTGTTTGCTTGTTTGAGTTTTATGTCTCGCCAACAACTAAGATCATATGAAGAAGGGACTTAGGTTTAAAGACTCATCTGAAAAGTCTGGAGACAAGCCAAGAATGAACTAAATCTACCTTAGGACTTATCTTGCTGAATATTCATTTAAGCCACACGCATTTCTGTCTATCAACCAATCAAATTACATGATGTAATTTATTGCTACAAACTCATAAACTGAATGCCAAACAGTGTAGATCCTGATCAGATGGCTTCTTCAGAAGCCATCTGATCTGGATCTACACTGTTTGCAAAGATAGGGTTGTCACAAACAGCAAGATAAGGGTTAAGACTTGGAAAATATGCGTTCTCAAAAGCCTAAAAGGAATGTGCATTGACAAAGGCAAAAGTTAATTCAACCAACCAATAGTCCAATAGCATAAGGGAACTTGATTTAGATTCAGACATCACTGCATTTCTTTAAAAAAAAGAAGTTTGCCCACTTAGCTTTGATTGTCTATTATGGCAAATACACTAAAACCACTGCATAAGATATTGTTCTTCCTAGAACAGTTAACGTTTAACCCATTTTATACTGGAAACCCTAAAACTGGTAGTTGGCAAACACTGTAGGCCCAGATCAGACGCCGCAGAACATGGCGTCTGATCAGACCCTACACTGTTTGCAAAATGTTCAGCCAGTTTCCAAATAAACTTTGAAGAAAACACAACCTGAAACCCCTAAATTTCAAAATGGAATCCTGCTATATGTAAGGAGGAAGATTCCGTTTGGTACAAAAAGGGTTAATAGAAAACTGAGTTTGTGAACAAATGTTTTGAACAAATGGACCCAGAATTGTTCAGTTTTTTACATCACTTATACAAACCTTTTTCCTCTCCATGTCTTTTGCTTTCTGAAATCTTTTCACAGCCAGAAATGATGCTTTTTTGAAACTGAAATACCAAAAAAAAAAAAATCAAAGTCAATTTGAGTTGTTGTTTGTGTGTTTCTTTGGAAATTAACAGCCCAGTAAACATTATTAAGGTCATATCGAGCCGGTCAGTTGCCCTAACCAGACTTTTCCTGGCCAGGTTCATAAATAAGCGGTTAACCAGTACAGTGCACATTCTTTCACCAGAAACTGACAACTGCCCTTCTTGCTATATATAAGGTAGAAGATTCCATTTGGTACAAAAAGTGTTAAAGCAGGCAAGACAATAAGAATTTCATCTGCTATGCAAGTAATGAGTTAATATACAGAATTTCAAAGTTTGTGATCTTGATCATCCTTTCTAAAATACTGTTGTTGCCTGTTCACTGTGTTGTTTTGGAGTTTAACACCCCAGTCAACACTGTTGTCATGTTGATCCAGTCAGTTAACCTACCCACAGGCAATTTTCTATCCTCTTCATTTTTTTCTTCTTTTGTTTTTGATGTAGGTTTACAGCCCTTTCAAGAGTATTTCACTTATATCAAGTTGATACTTAGAGTTGGACAAGAAACCAGAGAAAAACAATATTGACACAACCTTTGATGCAGAACTTGACATCTCAGTTTGTATCTCTCAGCTGTTCACCACTTCTAGATGCCTTCCATAGCTCCAGAACAGGCTGGATATCATTACATCACGCTAACAAGTCCGTGAAATAAACACCCCCTTAAACCCCACTTTATATAGAGAAAACTGGGGTTTACGGGGGTAAACATTATTTTCCTTATTTCTGCTCCAAGACATAGGTTGTGGGTACTCGTTAGAACCGCCTCAATGAGGCGGTTCTAACGAGTACCCACAACCTATGTTTATAGTATAAATAAGAATAATATCACAAATTTTCTTCCGAAAATTGACCCTTTTGGAGATGTAAAAATGCACTATGACGCACGGGTGTGTTATCGTAACGATAACACACCCATGTGAGATACTGCATCTTTCACTTCTCCAAAATGGCTACTTTTCCGATGAATATTTGTGATATTTTTCTTTTTTAAACTCCAAATATAGTTTGTGGATGTTTGTTAGAACCCCCTCATTGAGGTGGTTCTAACAAGTACCCACAATCTATGTCTTGGAGCAGAAATAAGCAGAATAATGTATACCCCTGTAAACCCAAGTTTTCTCTATATAAAGTGGGGAATAGAGGGGTGTTCATTTCACGGACTTGTTAACATGATAATGGGCATAATTATAGGATAATTTTCATATTTCTCCATAAAAACGTATGTTGTTGGTACTTGCTAGAATTGCCTCATCGATTCTAACAAGTACCCACCAGGGCTGGGTATCAGCCCATATAGTTGTATCATGATTTAAAGTATACAACTGGAGAACAGTTACAGCATGTGCCACCACGTGATAATTTTTTGGACAAAAATTGCAACTGAAGCATTTCAACACAGTCTAGAAACCCAAACTCACATTTGACACATCATGACACTGCTCCACTCCACCCAGGTGTAAATGGGTAGCAGTGGTGTATAGGCCACTGCCTCTCTAGCGCGCGCGTGAAAACACCCGGAATGAGTGTTTGAGAGCGATTCAATAAGCTTACAGCTTTCATCGCAATCAAACTAAAATAAATTAGTATAAACTAAACTCACATTTCCCAATCCCCATCAGCGAGAAGAAAACTGGCTTTTAGCTTCTTATCTGTGAGTAAATTGTCCCAGAAGAACTGTACTGTGTGCTCTTTGTGGCCAAGGCTGAAAAAATAATCCCATAATGATCCTAAATATTGGGACAGACAGGCCTGAGCAAACAGTGCAGACCCAGATCAGACTGCTCCTGAAGGAGCAGTCTGATCAGGGTCCACACTGTTTGCCATTCCCTCTGCACGGTTTGGACTCCTTGCTGGATCCTGAAACAAATTTGTTAAAATTTTAGGAGAATTACAGCAAGTCCTCAAGGTGTCCGATTTTTTTAGGATTTTTATGGTACATAGGTTGCATTAATATTACTCATTGCATAGAATCATAAATGAAAACAACAATTCTAAAGAAGGCAATGTCATACGTATATGCATTTCAGCATTAGGGTGAAAGCTAGGGTTGTCCCAAATGTTGACAACTTTAAGACGAATGAGCAGATGGAAAATCGGACGCCTATATCCTATCATGATTACTGGTAAAGCAGGCGAAATAAATGATTGTGCATAAAAAAACTATGGATACTGAAAAATAAAATTTGAGTCAACAACAGGACTCTTAGCATTCTCCTATTTCAAATATACTTATACTGCAAACTAACAGGGCTAGACACATGGCTACCTCAGTCTATTCTCGCCCCGCCCATCGGGGCTTGGAGAAATAGATATGGTTGCATGGTGCTTCCACGCAGAGCTGAGTGAGTGAGTGAGTGAGTGAGTGTTTCAGTTTTACGTCCCACCAACAGCTAAGGTCATACGGAGACGGGACCTCGGTTTTAAGACTCATCCGAAAGTCTGGAGAAGCCTGGGATCGAACCTGCGACCTCTGGTTTACAAGGCGAGTAGCGTAACCACTCGACCACGGAGGCTTCTACGCAGAGCTGAAACTAACCACACAGGAGTACTGGTAAACCGCTTAGAAGGACCAGGCAAAGTGATGTAAGAAAGACTGCCAAATGCATGCAAGCCTATTGGTTTCACTGGGTGGCAGGGCTTGAGATATCATTTCATCTCCATGTCGGTTAAAAGTCCCACAAAATTGGAAGCAATGTCTCCAAAATGACCTAAATAGTGCTGACAGGGACTTTAAACATCAATTCAAACAAACAAAACTCCGCCTATTCATTCAGCTCAGACGTAGGTGGCTAGAATGTTAACCGATTTTGTACCGGAAACCCCAAAATGCGTAGTTGGCAAACAGTGCAGACCAAGATCAGATGCCGCAGAACGTGGCATCTGATCAGGGCCTACACTGTTTGCAAAATCGTTCAGCCAATTTCCAAGCAGATTTCAAAGAAAACACAACCTGACACTCCTAAATTTTGAAATGGACTCCTTGTTTATATAAAAATAGCCATCGGAAGAGATGGCAAATCCCCCGACCTAAAGCCAATATGGCCTTCAGAAGATTGTTCACCAATAGAAAGTGCACCAGAATTAAACCTGCAATATATCACAAAAGTATTGCAGTCATGGCCATCACAAGACTATACTGTCAGGGGAGATAACTAAAAAACCAGGGCACTCAGAATTGTGGTTCTTGCGCATGACATGCCTGCTTAAGCTCATGTATTTCTGAACAAAGTACCATCAATATGTCTTAATAGGGTATTTGAGATATGGTGATCACAAGCTGGTCATACTGTTATATTGGAAGGGTAGATAACTCAAATACCACAGCCCCAACAGTTGTGTTTCTTGCACATGACACCCCTTCTGTACCTTGTATACAATTGTGCCAAGTTCCTTCAATATATCTCAAAGGGTGTTGGAGTTATGGCCATCACAAGGTTATATTGCCAGGGGAGATAACTAAAAAACCAGAGCACCCCAGAGTTGTAATTCTTAAGCATGACACACCTGCTTAACCTCATGTACATCTGCATCAAGTACCACAAATATGTCTCAAAGGGTATTGGAGGTATGATGATCACAAGGTTTTCATACTGTTATATTGGAAGGGGAGATAACTCAAATATCATAGCACCCAGAGTTGTGTTTGTTAGGCATGAAGCGCCATCTCAACGTTGCATACAATTGTGCCAAGTACCATCAATATATCTCAAAGGGTATTGGAGTTATGGCCATCACAAGGTTATATGGTCAGAGGAGATAATTAAAAAACCAGGGCACCCGGAGTTGTGGTTCTTGCACGTGACACACCTGCTTAACCTCATGTACAACTGTACCAAGTATCATCAATATATCTCAAAGAGTGTTGGAGATGCGGCCATCACAAGGTAGTGATTCCATATTATTGGAAGGGGAGATAACTAAAAAACCATGGCACCCAGAGTTGTGATTCTTGTGCATGACACACCGTCCCGGCCTTGTGAACAACTGTGCCAGGTATCATCAATATATCTTAAAGGGTATAGGAGTTATGGCCATCACAAGGTTGTCACTATATTTTAAAGGAAGGGGAGATAACTCCAAAACCATGGCAACCAGAGTTGTGGTTCTTGTGTATGACACCCCGTCTCAGCCTTGTGAACAACTTTGCCAGGTAACATCAATATATCTCAAAGGGTATTGGAGTTATGGCCATTACAAAGTAGTCATTCTATTTTATTAAAAGGGGAGATAACTAAAAAAGTATGGCATCCAGAGTTCTGGTTCTTGCGCATGACACGCCGTCTCGTCCTTGTGATTAATTGTGCCAAGAACCATCAATGAATCTCAAAGGGTATAGGAGTTGTGGCCATCACAAGGTTGTCACTCTATTTTATTGGAAGGGGAGATAACTCCAAAACCATGGCAACCAGAGTTCTGGTTCTTGTGCATGACACGCCGTCTCAGCCTTGTGAACAACTTTGCCAGGTATCATCAATATATCTCAAAGGGTATTGGAGTTATGGCCATCACAAAGTAGTCATTCTATTTTATTAAAAGGGGAGATAACTAAAAAAGTATGGCATCCAGAGTTCTCGTTCTTGTGCATGACACGCCGTCTCGTCCTTGTGATTAATTGTGCCAAGAACCATCAATGAATCTCAAAGGGTATAGGAGTTATGGCCATAACAAGGTTGCGTCTACGGACGGACGGACAGACGGACGGACGGACGGACGGACAGGCGGACGGACGGACGGACGGACGGACGCCAGGCTGATAGCTATATCCCCCGAACCTATTCGGTCGGGGGATAAAAAGGAAAATTCCATTTGGTACAAAAAGGGTTAAAGTAAAAGGCAGCAGGGATTAAGAGTAAAAAAAAATAGCCATCGGAAGAGATGGCAAATCCCCCGACCAAAAGCCAATATGGCCTTCAGAAGATTGTTCACCAAAAGAAAGTGCACCAGAATTCAACCAGCAATATATCACAAAAGTATTGCAGTTATGGCACAAGATTATACTGTCAGGGGAGATAACTAAACAAGAGGCCCATGGGCCACTATGCTCACCAGAGCTCAGGTGGGCACTGCCAAATTGCAGCCATGTATTTTAACATGATATCATTTTAATCTGCCAAATGAACCCCCATATCCAAATGGCATCAATGTGGACTCAGTATATGATACATTAGGCCTTTTATGAAGTAGAGGGGGTGGGGCATGGACCCAATGGAGCCCTGGTTGGTATCACTAAATGTGTCTTATCACAAAGAACAAGAATATATATGGTTTAGCAGTGGGGATCTGCATGGCTGGAGATAAAAGTGGAGGGGTTGGAGCATGCCCTGTCGTTCCCAGGAAAGCCCAAGATTGTTGTCCCTAAATGTGTCTCATCATAAGGACTAAGTATATATATGGTTTAGGGGTGGGAATTTGAACGGTTTCCAAGATATCCTTTCATGAAGTGATAGAGGAGAGGACTGGCCCCTGGGACACCCCTACAGTAGGTGTGCTAATAAAAAGGAACAAGAACATATATGAATATGGGGTGGGGATTTGAATGGTTTCTGAAATATATGGCCTTTTATGAAGTGGAAGGGCGGGGCACATTGCCTCAGCACAAAGAGACCCCAAAGTTGGTGTGACTGAATGAGTCTTATCATAAGGAACAAGAATATATATGGTTTAGGGGTGGGGATCTGAACTATTTCTGAGACATGTGGCTTTTAATGAAGTCAAGCGGTGGAGCAAGGCCCGGGCATGCCCCGGGGACTCACAAGCTGGTGTCAATGAATGTGCCTTATCATAAGGAAGATGAATATATATGGTTTAGGGGTGGGGCTCTGAACAGTTTCTGAGATATAAGGCCTTTTGTGAAGTGCAGGGGTGGGGCAAGGCCCAGGGAGACCCCCAGGTTGGTGTCAATGAAAGTGTCTTATCATAAGGAACAAGAATATATATGGTTTAGGGGTGGGGATCTGTAAGGTTTCCGAGATATTGTGATATTATGAAATGGAGGGGGTGGGGCATGGCCCCAGCACATCCCTGGGGACCCCCAGGTTGGTGTCACTGAATGTGTCTCATCATAATGAACAAGAACATATATGGTTTAGGGGTGGGGATCTGAACAGTTTCTGAGATATATGGCCTTTTGTGAAGTGAAGGGTGGGGCATGGCTCCGGCGCACCCCGGAAGACCCCCAATTTGGGGTCAATGAATGCGTCTTATCATAAGGAGCAAGAATATATATGGTTTAGGGGTGGGGATCTGTAAGGTTTCCGAGATATTGGGCCTTTTATGAAATGGAGGGGCGGGACATGGCCCCGGCGCATCCCGGAGGACCCCCAGTTTGATGTCACTGAATGCGTCTTATCATAAGGAACAGGAGTATATAGGGTTCAGGGGTGGGGATCTGAATGGTTTCCGAGATATTGGGCCTTTTATGAAGTGGAGGGGGTGGGGCATGGCCTCGGCACATCCCGGAGGACCTCCAGGTTGGTGTCACTGAATGCGTCTTATCAATAGGAACAAGAATATATATGGTTTAGGGGTGGGGATCTGTAAGGTTTCTGCGGTATAGGTCATTTTATGAAGTACTGGGGGCGGGGCATGGCCCCGGCACAACCTACTGGACCCCCAGTTTGACATAAAAGCATATGGCTGAGAGAAGTTTACTAAAGGAACATTTCTATGAAAGTTTTGTCAAAATATCTGCAAAGGCTTTGTAGTTAATGCCATTTTTCAATTTTCCCCATTATAAGTCTATGGAAAATCTAAGTTGCTATAGCAACCAAACTAAAGAGCCAAATTTCATAAAAAACACAAAACCTGTAAAGGCAAATATTTCCATAAACTTTCAGCCTCATAGAGCATACGGTTTCTGAGGAGATGATTTTTTAAGTATTTTTTTTCTATTTTTTCATTTTGGTTTCCATGGCAACCAATACAAATGAGCAGTAGGCCTAAAATCATATGGCAGATAGTAGATTGCCTAAGGAATATTTCTATGAAAGTTTTGTCAAAATATCTGCAGTGGCTTGGCAGTAAATGCCATTTTTCAATTTTCCCCATTATAAGTCTATGAAAACTCTAAGTTGCCATAGCAACCAAACCAATGAGCCGAATTTCATAAAAAACACAAACTTTCAATCCCCCAACCCATGGTGCTACACATAAAATTTGGGCTGAATCGGTCCAGTGGCTTCAGAGAAGATGTTTGAAAGTGTTGACGTCAGACGACGACAACGACGACGACGCCGGACAACTGCCTATCCTATAAGCTCCCCCAAAGCCTTCGGCTCTGGTGAGCTAAAAACCAGGGCACTCAGAAATGTGGTTCTTGCACATGACATGCCTGCTTAAGCTCATGTATTTCTGTACAAAGTACCATCGATATGTCTCAAAAGGTATTGGTGATCACAAGCTGGTCATACTGTTATATTGGAAGGGTAGATAACTCAAATACCACAGCACCAACACTTGTGGTTCTTGCACATGACATCCCTTCTGTACCGTGTATACAATTGTGCCAAGTTCCTTCAATATATCTCAAAGGGTGTTGGAGTTATGGCATCACAAGGTTATATTGCCAGGGGAGATAACTAAACCAGAGGACCAGTGGTCCTGAACCGCTCACCTGTCTGGTGACAATTTTCCTACTTAGATCAGCAGAAAATGTCATTTACCCTGCTCATAAATTTTAAAATGCCATCTCTATATTTGTTGGCATTTTAAAACTTATGAGCAGGGTAAATTTCATGCTGAAGTGAGTTGAGCGTGAAAAAAGTTTTATAACCTCGGTGCCTGGCTCACAGAAAGGGAAAATATGAGGAACTGTCCATTGGACATAAATGGTATACTGTATACAGAAGCAAATGAAACAAAAAGAAAACTTGTCCCAATTTATTTTCATATCTCAAGAGCAGTAACAGAACAAAACTAGAATTTGTTTTTCTACAAAAACACAGATGTATCCCCCCTTTTTTTATCATTGAGGTACCTACCTGATTCTTGGGGGCAACACATTGTCTCATGACCCCTGGCCCCCGCCCATCGGGCTTGAAGAAATAGATTGGGCTGCATGATACTTCCATGCAGAGCTGAAACCGACTGCAAATGAGTACTGGTAAACAGCTTAGAGGTTCTAAGCCTGTCCAGGAAAAGTGATGCAAGTCGGACCACCCATGCACAAAAACCCTATTGAGATGCCATTTCATCTCAATGCCAGGTAAAAGTCCCACAAAATTGGAAGCAACGTCTCCAAAATGACCTATACAGTGTTGGCGGAGATGAAAACCTCAATTCAAACAAATGTCTCATGATGGTTAACATTTCCACCAAGTAATTTTAAAATTCATCCAGGAAAAAGTGAGTTATTGACCAAACATGAAAAAAGGCCACTTTTTTATGTCTGACCTCTAAGTATGACCTTGACATTGGAAGTACTGACCTGGGTCCTGCACGCAACACATTGTCTCATGATGGCTATAGGTCATTCCCTTTCTTTAGACTTTGTTGTGATGAGTCAGATCTATAGACTAATCCATTTTCGTTAAGGTTGGCTGCTCATTGCATCAAATAACACACCATTTTTTCCTGACTGATTGCTCAGTGAACCACAAAATTACCCATTGATATAGCTCTATTGTTGCAATATTTACCTGCAGGTAAGATTAACACATATACCTGAATAAGTCTTACCTGAGTGAACAATATAATGTTCATTGACTCCTTTCATTCCACCCCTTGCTCAAAGCTCAAAATGTTCCCATACTATAGTGACTTGTAATTGCGTATATAAACATTTCTATATTAATCCAGGTATAAGATATTGTATGGCATTGCCCATGCATTGTATGCAAATTCAAACAGGTGTGACACCCCTTATTTAGTGAATAGGCCTGCGTGAAAGCTAAAACAAAGTGTAAAGATTGGTAAAAAGCTATAATATTTCTGCCAAGTCATTTTAAAATTCATCCATTAATATGAAAGTTATTGACCATACACAGAAAAAGACCCTTTTTGACCTTTGACCTCTAAGTATGGCCTTGACCTTTTGAGGATCCAACCTAGGTCATGTGCTCAACACATCGTCTCATGATGGTTAACATTTCTGCCAAGTAATTTCAAAATAAATTTAGGAATAATAAAGTTATTGACCATACACGAAAAAAAATAGGTCCCTTTTTTACCTTTGACCTTTAAGTATGACCTTGATCTTGGAGGTAGCAACCTTGGTTTTGCGAGCAACAAATTGTCTCATGATGGATAACATTTCTGCCAAGTCATTTTAAAATTCATCCATTAATATTAAAGTTATTGACCAAACACTTAAAAAGACCCTTTTTTTGACCTTTGACCTCTAAGTATGACCTTGACCTTTGAGTCTGCCAAGTCATTTTAAAATTCATCCATTAATATGAAAGTTTTTGACCAAACACTTAAAAAAGACCCTTTTTTGATCTTGGTCATGTGATCTAGACCGTATTGGCATTTTTTCATTTGTTCAACTCACAAAGGCTCCATATTAAATTTCACTTAAATTGGCTCAGCAGCTTTGGAGAAAAAAATATCTGAAATATGGATCCTGAATGACCTTGGTCTAAGGCCAATGAATGACCTTGACCTTTCTCACCCATAGATCTTCATGTATTCGGTTACTTTACCTGATCTACAAATTTTGGTGACACTGTCTTCAATGGTTTCCTATAAATCCATTATTTTCACTTTGCCCCATGCAAAAGCCTAAGTCGGCAAATTTGACATTGCTGTAAAATAGGTCAAGGTCAACCCAGGGTCACCAGTTGTACAAACCATGATGGGCCCGACTACCATATGCTACATGCCAAGTTTCAAGGCCACTGGCGTTATGGTTCTGGAGAAGAAGATTTTTGAAGGCTTTTTACCATATATGGGCATGGCGGCCATCTTGGGTCTAAGGCCAATGAATGACCTTGACCTTTCTCACCCACAGATCTTCATGCATTCAGTTACTTTACCTGATCTACCAATTTTGGTGACACTGTCTTCAATGGTTTCCTATAAATCCATTATTTTCACTTTCCCCATGCAAAAGCCTAAGTCGGCAAATTTGACATTGCTGTAAAATAGGTCAAGGTCAACCCAGGGTCACCATTTGTACAAACCATGATGGGCCCGAGTACCATATGCTACATGCCAAGTTTCAAGGCCAATGGCCTTATGGTTCTGGAGAAGAAGATTTTTGAAGGCTTTTTACCATATATGGGCATGGCGGCCATCTTGGGTCTAAGGCCAATGAATGACCTTGACCTTTCTCACCCACAGATCTTCATGCATTCAGTTACTTTACCTGATCTACCAATTTTGGTGACACTGTCTTCAATGGTTTCCTATAAATCCATAATTTTCACTTTGCCCCATGCAAAAGCCTAAGTCGGCAAATTTGACATTGCTGTAAAATAGGTCAAGGTCAACCCAGGGTCACCATTTGTACAAACCATGATGGGCCTGAGTACCATATGCTACATGCCAAGTTTCAAGGCCACTGGCCTTATGGTTCTGGAGAAGAAGATTTTTGAAGGCTTTTTACCATATATGGGCATGGCGGCCATCTTGGTCATGTGATCCAGACCCCGCGAACAAACTTTCGTTCCCCCATCCCACTGAGGCTCCATATAAAATTTGGCTTTGATTGGCCCTGCAGTATAGGAGAAGAAGATCTTTGAAAATGGTGGACGGACGGACGGACGGACGTCCTTACAGATGGACACTTGTTGGGTACTTCCATGTTAAAAACTACCCAACAAGACACAAAAATACCCCTAAACTACCCAACAAAGCAATAAATCTTGTTGGCTACTTTTTTCGGACACTAACGGAATAAATGGCAAATACTCAACAACGTCCTACCCAACTAGTGCCCATTGGTGTGCCTGGACAGACGGACGGACAGACGGACGGACGCCAGGCTGATCGCTATATCCCCCGAACCTATTCGGTCGGGGGATAATGAGACCTGCCATATCTTCTACCATTTTAAAAGGGAGACAACATGCATGCCCCTCTTGTTTGCGTTGTGGTAAGTTGAGCCACTCTGAAAAGGGGTCAATTCTTAAAGGAATGAATTTGCTCCCGAGGAGCAAATTCTTTCCTTTAAGTATTGACCCTATTTGATAATGGAGACAAATATATTTTTGAAAGTTCAGGTCTATCCATTCCTGTGAACTCCATGTCGCCCAGATGCCTTCAAGTTTCAGCTCAATCAAACTTTTGGTTTGGAAGGCCATGACGTTTGAAAAATTTCAAGATGGCTGCCATCTTGGATTATGGTACGGAACAATTTTAGAGATTCTGAATTTCCATGTTGTACTGATGCCTCCAATCAAGTTTGGCCATGCAGCCATCTTGGATATTGTCATTAAAAGAATTTTATATAAAAAAAGAATGATTTTAGCAATACTAAATTGCCATGTTAACTTGATGCTTCCCATCAAGTTTCAGCTCAATCCAATATTTGGTATGGGAGTAGATGTCCATCCCCCAACGGTGGCCATCTTGGATATTGGAACGGAACTATTTTTGCAATTCTGAATCTCCCATGGTGCCTCAATGTCTCCTATTGAATTTCAGCTCAATCCAATTCTAGGTTTTGGAGGAGGTGTTGTTTGAAGAATTTCAAGCTGGTTGCCATGCAGCCACTTTGAATATTGGAACAGAATGATTTCAATAATACTGAATTTCCATATCACCCTGGTGCCCCCCACCAAGTTTCAGCTCAATCCGACTTTCAGCTTGGGATGAGGAGAAGTTGTTTGGAAAATTTCAAGATAGTCACCATGGAGGCAAACTTGAATATTGTAATGGAACTACTTTAGAGATTCTGAATCTCAATGTCACCCTGATGCCTTACATCAATGTTTCAGCTCAATCTGGCCCTATGTACAGATGTCATTTGAATAATTTCAAGATGCCACCATGGCAGCCATGTTGGATATCATAACAATATGTTTTTAGCAATTCTGAATCTCCATGTCGCCCGGATGCCGCCCATCAAGTTTTGGTTAGGGAGGAGATGTCATTTAAATAATTTCAAGATAGCCCTCATGGCAGCTATTTTGGATATTGGAATGCAATGATTTTAGTAACTGAACCTCCATGCCGCCCCAATGCCTCCCACCAAGTATCAGCTCAATCCAATTTACAGTTCTGAGGCCAGTTGTTCAAAACTAACGACTTTGTTAGTTTACATACCATTAAAACTTAGATCATTTATTATGGCAAATATGCTAATAATTTTGCTGAAAAATGTTAGCAGTTTTTGCAAAAGCTGCTCACATTTTTTTCAACAAAAATACCATAATTTCAGATATTGAACTTGCTAGAACAGTTAACAATATGACCACTAACGAGCTTGTTAAGCTAACATGGCTTTGAACAACTGGCCCCAGGAGTAGATGTTGAAAATATGACAGATGCATGGATGGATAACAAATAGCAGACAACAGGCCATGGCCCATGGCATAAGTTGACCTGGAGCTTTGCTTCAGTAACCTCACATGACACATCATACTGTACCCAAGTAAACTCACCTGGCAATATGCTCTAGCAGACCAGCAACCACTACTGTTGTCATTTCTACAACTTTATGTTTCCCCACCTCCTTCGCACAAAAACAACACCAGAACTGTGCTCCCTTCTCATAGTCAGCATCTTTAACTTCAGGGGAAAACAACATTTTCTTTGCAGCGGAAATCTGTCAAAGAAAAAGCAGAAAGGTACATGTAGCATTTCCTTATTATGGTTCACTAAGCTCCACATAGCAACAGATAAGGTGAGTATTTTGTGATAACTGAAGGATAGTTTTCCTTATTTCTCCATATAAACCTGTGTTGTGGGTACTCATTAGAACCACCTCACCGAGGTGGTTCTAATGACCCCCTACAACACAGGTTTTTCATGTAGAACTGACAAAAACTATCTTTCAATTATCACAAAATACTCACCTTAACTGTTGCTATGATAAGGAGGCCTAACAAAGATAATTATGGATATTTTTTCTCATTTCTTGTCAGAAGTACATGTTGTGGGTACTTGCTAAAATCGTCATGATGTGGAAAATTCTAACAAGAGGCCAAGGCGGGCCATAAATTGTTCACCTGGATTGGCAATGTCATTTGATGACACCATGGCAGCCATCTTGGATATCTGAATGCAATGATTTTAGAAATTCTGAATCTCCATCTGGCCCCAATGCGGCGGGAATTATGCCTCCTACCAAGTATCATCTCAATCCAAATAATGATTCTGGAGGAGATGTTCAAGGCGTTTATATTTCACAATTAATTTGATTTGCCAGAGTGTCTAGTCATGTATTCAACACTCGTAATAAATTGTTGACTACTAAACTTCTTAATCAGGGTTATCGGTATCACAAACTACGCAAAGCCTTTTCAAAATTTTATAGACGTCATTCCGATTTAATTTCAAAATTTAATGTTGGACCTAAATCTCTTCTGCAACTAGAAATGTTTTCAGAGGAAAACAATGCCCCCCACCATAAATATATCTTAAAACACCCATTTCACTTTAATAACCAGGTTAAAGTCACCAAAATGTAAGCTGCAAACAAGCCATTTTTGGCCAAAAACTGAAAGTTTTCTTGGGAGCCTGTGACCTTAAAAAACAGACAGACATTAAAAAGCTCAGACCACCAGACAAATTTGGTAGACTATAATTAAATATTGTACCCATTTCGACCCACATGCATAATTTCTTAAATGATATAGGTTACAGATAAGCCATTTTTTGGCTTTGGCCCCAAAAGAACAGGTTTCCGGAGACCTTGGTCTTACTGTGCAGACAGGCCATTTTTGGCCCAAAATTGACTGTTTTGTGGGGCCTGTGGCTGTGAAAAAAGGTCAAGGTCACCAAAATCTAATCAAGTCTGTGGTATGTTGTACTGATATATTGTACCAGGTTTGACTATAATTAATAATTAATCAATTCTTTAATGAGGTAGAGTGCAGACAAGCCATTTTTCGCCCAAAATCGACGGTCTTTGGGGCACTGTGACCTTGTAAAAAGGTCAAGGTCACCAAAATCTAATCAAATCTGCGGTTTGTTGTAATGATATATTGTACCAAGTTTGACGAAAATCAATCAATTTGTTAATGAGATAGAGTGCAGACAAGCCATTTTTGGCCCAAAATTGACTGTTTTAGGGACGCTGTGACCTTGAAAATGAGATCAAGGTCACCGATTTCTAAGCAAATCTGTGGTATGTTGTAGTGATATATTGTACCAAGTTTGACAAAAATTAATCAATTAGTAATGAGATAGAGTGCAGACAAGCCATTTTGGCCCAAAAATGACAGTTTTTGGGTCGCTGTGACCTTGAAAATGAGGTCAAGGTTACCAAAATCTAATCAAATCTGCAGTATGTTGTATTGATATATTGTACCAAGTGTGACTAAAATTAATCGATTGATTAATGAGATAGAGTGCAGACAAGCCATTTTTGGCCCCAAAATGACTGTTTTGGGGTTGCTGTGACCTTGGAAATGAGGTCAAGGTCACCAAAATCTAATCAAATCGGTGGTTTGTTGTAGTGATATAATGTACGAAGTTTGATTAAAATACCTCAATTAGTTAATGAGATAGATTGCAGACAAGCCATTTTTGACTCAAAAATGACTGTTTTTGGGTCGCTGTGACCTTGGAATTGAGATCAAGGTCACCAAAATCTGATCAAATCTGTGATTTGTTGTAATGATATATTGTATTACGCTTGATTAAAATTAATCAATTCGTTAATGAGATTGAGTGCAGACAAGCCATTTTTGGCCCACAAATGACTGTTTTTGGGGTCGCTGTGACCTTGAAAATGATGTCAAGGTAATCATGACCTAATGACTGTTTTCCCTTATCCTAGTGATGTGTCTATGCAAGTTTGGTCAAAATCCATCAATAGGTTCAGGAGATATAATGCTTCAAACAGGCTCCGCACCCAAAAACAATATGTCCGCCTCCCCTCCAGGGGAGGGGGGGACATAACAAGGTCTATCAGAGCCCGAATTTTATGCTGACTTAATATATAAATTCAGAAAAATATATTAATGCCATGACCAGCACCCAATTTTGTAAAATCATTCTTTGATATAAAAAGATAGGGTACAACATAAATGTTATAGGACAGACTGCATGATTGGTAGTTAACCAATCACGGTTGACACCAATCACGGTTGACAACTTTGCTTCCCTCTTTAATTGCATGCCGGCATGGCCAGATTCTATGCCGGTTCAAGCGTGAGGGCTTACTCAGAATTTTATGTAATGTTGGTTGGTGCCTGATGCTCTGTCTCTGGTTGGGCCCATCTGAGTCTAACAGTTGGTTTTCTTTTACTCCAGCATTTCAGTGGTTTCTTGTTGTCTAGTCCTCACTGTTGTTCCATCTCTGTGGTTGATTGATTTTTGTGTTCACAGAGATGTTGCACTGATGAGTTTGGAGGCCTTCATGCGGACTGAACAAATTATTCGTCTAAATCACGACGAAAGGGCGAGGATTATGGGCACGTAAAATTGATTTAAGCCTCCCAGTGGAATTCGTTTCACTGACCGCTCCAAGGCAGTTCTTCTGTTGTGGTTTATTTTTGTTATGGCTTGTCTTTGAGTGTGGGTATCACTTATATTATTTTGTTTTGGATAGCCAATTGGTCATTTTGTATGAAAGTAATTGTCCTTTTGGCTTTCCGCTAGTGATGTTTCCATTAGCGTCTGGTTGTCTCACGTTTGTGTGTTCTTCCCCTTGGTGTCTCTGATGGGAGCTGTGGGTTAATTGTATCGATTTCTGATCATTGCCTTCACTACTATTTTGTAAATTCTATTTTCATTCATTCATTCATTAATTCATCTAGAATTGCTTGTTTGTATATAATGCATATTTCATTCATTCATTCATTATATATATGTATGACAGCTTTGTGTAAGTGTGCATATGTGTATGATTCGGCTTAACTGTGTCACTGTATATAACTTGTAATTATTGAGGGCCACAAGGGAGATTAGTTCTGAACTAATTGTGTTACCCTTGTGAAATAAAGTCTTTATTATTATTATTATTATTGGACCTTTGGTTCGAAAGATTTAATTTTTAGAATTTCAAGATGGCCGACA
Source organism: Lucinisca nassula (assembly GCA_963580285.1). NCBI lineage: Eukaryota > Metazoa > Mollusca > Bivalvia > Lucinida > Lucinidae > Lucinisca > Lucinisca nassula. The sequence continues at coordinate 122,265,063 of OY757017.1, forward strand.
TGGCCACCATCTTGGACATCTAAACAGAGCAATTTTAGCAACTCTGAATCTAGATATCACCCCAAAGCCTCCCATCAAGTTTCAGCTCAATTTGATTTTTGGTTCGAGAGGAGATGTCGTTTGAAGAATTTTAAGATGGCTGCCATGGTGGCCATCTTGGATATCAGAACAAAACGATTTTAGCAAATCTGAATCTCCATGTCACTCAAGTTTCAGCTCAATTCTATTTTTGGTTCGGGAGATGTCTTTTTGAAGAATTTGAAGATGGCAACCAAGGTGGCCATCTTGGATATCAGAACAAAACGATTTTAGCAAATCTGAATCTCCATGTCACCCCAATGCCTCCCATCAAGTTTCGACTCAATTCAACCTTTGGTTTGGACATTTTGTTTGAAGAAATTCAAGATGGCCCCCATGGCAGCCATCTTGGATATCCAAATGGATCGATTTGAGCAAATCTGAATCTCCATGTCATCCCGATGCCTCCCATCAAGCTTCAGCTCAATTTGACCTTTGGTTTGGGAGATGTAGTTTGAAGAATTTCAAGATGGGTACCTTGGCGGCAATCTTGGATAACAGAACGGAACGATTTTGGCAAGTCTGAATCTCCATGCCACCCGGATGCCTCCCATTCAAGTTTCAGCTCAATTCGACTTTTGCTTCGGGAGGAGATGTCGTTTGAAGAACTATGAAGTTTGAATCAAATTGACCCAAGGGTTTAGGAAGAGGTCGCATTTGAAGCAAATTTACAATGTTTTTCTACTTTTAACTCTGGCGGCCATATTTCAGCAGACGGGATCCTTTTAGCTATTTTGGTAGAGGGTCATCTAAGCAACATTCTATGTAGTTTGAATGAAATTGGCCCAAGGGTACAGGAGGAGTTGTCGTTTGAAGATTTGTTCTATTTTTAGCTCTGGTGGCCATCTTGTTTATCAGAGCGGAATGATTTTAACTGTTTTGTTACGGAGACCACTGGGCAACATTCCTGTGAAGTTCAAATCAAATAGGCCCAAGGGTTTTGGAGGAGTTCGCATATGAAGCAAATTTATGCTATTTTTCTAATTTTAGCTCTGGTGGCCATTTTGTTCATCAGAGTTCATTTTAGCAATTTTGGTAGAGAGTCATCCAAGCAACACTCCTATGAAGTTTGAATGAAATTGGCCCAAGGGTACAGGAGGAGTTGTTGTTTGAAGATTTTTCTATTTTTAGCTCCGGCAGCCCCTTGTTCATCAGAGAAGAAAGATTTTAGCTAATTTGGTAGGAAGTCACCTAAGTAACATTCCTGTGAAGGATGAATCAAATTGGCCCAAGGGTTTAGGAGGAGACTGCGTTGGCGCAAATTTACAATGTTTTTCTATTTTTAGCTACGAAGGCCATTTTGCTCATCAGAGCGAAATCGTTTTAGCTATTTTGGTGGCAGGTCATCTAAGCAACATCCCTATGAAGTTTGAATGAAATTGGCCCAAGGGTACAGGAGGAGTTGTCGTTCGAACATTTTTTCTATTTTTAGCTCTGGTGGCCATCTTGTTAGTCAGTGTGAACGATTTTAGCTATTTTGGTAGGGAGTCACCTACGTAACATTACTGTGAAGTTTGCATCAAATTGGCACAAGGGTTAAGCAGGAGTGCGCATTTGAAGCAAATTTACGATGTTTTTCTATTTTTAGCTATGGTGGCCATTTTGCTCATCAGAGCAAAACCGTTCCAGCTATTTTGATAGAAGGTCACCTAAGCATAATTCCTATTAAGTTTGAATGAAATTGGCCCAAGGGTACAGAGGAGCTGTCATCTAAAGATTTTTTCTATTTTTTAGCTCTGGTGGCCATCTTGTCTGTCAGAGTGGAACGATTAAAGCAATTTTGGTAGGGAGTCACCTGGGCAACACTCCTGTGAAGTATGAATCGAATTAGCCCAAGGGTTTAGGAGGAGTTTGCGTTTGAAGTAAATTTTTCTATTTTTAGCTCTGGTGGCCATTATGCTCGAGGGAGCAGAACCGTTTAAGCTATTTTAGTAGAGGGTCACCTAAGAAACATTCCTATAAAGTTTGAATGAAATTGGCCTAAAGGTACAGGAGTAGTTGCCGTTTAAAATTTTTCTATTTTCAGCTCTGGGCCATCTTGTTCAGTGGAGCGGAACGATTTTAGCTATTTTTGTAGAGGGTCACTTAAGCAATATTCCTATGAGGCTTTATTGAAATTGGATCAAGGGTTTAGGGGTTAGCATTTAAAGCAAATTGTTGGCGCAGCACGACACACGACGGACGATGGACATTGACAAATCACAATAGCTCACCATGAAATACATGTACATGCCTGTTCATGTTTATATGTGTGCATGCGAGAAAGGTGATAAGGTGATGTCATTTTTTTCTGTGTTTATGTGCAAGAGAGAGAGAGAGAGAGAGAGAGAGAGAGAGAGAGAAGAGAGAGGAGAGAGGAGAGAGGAGAGAGAGAGAGAGAGAGAGAGAGAGAGAGAGAGAGAGAGAGCTTTCTTAAATATTTCTATATATATTCTTCAAAGCATAACTTGTGTGGGTACCAGTGATAACTGTCTTAATGATGCGGTTCCAACAAGTACACACAATCTATGACATAAAAATGTCGTGTTTTATTCTGCCAATTTACATATAATTATATATGATTCAAACATAGATTGTGGATGCTTGTTAAAACCGAAAGAAAGTAAACCGTTACAAAGCTCTCATTTCCTAATCATTAGTTTTTCTTGTTTAGATATAAAAAAACTATATTGTGTATGCTTAATGAGAGGATTCTAATGACTGCCCACAATATACAGCATTTCAAACAATACTTTTCTCCAGCAGAGTAAAGTTTTCAAACCTTGTGAAAGATTGTGGGTACTAGTTAGAACCATGTGGATGCTAGTTGGAACCACCTTTTTGCACAGACAATCTACCGCTTCAATGATAAGTATGATGAGTAGTGTTTGTTTGTTTGAATTGAAGTCTACGTCACCATCAACACCATTTAAGCTGTTTTGGAGACGTTGCTTCCAATTTTGTGGGACTTTCACTTGACATTGAGATGAAATGACATCTTAAGCCCTGCCCCTACAACATATCAAAAGGGTTTATATGTAGGGACGGTCCGACTCGCACCACTTTGCCTGGGCAGGCTTTGACCCTCTAAGTGTGGAAGCATCATGTGTGGAAGCATCATGCAGCCCAATCTATTTCTCCAAGCCCCGATGGGTGGGGGCCAGATGAATAGTGTACACTGCTACAAACCTAACCTTTTCCATCAAAGTATCTAACTTGTCTAAAAGAACATTAGGTCTTTATATAGCTTATATAGCTGTCAAAAGAGCGAAAAGTAAAGACTGATCAGATTGCGCTGATGTGCAGGCTGATCTGAGTCTTTGCTGTGTGTACATGTGAATTGTTGGAATTGCTGTGCCCTGGCTAAAAATTATTGTGTATTGTTAAATTGCCAATATTGTGTGATATTTGCAAATTATTGTTGATTTGTATACTTTTTAAAATTGATTTAAACTTTATGACATTTGGTGTGTGTCGATGATAAAGGGATTAAAGCGATAAAGATATTACCCAAGTGATAGTTATCATTCTGTCATAACAAAAACTGTACAAGATAAAATCCTTCATCGGCCTTTTTTTAGAGGGGTGGGGGTGGATTTGCATTTCACGTGAAGCTCTTGAGAAGCCTTTTTAAACTTTTTAATAAATAACTAAAAATAATTAATTAAATAAATATCCTATTTAATACATATTGGATAACACGACAACATGATCGAAAAGTGTTTTTGTGTATTTAAAATGATATTTTTTCTAGAAAATTTTCAGGTGTTTTTATTTGTGTAGCATAGATGGAGGAGGGGAGAATATAACAAAACTTTATTTGATAAACTTCGGCAACATATACATGGAATAAGACAGTGGGTTCTTCATGAAGAACCCACTATCTTATTCCATGTATAATGTTGCCAGAGTTTATGTTCTGGCAATATATACATGGAATAAGACAGTGGGTTCACTATCATATTCCATGTATCTGTTGCCGGAGTTTATGTTCTGGCAACATATCCCATACAGAAGACACTGGAGAAAAAATGATGTTTACCTTTGTAAACAAAAAAAAATCCATACAAATTCGGGTTTACAAGGATATTCATATGCGACTGTTGGCGTGATGAAACAAGAGGGCCCAATGGCCCTATATCGCTCACCTGTGTACCAGAAAATCATTAGTGTAGGAGACCACTTGACATTGCTACATACTAAATATCTAAGCTCAGGCAAAGTGGTGTCCATGCTTATAAACCCTATTGGTTTCATTGGGCGACAGGGCTTGAGATGTAATTTCATCTCAATGTCGGGTAAAAGTCCCACAAAATTGGAAGAGACATCTCCAAAATGACCTATACAGTGCTGACAGGGATATAAAACCTCAAATCAAACAAAATCTGTGCCTTATGATTTTGGAAAAGAAGATTTTTTTTAAAGTTTTTTTTTTCAAGTATAAGTCTAAAGAAGCTAATGAGCCCTGGGGCTTGGCCAATTTTGACCCAAAGGGCATGGTTGGCAGGATTTATGTAGGCGACCATTTTGTGTTGCTATATACTAAATATCTAAGGTCTGTATTTCATGGTTTCAAAGAAGATGTTTGAAGCTTTTTTCCATTATAAGTTTGTTGGAGCCACAGGATTTGGCCAATTTGGACTTAATATCTAAGTTCTGTGCTTCACAGTTTCTGAGAAGAAGATTTTTTAAGCTTTCTTCCATTATTAGTATATGGGAGCTTAGGGGCACCGGGGCATGGCCCATTTGGACCCCAGGGGCATGATTAGCAGGAAATATGTAGGTGATCACTTGCCGTTGCTACATGCTAAATATCTAAGCTCTGGGCCTTATGGTTTCAGAGAAGAAGGTTTTTGAGGCTTTTCTCCATTATGAGTCTATGGGAGCTAAGGGGGTCCCAGGCTGTGGCCCATTTGGACCCCAGGGGCATGATTGGCAGGATTTATGTTGGTGACCACTTGTCATTGCCACATGCTAAATATATAAGCTCTGGGCCCTGTGGTTTCAGAGAAGAAGATTTTTGAAGCTTTTTTCCATTATGAGTCTAGGGGAGCTAAGGGGCCCCGGGGCGTGGCCCATTTGGATCCCAGGGGCATGATTGGCAGGATTTATGTAGGTGACCACTTGCCATTGCTACATGCTAATTATCTAAGCTCTAGGCCCTGTGGTTTCAGAGAAAAAGATTTTTTACATTATGAGTCTATAGGAGCTAAGGGGCCCCGGGGCGTGGCTCTTTTGGACCACAGGGGCATGATTGGCAGGAATAATGTAGGTGACCACTTGCTGTTGCTACATGCTATATCTAGGCTCTGGGTCCTGTGGTTTCAGAGAAGAAGATTTTTGAAGCTTTTTTCTATTATGAGTCAATGGGAGCTAAGGGGTCCCAGTGCGTGGCCAATTTGGACCCCAGGGACATGATTGGCAGGAATTATGTAGGTGACCACTTGCCGTTGCTACATGCAAATTACCTAAGCTCTGGGCCCTGTGGTTTCAGCGGAGAAGATTTTTGAAGCTTTTTTCCATTTTGAGTCTATGGGACCGAAGGGGCCCCGGGGCGTGGCCCATTTGGAACCCAGGGGCATGATTGGGAGGAATTATGTAGGTGACCACTTGCCATTGCTACATGCTAAATATCTAAGCTCTGGGCCCTGTGGTTTCAGAGAAGAAGATTTTTGAACCTTTTTTCCCATTATGAGTATATAGGAGCTAAGGGGCCCCGGGATGTGGCCAATTTGGACCCCCGGGGCTTGATTGGCAGGAATTATGTAGGTGACCACTTGCCATTGCTACATGCTAAATATCTAAGCTCTGGGCCCTGTGGAAGATTTTTGAAGCTTTTTTCCATTATGAGTCTATGGGAGCGAAGGGGCCCCGGGGCGTGGCCCATTTGGAACCCTAGGGCATGATTGGCAGGAATTATGTAGTTGACCACTTGCCCTTCCTACATGCTCAATATCTAAGCTCTGGGCCCTGTGGTTTCAGAGAAGAAGATTTTTGAAGCTTTTTTCCATTATGAGTCTATAGGAGCTAATGGGCCCATGGGCGTGGTCCGTTTGGACCCCAGGGGCATGATTGGCAGGAATTATGTAGGTGACCACTTGCCGTTACTACATGCTAAATATATAAGCTCTAGGCCTTGTGGTTTCAGAGTAGAAGATTTTTGAAGCTTTTTTTCCATTATGAGTCTATGGGAGCTAAGGGGCCCCGGGGCGTGGCCAATTTGGAACCCAGGGGCATGATTGGCAGGAATTATGTAGGTGACCACTTGCCGTTGCAACATGCTAATTACTTAAGCTCTGGGCCCTGTGGTTTCATCGGAGAAGATTTTTGAAGCTTTTTTTTCCATTTTGGGTCTATGGGAGCGAAGGGGCACCGGGGCATGGCCCATTTGGAATCCAGGGGCATGATTGGCAGGAATTATGTAGGTGACCACTTGCCGTTGCTACATGCTAAATATCAAAGCTCTGGGCCTTATGGTTTCAGAGAAGAAGATTTTTGAAGCTTTTTTTCCATTATGAGTCTATGGGAGCGAAGGGGCCCCGGGGCGTGGCCCATTTGGTACCCAGGAGCATGATTGGCAGGAATTATGTAGGTGACCACTTGCCATTACTACATGCTAAATATCTAAGCTCTGGGCCCTGTGGTTTCAGAGAAGAAGAATTTTGAAGCTTTTTTTCCATTATGTGTCTATAGGAGCTAAGGGGCCCCGGGGTGTGGCCAATTTGGAACCCAGGGGCATGATTGGCAGGAATTATGTAGGTTACCACTTGCCGTTGAAACATGCTAATTACCTTAGCTCTGGGCCCTCTGGTTTCAGCGGAGAAGTTTTTTGAAGCTTTTTTCCATAATGAGTCTATGGGAGCGAAGGGGCCCCGGGGCGTGGCCCATTTGGAACCCTAGGGCATGATTGGCAGAAATTATGTAGTTGACCACTTGCCCTTCCTACATGCTAAATATCTAAGCTCTGGGCCCTGTGGTTTCAGAGAAGAAGATTTTTGAAGCTTTTTTCCATTATGAGTCTATAGGAGCTAATGGGCCCCGGGGCATGGTCCTTTTGGACCCCAGGGGCATGATTGGCAGGAATTATGTAGGTGACCACTTGCCGTTACTACATGCTAAATATATAAGCTCTAGGCCTTGTGGTTTCAGAGAAGAAGATTTTTGAAGCTTTTTTCCATTATGAGTCTATGGGAGCTAAGGGGCCCCGGGGCGTGGCCAATTTGGAACCCAGGGACATGATTGGCAGGAATTATGTAGGTGACCACTTGCCGTTGCAACATGCTAATTACCTAAGCTCTGGGCCCTCTGGTTTCAGCAGAGAAGATTTTTGAAGCTTTTTTTTCCATTTTGGGTCTATGGGAGCGAAGGGGCCCCGGGGCGTGGCCCATTTGGAACCCAGGGGCATGATTGGCAGGAATTATGTAGGTGACCACTTGCCGTTGCTACATGCTAACTATCAAAGCTCTGGGCCTTATGGTTTCAGAGAAGAAGATTTTTGAAGCTTTTTTTCCATTATGAGTCTATGGGACTGAAGGGGCCCTGGGGCGTGGCCAATTTGGAACCCAGGGGCATGATTGGCAGGAATTATGTAGGTGACCACTTGCCATTGCTACATGCTAATTACCTAAGCTCTGGGCCCTGTGGTTTCAGCGGAGAAGATTTTTGAAGCTTTTTTTTTTCCATTTTGGGTCTATGGGAGCGAAGGGGCCCCGGGGCGAGGCCCATTTGGAACCCAGGGGCACGATTGGCAGGAATTATGTAGGTGACCACTTGCCGTTACTACATGCTAAATATATAAGCTCTGGGTCCTGTGGTTTCAGAGAAGAAGATTTTTGAAGTTTTTTTTCCGATTATGAGTCTATGGGAGCTAAGGGGCCCTGGGGCGTGGCCCATTTGGATCCCAGGGGCATGATTGGCAGAATTTATGTAGGTGACCACCTGCCATTGCTACATGCTAAATACATAAGCTCTGGGCACTGTGGTTTCAGAGAAGAAGATTTTTGAACCTTTTTTTTCCATTATGAGTCTATGGGAGCGAAGGGGCCCTTGGGTGTGGCCCTTTTTGAACCCAGGGGCATGATTGGCAGGAATTATGTAGTTGACCACTTGCCCTTCCTACATGCTAAATATCTAAGCTCTGGGCCGTGTGGTTTCAGAGAAGAAGATTTTTTAAGCTTTTTTTCCATTATGAGTCTATGGGAGCGAAGGGGCCCCTGGGTGTGGCCCATTTGGCACCTAGGGGCATGATTGGCAGGAATTATGTAGTTGACCACTTGCCCTTGCTACATGCTAAATATCTAAGCTCTGGGCCCTGTGGTTTCAGAGAAGAAGATTTTTAAAATTTTTCCCTTTATAAGTCTATGGGAGCTACCGTATTCGGGCGTGTACTACCCGCAGTTTTTTTCCCCCAAATTACAGCCCAAGTTTGGGGTGCGGGTAATCTGCCCGAATTTGTTTTGGACCTTTTTTTTTTTACTTTTGTCCGCTGAAAATACAATGCATCTCAATGTTATGCGCTATCTATTTACGATTCCCGATATAAATAACGTTAATTGCCGACTCAATTTAACTTACACATGAGTAATATAACCATCTCCAATACTAGGAAAACCGATTTTGTACTAATTATTCCTAAAACTCTGATTTTAAACGAAATAAACAAGTTATTTATCCATTTGTACACATGGTTTGTCTGATTTCCGGGAATTGAGAAGGTGTGTATAGCTACAATCGATTTGATTGGCCGCTATATTTGACTTGAGCGATCGTGGTCACTCGACTATATTCGAGCGTTTCCGTGAAACAAGAATGAGCTTTTACAAAAGGATGCTACATTTTACCAGCGGATTTTTTTTTTGCGGAGCAGAAAAACAAATAGAAATATATCAATGAAACGGAGTAAAAAAATGAAAAGGGGACGTGTAGATATGTATATCTACTTAGTGACATTATTTGGCTATTCTTTCTTGAGGGTTTGTTGGCCCTAAGAAGGGCCGGTTAGAATGACTTGTCAGATTTAGTCATATCAGTCGAAGCCGCAGAACTCTTCATCATCGCTCTGCAGAAGGTCTTCAAGCTGCTCATCTGTCATGAACTCGTTGTTCACGGACACTGCATGCGCAATAAGTGTTTACCCGATGAGTGGTCTAAATTGCACATCAAAAGCACCGCTAATCAGCGGTTCGTAGTGCGTAACGACGATGATCAGTCGTAATCGCAAACAGCGGCCAGGGAAGGGATAATACAAAAGAATAAAAACAATGACAATGTTTTATTAAGGGAAAGTTTATATTGGTTAATAAATAAATTGCAAGGGTGAACAGGTGAAGTTTTTACAACATTTTCTGCGGCGTCTGATCTGGGTCTGCACTGTTTGCCGATGTCCCCAAAAAGGGCCGCTGGGCATATATTGGTTAATAAATAAATAACAAGGGTGAACAGGCCAAGTTTTTACAACTTTTTCATGTAAAATACATGCTTTCTGGTGATAGCCGCACGCACGTGCATTTTCCCGCCTTTTGAAGACGATCGCGCGTTCCGTTTTATGTTACAAAAACTGGCCAAATTCTTACTTTTTCTCACTTACGGACCCACCAAAATTTCAGCAAATGTTCCATGCGGGTAATACAACAGAATAACATTTTTCCCCCAGATTTTGGCAAAAAAAAGGGGTGCGGGTAGTACGCAAATGCGGGTAGTACACGCCCGAATACGGTATATGTTGCCATGGCAACCAGAATTCCAATCTGATCAGCCCAAAAACGATATGCAGCCTTTCCCCCTACCTGATGATGCTTCACATGAAATTTGATCAAGATTGGCCATGGGGTATTGGAGATATACTTTTTTTTAAATTGTTTACGGACGGACGGACGGACGGACGTCTTTACGGATGTATACTTGTGTGTCTTCATCCCTACAAAGTACCCTTGTGTGTCTTAATTCCAGAAAATTTCTTGGAATTTCTTGGAAAAAAAGACACACAAGTAACTATTTTTAGACACACAAAACACTGACGCAATAAATCGCATTGAGTTCAATGGAAGTGTCCAAACTTTTTAAACACACAAGTATACATCTGTTCCTGCGGATGCATGGACGCACGCACGACGGACGACGGACAAAAAGTGATCCCAAAAGCTCACCTCGTCACTACGTGACAGGTGAGCTAAAAACATAAAGCTCAAACAAGAGCTGTCAGTGAAACTGACTAGGGCCCCGGCAGCGCTATCAGAAATTTGTGGACGGACAGACGGACGGACAGACGGACGGACAGAGTGATTACTATAGGGCACCCACACTTTCAGTGTGGGGCCCTAATAAAATAAATAAGTAAAACGGAAGCGAAAAACTATGATCTGCAACGGAAAACTGCTGATTTTGAAACAAAGTTTAGATTTTAATCTGAATGTGATTCAGATGAAATTCTAAACTTTGTTTCAATCGACATGTTCCAATCTTATGCAAGGACATTTATGCATTTCCACGCATCCGCACAGGCGTGCACATGTGTGTGTGTTTGTGTGAATTCGGGTTTAACGTTGCTTTCACCAATTTTTCAGTCATATCACGACGGAATCTGGTTGCGACAGGGAGCTCAATGCTCACTTTTATAGTGCTGCCTCACTGAAGTATCATGTCCCAGACACATATCATGATACCACACCCAGTCACATTATCCTGACACTGGGTCGACCAGTCCAAGCTCTACCCCGTAAATCTGAGTGTCAAGTGAGGAGCAGCTAGTACCACTCTTAACGACTTTGGTATGTCGCGGCCCGGGATCAAACCCGTGACCTCCCGTTCCCGGAGCGGACACTCTACCAACTGAGCTATCGGGGCTGGTGCGTGCACATGTGTGTGTGTGTGTTGATGTAGTCACTCAAATTGTAAATTATCAATCTTCTTTCACGTCAGCTACAGGAACGCCATGTAAACGCAAAAAAAAACAAAAACCTTACAGTGTCTACTACCCAGTTAACATCTGACCATCTAACATAATTTACAGAAATTTATTTCTACAAATTCACAAACGGAATGTCAAACAGTGTAGATCCAGATCAGAAGCCATCTGATCTGGATCTACACTGCAAAAGTAGGGTTTGTCATGATCAACGGGATAAGGGTTAAATATATAAATAACAAAATGATTTCAATTCTTTCCCTCTTTTAATCAAAACGGCTGTTGCTAGCGCGAGCTGAACGAAAACTCGATATTCAATCACATTTTGCGTGAAAATTACTTCATCAAATACAAAATAATGCTGAAAGAAATCAGAAAGAAAACAATTGTGATTGTTTCTTTTTTACCCCTAATAAGTGCCTTTTTTTTTCTTTTTTTAAAGTCCTTTCCTCTATTTAGGGTAATGTCCTTTTCCTGTAAAGGAGTCCTTTTTGCTATTAGGTGGAACCGTTTAAATTGGACCCAATCCAGAGACTGTATTAGTGTTGTGAATCGAACAGAAAAAATCACAATCGATTATCGGTAAAGTAAAACCGATTGACTATCGATTGTACAGCCTGTTATCCATCATTCACTGCAACAATATGTAATGTTAGCAAATGCTCTTTAAAAGCCTCTATTTATACATTCCCACCTAATTACAGAGCGAAATATTAATAAAAGAGCATAAGATATCATCACTTCGAATGGATAGATAGCTTTCTTTGCTCCAGAAAACAGCTCATAGTTAATAATGAATTCTCACTGAGGTAGTGGGCTCCAGTTTTGTTTGCTGTCCCATAAGAGACTGTTCGTGGTCCACTGTTATTCTCCCTGTACATTAATGATGTTTCCTCTGACAATGATTCAGAAATTAGACTGTTCGCAGACGACTGTGTTTGCTACAGGGAAACAAGAAATATAGAGGACTCAGTGAAACTTCAGAATGACATTGACACATGTAGATTAGGATGCTGGGCATGAAAATGGGGGATGAAATTTAAGCCCGTTAAATGCAGTATTATGCAGATAACTTGGAAGAGAACCAATAAAACTGAGGGACCGGTGATTACGTTAATAGCTTGGTGTGACAATCACACACGATTCGAGATGGAATACAAACATGCCATAACACCTAATTAAAGATACAGTTATATAAACTCAATTACTTTGACACGCGTGTTACAACATGCATGCAATCAACTCAAAATTGTCAGCTTAGCGAGATAAGAGATAACCGTCAAAAAAAGCAGTTTAATTTACAATTTAATAATCCTGCTATAAAATGAGCCCAAACTTTCATACCCACCTTTATGAGCAAGTTTTCTGCAACCCATATCATTGAAAAATCAATTGTCTATCGTTTATCTGTAGGCGATCGGTAAATGACGTCATCAGATTGTAGCAAATATGCACGCATTGAATGTGTGAGTGTATTGTGTTATTTTAATAGAGCGTTTTTCTTTCATACAAAAACGTCTCCAAAAACGTCACCCATTGCATCATCGTCAAAGAGTGATAAAACATCATCGTTACACTGAATATCACCCAAAACGTTAGACTGTACACCGTCGGATACGCCGCCCTGTACGTCGCCCTGCACGTTGCCCTGTGCGTCGTCGTGTACAGCGCCGTTAACGTCTCCCTGCACGACGTTGCCCTGTACGTCGAATACGGTAACATCGAAGGCAAGGATGGTCTCAGCTTGTTTCTCGTCAATGAGGTCTTGGATAACGTCCAATACTGAATCGTCCTCACTGACATCCTCGTAATAGCCGGCGGATTGACTGTCACCCCTCGGAGCATACAGGGCTGTCCGTCTCGCCGTTACGCCATCGTACTTGTGACAGAGGATAAGATGTCTACTTAGGTAGCTTCTTCGGATGAAGGAGCTCGAACAACCATTTGCCACACACAACCAATGTTCTAGATTTCGATGTTTTTCCTTGGTGTGCCTAGTCAGATTTTTCTTATGTTTGTAGCTGCGGAAACAGATATCACAAACGTACACGCCCATGATTGCTTTGTACCGACACATTGAAGCAGTATAACATTGACAATCTATTTATATGTTATCGTGCATGAATTTCACGTGTGTAGAAGCTCCTATATGCAATGTCATAGCTCCTCATAAAGCAGACATTTCACTTGCACGGATATATATAGTACACTTTCTTTGCTCCTCTTTGTTGCAGTTGTTTCACGTGAAAATTGTTACATAGACGGAGACAATATAGCCAATGAAAAAAGTTAAGTCACTGAATTAAAACAATGTTGATGATGGATATGTACAAATGAACCGAGCTTTTGCATATTTACACTTCATGTTTCCCTTTTACAATTGATCCTTTATCAACTGTTTAGCTCGCACAGCCGCCTTACGAACGAAGCGCGTCACTGGGATCGTGGGTACACTCTGGTAACCGCCTTTCTTTCCTTGTACATGTACGGATTCACTGCTCGAAACCTCTATCGGGTAAAGCAAATTTAATGGCCTATTTAACACTTTTGCGGGTGAAATTTGCACTTTGGCAGACCGGGTCTCTCCGTCACGGCTTTTGATCAAATTCACAATTTTGCCCATTTTCCAGCATCCGCGTGACGTATCGTCTTTTATCACCACTATGTCACCTACCGCTGGGTCACTTGGGGATTGAATTCTGCCCATTTTCAATTGAGTTTGCATTCTTTCGCGTAAACTCAGCAGATACTCGTCACGCCATAATATCCAAAACCTATTGAGCAGTTTTTGGCCCTTTCTCCAGATTTTTAACAGCGTTTCGGCGGAACTGTCACACGGGGTATAATTAGGATCTTCATTGTCCTCGTCATTCATCGGAATTCCTACATTGGGGTTCAGCGGAAGAAAATGCCCTGGGGTTAGGGCGACATTTGAGTTTATATCATCACACAGATACACTAATGGTCTTGAATTCACTACTGCCTCAACTTCCTTGAGAAGCGTTTGCAGCTGTATCAAGGTAAGCATTTTGCGTCCAAGCGACTTCCGTAACGCACGTTTCACAAGCCCGACGAGTCGCTCATAGAAACCCCCCATCCATGGGGCTAGTTCCACAATAAATGACCAGTTTATCCGCTCGTTTGCCACATAACTTTGAATTTCTTGACTTTGCACAATGTCTGACCATACAATACCGAACACTTTGGAAGCTGCCTTAAACTGTGCGGCATTGTCGCTTAATATTGAATCTGGTTTGCCCCTCTGTGCTATGAATCGCCGTAGAGCCATCAAAAATTCACTGGTGGTCATGTCAGTCACCAATTCTAAATGCATAGCTCGAATACTCATGCATGTGAATAGACATACCCAAACCTTTTTCGCGCCTTGTTCTGTTTTAATATATAGCGTCCCTAAATAGTCCAAGCCTGTCCTGGAGAATGGTACTGAACGTGACACTCTCGACCGAGGAAGAGGAGCCATAGGTGGCATTTTATAGTTCCCACCCTCGTACCGACGACACACTACACAATGTTTTAACACAGACCGCACAGTGGCACGGCCATGCGGGATCCAGAATTTTCGTCGTGTCTGCGCTAACGTCTGAGAAACGCCAGCATGTAGGTTCTGTTTGTGAAGGCTTTCAATGATGAGCACTGTAAATCTTCCGTTTTTCGGTAACAGTATGGGAAATCTAGAACCTTCAGACAGCTCAGCGTGCTCTAGTCTTCCCCTGCATCTAAGGATACCGGACGGGTCAATGAAAACTCCTAGCTGGCGCTGTAAGTTGTTTGCTTGTAGGGTTAATATAGCACTGATTGTGTCAGAAAAATGTATTTTCTGAACAGAACGAAACCACAGTGTTTCTGCGTCAGTCAACTCCGTACTTTTAAGTGGGCCTACTTCAACAGGAAATTTGCTAAGTTTATGTACGAAACGCAGGCAAAGAGCGGTCACCCGTATCAATTTATCAAATGAGGAGAATGAATCGGGGTCTATTCCGAGCGGAAAGTTTGGCAATGAATCGGTCACTTCCGTTTCCGGCTGTAGACTTGCGCAAAACACCTCAGACTGATTTGACTTGACACATTTCTTGAATTCCGATTCGAACTCCGATTGAAGAACACTTCCGGTACACTGGCTAGGCCATTCTACTTTAGATTTTGTCAGCCATTTAGGTCCATGCCACCACAGATCGTTCCCAGTAAGATTCTGCACTGAACTTCCACGACTGGCTATGTCGGCAGGGTTTTCTTTTGATGGAATATATCTGAACTCGATATCTTGCTGGCTTTTAATTTCCCTTACCCTGTTCTCTACAAATACAGACAGAGGTTTCTCTGTGCACAGCCAACTCAGAACACACTGCGAGTCAGACCACAAATAAACACGCACAATTGGAAGCCCAAGATGGTCTTTCACGAACTTTAGACATCGTACACCAATGAGCATAGCCATTAGCTCGAGACGCGGGATTGTAATATCTTTCATCGGCGCTAGTCTTGTTTTAGCAAACACAAGGTCCGATTTTGATGTGACACTGTTTTCTTGCAGTAAATACACAACCGCAGCATAGGCCCTCTTTGATGCATCACAGAAACACAACAGTGAAAACTCAATCCCAGAACCATTTTCAATTTTTATGCCTCTTGGGATATGGCATTCAGATACACTTTGTAAATCTGGTTTTATTGTTAACCATTGTGTTGTACATTCGTCATCCAGCGTGTCGTCCCAGTCCAAATTTTTGCACCATGTTGCCTGGAGAAATAATTTTCCCTGTAGAACGACAGGAGCGAAGAATCCTAAGGGATCATACACCGAGGAAAGCTGTTTTAATACATTTCGTTTTGTCAGTTCTGAGTTTCTACTATGTAATATTTCTGATTGGGTCACTGAAAGAACGTCACGTTTACAGTCCCATTGATATCCCAGCACTTTGTTAATTTCACCATCGGTTCTGTCATTCTTGGGAATATAATTGTTAACTTCGCTTTTGTTTGAAATCCAGTCTCGAAGATTCATGGACGCGTCATGAAACATTGACTTTGCCTCATTGTAAAGACGTTTGGCTTCTTCTACAGTTGCTGTGCCTGTTATCACATTATCTACATATATGTCATTTTTCAATGTTTCTGCATTCTCTGTATCGTAGGATTTCAGATGATGTTCTATAGTAGCCCCAAGAAGAAACGGACTAGACACTACACCGAACGGTACTCTACAGAAACGGAATTCCTGAAGATTTTCACTACTAGACACTGGATTATCACTGTCTTTGATCCAGAAGAACCGGGTGACGTCTCTTTGATCAGGCTGCAGTCCAATTTGGAGAAATGCTTTCTCAATATCGGCCACGAGAGCTACATTGTGTAACCTGAATCTTAGTAGTATACCGCAAAGGTCGTGTAACATCACAGGTCCCCTATACAAACAGTCATTCAAGCTTTGGTGTTTCTGTCTTGTTTTCGCCGACGCATCGTACACCACCCTCAGCTTTGTTGTCGTTTTTGTGGGGTTGATCACAGCATGATGAGGCAAATAGTGCTTTATTTCATCTTCCCTATCGGGAGTTACCTTTTCAATAACCCCCTTTGTTAATTGATCCTGTATTACATTGTCATAAATTTGCAAAAGTTCTTGCTTGTTTTTCAATTTGTTTAAACACGATTCCAGCCGACTAATAGCAAGTTGTCGATTTTGAGGTAAGTCTGGGTTTTCACCTTTCCATGGCCACGTAACCTGGTATCTTTTGTCTTTAAATTTCAGTGTGTTTCTGAAGGTTTCCATAGCAACGTCGTCGTCATTTATACTTGGTTTATCTGTAACACCAATGGACTCAATATTCCAGAAATCCTCCAAATCCGGTTTGGTTGGAACTGAATTGTCAATATTCGTAAACACATGTGTTCCAATATTGGTACCATATGTGAGAGTCAACATACTTATATCCTGTGGGGAATTTTCTGACTCTGCAGTACGACCTGTAAGTATCCATCCAAGTTTTGAGCTTAAGAAATATAAGCCACTTTGCACTTCAATCTTTTGCGGAAGGACTATATCTAAGTAATAATCATTACCCAGTAACAGTTCTATGGTAGTAGCTTCTGACTCTAATGGAACACTATCGGCTAAATCTAAACTGCTCATCAAATAGTCCATATTTTCGGACGGAGCAAATAGCACTGGTTTTCTGTGAACAGTTCCTGTAATGCTTGGTACGATGTTTGCTGTGACAGAGAATAGCTGGTCATCTTTCAGACGTATTCCCACTTTAGCTGAAGGAGTTCTTATAACTTTTGGTTGATCACTGCCAAAGGTAACCAGTTTAATCTCGGTCTCTTCTTCCCTCTCAAGATTTAACTTGTTGGCCAAATTTTCAGTGATATAAGTCCTCTGTGAACCACAATCAAGTAGTAGTCGTACCTTATGGGAACTGTCTTCATATGGGTTGGTAATCTTGGTCACAGCAGTTTGCATAAGCACTGACTCTCCTGAAGAAATCAACGCCTTTTCTTCCATTTGCTCCTCATTACTTTGATAGCTATTGTTAGTTTCCTCCGCTAAATGAACATGCTCAAAATGGCTCCTTTTTGGAAATTTCTTTGGACAGAGACTCCGATGATGATCATTACTGGCCCCACAATGGACACAAGTTTTACTGGTTTTGCATTCTTTGAACATATGACCTAATTTCAAGCATTTGAAACAGGAACCCTTGAGCTGTTTCTTTCTTTCTTCCAATGTTTTGTATTTTGTACATTCATCGCTCCAATGGTGATTCCGACAATACCTACACTTATCAGAATATCCATTTCCCTTGGCAGCAACAAGTGCTTCGGCAGAGTGAGTCGAACTAAAACTAGATAAAGATGGTTTTTCAAATTTACCACTCCGCATTCCTGGTTTATTTCGATTGTTGCCACTAGACGGATTTGCTCCCCACAAATTTGCTCCCCACGAATTTGCTCCACATCCATCAGATTTTGAATCTTGCTCCGATCGCTCACGAGCCACTATATATGTACACAAACACTTCCGTAAGGAATCTACTGTCCACTCAATGTCAGGATCTTTCCTGAGTTCCAGCTGTAGTAGAACATCTTTGGGGAGCTTTGATTTGATCATGGAAATGAACACGTCCTGTTCAGTCTTCTTTTTCAACACTTCAAGGCTCCTAAGATGTCTTTCAACTGTATCAAGAAAATGCCTCAAGTCACTTGTCTTATTTTTCGGTGGCGGAATATTTATTAGCTTACTGTAATGTAAGTCCACTATTTCTTGGCAATTTCCATATCTTTCTTTCAAAAGATTGATAGCCACTACGTAGTTTTCGTTAGATAAGGCTAAACCAGCTATTGCACCTCTGGCGTCACCCACTACTTTGCTTTGAAGATAACTGAATCTTTCTATGTTCGAAAGCTTTGGGTTTTTATGCACTGTACATTCGAATGAATCCCAGAATTCCTTCCATTTAAGTTTGTTTCCGTTAAACGGTAGAATTTCAAGTTTAGGAAGTTTCACGGTTGGGAGTTTAGCGTCCTTCCTTTCTTGTCGGTCAATGAACTCTTTTTGTTGCTTCACTTGATCTATCATAAACGTTTTCATTTGTTCTTGCAATGTGACAAAACTATGACTAAGAAATGTGTCATGACTTGGTTCAGTTTTCACCTCCTTCATTAATTTTGCCCTAAGACTTTTCAAGTCAAGATAACGTTCCATTGCATAATCACAAAGTTCACTGTCTTCACCAACAATAGTCTGACACGTTTCAGGCTCTTTCTCACTCAGTGCAGATGCTAATTTTTCAGATTGAATTTCTAACTTTTCACGATATTGTTGGATTTTTTCCATACATCTTTCTAGTTTTTCAACAAGTGCTTCCTTGTCAATTTCATATCCTGTCTTTGTTACGTCTTCGAACTCATTGAGCATCAAGGTTGCACTTTCATTTTCCTTGTTCAGAGTATTCCTGAACCTGGTACGCACAGATTTCAGATACTGATTTGCCATTTTGTTATTTAATTTTGTTTTTCACTATTCCCGGGTTCCGGCACCAATAAATTGTGGCAGAGTTTGTTATGCTTTAAAGCCCGTTTTACACTAGACCACAACTTAATTGTTTCCTGGTTCGTTATCGTTGCCTTTTAACAAGTTTTGTAACATTGATGTTTAGGGTAAACTGAAAACATGTACATACCAACAAATAACTCGAACAATTTCTGTTTCTAAATCTTTTCCTCGTCAACAACTTTACACAAGCATAATTTTCTTTCCCCAATAACCCCCCTGGTTTGCCCTTTATATATTCTTGCAGACTCCTCATAGAGCACACAAATCATGAATTTTTTACTGAGTAGAACTAGTCTCCGTCGGGGGTATCCGACGGAGGTTAATCCTACTCGTAACATAACTCGTGAATCACTCGTGATTACGAGTGATTCACGACACCGCGGAGTGTGGCCAATTTGGACCCCAGGGGCATGATTGGCAGGAATTATGTAGGTGACCACTTGCCGTTGCTACATGCCAAATATCTCAGCTCTGGGCCCTTTGGTTTCAGAGAAGAAGATTTTTGAAGCTTTTTTCCATTATGAGTCTATAGGAGCTAAAGGGCCCCGGGTTGTGGCCCGTTTTGACCCCAGGGGCATGATTGGCAGGAATTATATAGGTGACCACTTGCTGTTGCTACATGCTAAATATCTAAGCTCTGGGCCCTGTGGTTTCTGAGAAGAAGATTTTTTAAGCTTTTTGTTCCATTATGAGTCTATGGGAGCGAAGGGGTCCCGGGGTGTGGCCAATTTGGACCCCAGGGGCATGATTGGCAGGAATTATGTAGCTGACCACTGGCCGTTAATACATGCTTAATATCTAAGCTCTGGGCCCTGTGGTTTCAGAGAAGAAGATTTTTAAAAATTTTCCCTTTATAAGTCTATGGGAGCTATATGTTGCCATGGCAACCAGAATTCCAATCTGATCAGCCCAAAAACCATATGCAGCCTTTCCCCCTACCTGATGATGCTTCCCATGAAATTTGATCAAGATTGACCATGGGGTATTAGAGATATACTTATTTGAAATTGTTTACGGACGCACGCACGCATGCACGGACGGACGGACGCACGCACGACGGACGACGGACAAAAAGTGATCACAAAAGCTCACCTTGTCACTACGTGACAGGTGAGCTAAAAATGTTTATGTATTTCACTTTTGAACTGCAAAGCAAAGACAAAAGTTAAGCACTGGCATCAATTTTGGGGCAGTCCCTGTAGATAAAAAATGGAAGCTGACTCCAACAGGTCATGTGACTTGAAGCAGCAGAAGACAGAAAATGTTGTGATGGGGAAAATATTTAAAAAAAAAATTAACTTTTGCTTTTGGGAGGCACATCAATACATATAAAAAAAAAGTTATTAAGAAAAACAGACAAAATATGCAAGGAAATATAAATTTATTTTTAAATGACATCTTTGAATAGAATTTTTCTATGTTGTTGGTAGAAATGAAAGGTCTTTGTTTATCTTTTAACAACTGGATGTGATGACATCACAGAACTCTTTACTCAGAAAATACCACGAGGGAACTAAGTGTCACCGAAACAGGTCAGGCACCATTTCTGGGCCTCCTACGATATAAGGCTTCCAATAAATAGACTTCAAAGGAAAGAAACCTGATCAATAGGACATGACGATTGGTTGTTCTGCGATAAAAAGGTGCGCCCGGCAGACTTTATTTACAATCGATAGTGAAAACAGTGCTATCGATTGTCACTGACATTGCTCAGAACATTTAGTTTTTGATGTTCAGCGACAATCGGAACAACACTAGGCTGTATTATCGACCCTTAAGGAGACGCTTTCATATCTTTGTAATGTAGTCATTAGTGAACGGGGCCATTTTTTTACATTTAGCACATGGTATTTAAAGATTTGGGCATAAATCTCTGCCTTTATACAAAGGTCTAAAGGGTGCTGCCAGCACTTCGACCAGATGACCTTGATCCCCCAGCTAGACACTGTAGAAATCACCATTCATTGGCGTTTCAGACCCTTACTCAGGGATAAGGACTAACATTTTTTCACAGGGGCCAGCTGGGCCCCTAACATTTAAAACTTTGGGGCCCAGCCAAAACGTTAGGGGCCCCAAGACTAAAATTTTGAAAACAATAAAAAACATTGTTCGATCCTGGATTGCCCGGCCCTGATAGCTCAGTTGGATGTGCCTCTAACTGATGATCAGGAGCATGCGGTTTGGATTCCTGCCTGGGTCGGCAACATTCTTTCGTGGAGATTTATCATAAATTTCTTTTCTACGGTCATTCTCTTCCTTCTGCTGGTTAAAGAAGGGCAGTTGTCAGTTTCTGATGTCTGATGTGCACTGTACTGTTTAACTGCTGATGGATGGATGGATGGATGGATGGATGGATGGATGGATGGATGGATGGATGGATGGATGGATGGATGGATAGATAGATAGATAGATAGATAGACAGATAGTATTTTGTATAGCCAGATTCATCTCAGTTTTAGTCTGCATGATAGTAATGTAGACAAACCAGACATCACAAAGAAAAAAAAAAGAACATATTTTTTTTACCTTAGCCAGCGTAGGGGAGAAAGTCTTCTATTGTTATATTATTAATGTTTGGCAATTAATATTATTCCTAGCAGATAAAAACTCTAAAATTAATACCGCCAACTGCGATATTTTGTGGTATTTTGTTCCGGTATTTAGCGTAAGCCACGCTCCGTTATCGCCGTACACGAATCAAGTAGTGATTTAAATAAACAAATATGGCGGCTACCTCGATGATTTCTGCAGAAAAAAAAGGATTTTTACAAGTGAAAGAAAACATTTCTAGATTAACTTGAATTGTGCAACAGACAGTTTAAGGTGAATTCATTAATTTGCACAAGAATGCCGAGAATTGTGAGATCTAAAAACGGTTTCATGGTCGCCAGCTGGGCGACCGTCTGCAACTATTTAGGGGCCCAGCGGAATTTTCACTCGCATTGGGTGACTGGGCGAGTGCTATATTACTGCTAATCCTTTTCCCTGCTTACTGCAAGAACTGACATTTATAAAGAGTTATTCTTCCCCAGAACCATTAGAGATTGGAAATTCACATCCCACCAATAAAACAAGAGGACCATGATGGCCCTGGATTGCTCACCTGATCCATAAAGTAACAAGTCGGCCCCGGGGAGGGCCATAATTGACCCCAGGGTTATAATGTCCATAATGTTGAGGGAGGTCTAAAAAGGTGAAGCTTCATACCAAATATCAACAAAGGCTATAATTTGAACAATCTTGGCAAAGGTCCACTAGATGAAGCTACACAAGAAATATCAAAGACCTGGGCCTTGCGGTTTCAGAGAAGAAAATTTTTTTAAAGATATTCCTTACATAAGCCTATGTAAAACCAAATGGCCCCGGGGCAGGGGCATTTTTGGCCTCAGGGCTATAATTTAAACAATCTTGATAGAGGTCCACTAGATGAAGCTTCACACCAAATATCAAAGACCTGAGCCTTGTGGTTTCAGAGAAGAAGATTTTCAAAAACTATCTCTATTATAAGTCTATGTAAAACCAAAGGGCCCTGGGGCGGGAGCATTTGTGGCCCCAGGGCTATAATTTATACAATTTTGGTAGAGGTCCACTAGCTGAAGCTTCATACCAAATGTCAAAGACCTAGGCCTTGTTGTTTCAGAGTAGAAGATTTTTCAAGATTTTCCCTATATAAGTCTATGTAAAACCAAAGGGCCCCGGGGCGGGGGCATTTTTGTCCTCAGCACTATGATTTGAACAATCTTGGTAGGGGTCCACTAGATGAAGCTTCATACCAAATAGCAAAGGCCTGGGCCCTGCAGTTTCAGAGAAGAAGATTTTTTAAAGATTTTCCCAATATAAGCCCATGTAAAACCAAAGGGCCCTGGGGCGGGGGCATTTTTGGCCCAAGCACTATAATTTGAACAATCTTGGTAGGGGTCCACTAGATGAAGCTTCATACCAAATATCAAAGACCTGGGCCTTGCGGTTTCAGAGAAGAAGATTTTTAAAGGTTTTCCCTATATAAGCCTATGTAAAACCAAAGGGCCCCGGGACGGGGGCATTTTTGGCCCCAGCACTATAATTTGAACAATCTTGGTAGGGGTCCATAAGATGAAGATTCATACCAAATATCAAATACCTGGGCCTTGTAGTTTCAGAGAAGAAGATCTTTAAAGATTTTCCCTATATAAGCCCATGTAAAACCAAAGGGCCCCGGGGCGGGGGTATTTTCGGCCCCAGCACTATAATTTGAACAATCTTGGTAGGGGCCCACTAGATGAAGCTTCATACCAAATATCAAAGACCTGGGCCTTGCGGTTTCAAAGAAGAAGATTTTTAAAGATTTTCCCTATATAAGCCCATGTAAAACCAAAGGGCCCCGTGGCGGGGGCATTTTTGTCCTCAGCACTATGATTTGAACAATCTTGGTAGGGGCTCACTAGATGACGCTTCATACCAAATTTCAAGACATGGGCCTTGCCGTTTCAGAGAAGATTTTTAAAGATTTTCCCTATATAAGCCCATGTAAAACTAAAGGGCCCCGTTGCAGGGGCATTTTTGGCCCCAGCACTATAATTTGAACAATCTTGGTAGGGGTCCACTAGCTGAAGCTTCATACCAAATATCAAAGACCTGGGCCTTGCGGTTTCAGAGAAGAAGATTTTTGAAGATTTTCCCAATATAAGCCCATGTATAACCAAAGGGCCCCGGGGCGGGGGTATTTTTGGCCCCAGCACTATAATTTGAACAATCTTGGTAGGGGTCCACTAGATGAAGCTACATACCAAATATCAAAGACCTGGGCCTTGTGGTTTCAGAGAAGAAGATTTTTAAAGATTTTCCCTATATAAGCCCATGTAAAACCAAAGGGCCCCGGGGCGGGGCCATTTTTGGCCCCAGCACTATAATTTGAACAATCTTGGTAGGGGTTCTCTAGATGAAGCTTCATACCAAATATCAAAGACCTGGGCCTTGTGGTTTCAGAGAAGAAGATTTTTTAAGTTTTCGGTGAAAAAAATCTATTTTTGGCTCCTGTGACCCAGATGTGCAACGGACTGGAACCATTTGAACAACTTTGAAAGGGGACCACCTAAGGATTATTCCTATGAAGTTTGATCAAAATCCGATCAGTGGTTTCAGAGGAGATGTCGTTTGAAGAAATTGTTTACGCACGGACGGACGGACGACGGACGACAAGTGATCCCAAAAGCTCACCTCGTCACTACGTGACGGTGAGCTAAAAACCTTGGAGGAAGGTATACTCATATCAGAAAGGTGACTATGAAACTATGAGGAAAGATGCACTCAGATTTGCAAAGGAGAAATACTTTAATGGTCATTCAGATGCTCGGTCTGTACAGGAGAATTTTGATTTGATAACTTCTTTCATTCATACTTCCAGTGGAGTGGTCCTTAACGATGAAATTGAGAAAGTTCAGAATAGAGCTGCTAGATTTGTAACAGGTAATTACTGCTTTGAAACTGGGAGCATGACTGGAATACTTGGAAAATTAAAATGGGAATCTCTACAGAAAAGGAGAAAAGACAGTAGACTCATCCTTTTATACAAAGGTCTAAAGGGTGCTGCCAACATTCCAACAGATGACCTTGTTCCCCCAGCTAGACACTGTAGAAATCACCATTTGTTGGCGTTTCAGACCCTTACTGGAGGAACTGACAATTATAAAGAGTTGTTCTTCCCCAGAACCATTAGAGATTGGAATGCCCTTCTCGATTTGATTATTTCCACAGCTGAAGGTGCTGATAATTGTGTAGCTAAATTTACCTCTTTGGTTAGAGCTAGGGACTAACTTCCCGCATCACAGGTCCTGGGGTATGAATGTCAATTGACTTGTCACCAGTAATAATTCTGATTCTGAATGCCCTTCCCCATTCGATTATTTTGACAGCTTAAGGTGCTGATGATTGTGTAGCTAAATTTAACTCTTTGGTTAGAGCTAGGGACCAACTTCCCACATTACAGGTCCTGGTGTTGGATGTCATTTGATGGCTGTCATTTACAGGTGTGTATGGATGTCATTTACAGGTCCTGGTGTATGGATGTCATTTACCAGTAACAATTCTGATGCCTGTGCGTCAGGCATCAAGTGCAAGGTTGGCAAAAAAGCGGGAAATACTCATATTTCCCTGGACGGCAGGAAATACAGGGAGTTCCTGGGAAATACAGGGAATTCCCGGGAAATACTGGGAAATATATATTTAATAGGTGATACCAGTTGAGACTGCTTAATATACCCAACTACCTAGCTTTTTGAAAGCAAAATTATTTCAAATTCATGCAGGGCTTGAAAATTCTACTTGTCTGCTTGCAATGACAAAAAATTGAAGGACAAGTAAACAGTTTGTCAAGTCCTTGCAACATTTACAGAGGTGTAAAATTTCCCTCTAACTTACTCGCCCTTATCGTCTAAACTTTTCATTTAGGTGCTAAAAATGAAGAAAAAGTAAGGTCAGTTTTGAAAAACTTACTCGCTCTGCCTTAAAACTTACTCGCAAATACGAGCGGGCGAGTGGAATTTTACACCCCTGATTTACCAAAGTTTACATGCAGTCATGTAATGAGTGAATTTTTTAAGAATTTTCCAGCCCTTTTTACATTGAATAACTTGAAAGATCTATAGTCCCTTGCCTGCATATAGAATGTATTTAATTTCTTTTCAAATGTGATTCTAAAATATTAGTTTTTAACTTTCAGCTATTTCCCTTGACTTGTAAATACATGTTATCTTTTCTGTAGATAATACAAGAAACCTTTTATGCTTAAATTAACTGTGTTCTTTTAATACCTGTCTCAAACAATTAAATTATCACACCTTTTAGCATCTTGGCAAACTTGCAAACAAACCTTTTCTATTGTAATTTAACATCCTTAACCCATTTTGTACCAGAAACCCCAAAACGGGTACCCTGGCAAACAGTGCAGGCCCAGATCAGAACATGGCATCTGATCAGGGCCTCCACTGTTTGCTTTTTAAAAGTTCAGTCATTTTCCAAATGAATTTGGATGAAAACACAACCTGACACACTTAAATTCTGAAATGGACTCCTGCTATATATAAGAAGGACGATCCCATTTGGTACCAAAAGGGTTAAAATTCAAACATCCAATGAGTTGTTGTAAATCTAAAAAAATTGAACTGTGTGGTTTAGTGTTACACTAAAGCATACAAAACACGTAGTTCCATTGGCAAACTCTTTGATATGGGTCTGCACTGTTTGCCTAGGCATGTCTGACCAAAATATTGGGAACATTATGGTATTTTATCTTAAGTATATGGCTGATTTTAAATAACTCTTCACCCTACATAACATTAACAACAGAAACCTTATATTTATGCTTGTGTTTGGTTGAGTAAAAGCAGACTTATGACATATATGTATGGGGAGTCATATTGCAAAATAGCCAACTGTTCATTATTTCAATTAAATTACACAAATATTACGATGCAGTCCGGTAACATATTACGATGCAAGCCTCGGCGTAACAGAACCGTTAAAACAAAGAAGTCATTCCGTGGCACATCCCAGCAGGGTACCTAACAAATTTTATATGAGTTGTCAGCAGATGGGGAATTTTAAGCCAGAACTTTTATTGTGAATGGAAGAAGAACTGAACTTTTACTTTTAACCAAAATGTACATAAAGATTAAGCTGTAAATAGGGTGATGGATTGTGCATCATTTTAACTGTGACTTTTAAAGTTAAAATTACGTTCTACTCTAAGAAGAGGTGTCCCAAGCCTGGGAGAATTTATGAAACAACAACAACATTGCGCACGCAAGGTTTTGATACCTTCGTGTGACTTTGTTAAAGCCACCTTTCAAACAATCACAAGCAGAACGATTGCAACATTTCCTTATCTACTTGCTGCCAAAGAAATTAGCCTCTGAATTTTAAACTGGCGGGAGATATAATTCTATGAAAGGGGATACCCCTTGAAATTTGATTACCAATTTTGTCGCCCAACATTGCGCACTTGTGCTGGTTAAACACGAACGTTGACTGTAACAAGTTGTTCATTAGATATTCTGCAATGTTATTATATGCAGTAAATTTAGATAGAAAACAATTGTCCATTTGCCTATTTTTAAACTCAGTCTTGGGTTTAGAAATTTTCGGTTTTCGTATTTTGGCAAATTTGAAAAGTTCCGCTAAAGTGTCACATTTGCACGTGCAACCCCATGTTTTCAAGATTAAGTTAAAACTTAATGCAGATGCACAGGTAGTGGTGGTAGAAATTGTGAGGGTTAACGTTATTGAAAATGTGAATGCAGGTTGCTCAAAGTAAACAGCCGCGCAATGTTGCCGGACTCGACTGTAATAGTTTTTCTATGAAATAACTAAACAAAAATCATATTTCCCACTATTTCCCACTTTTGCTGAAATTTGGAGTATTTCCCAGGACGGTAATTACCGGTAAATACCAGTGGGAATTCCCGCCACCGGTATTTACCGACCAACCTTTTAGGTTAAAAGACCCAACTGAGGTAATGGCCAAATATGACCGACTCATGAGAAGATAGATGGATAGAACCTTGGTCAGGTGCCTGTGAGAAACACAGGCACTTGGCCCGTTGATTTGTCCGAAAAAAATGTCATGAGTAAAAAAAAAAAAAAAAAAAATCCAGATTTTTTTCATACAGGTATAGAAAGCTAGACAAGGTTCTCAACAAAACAGTGCCATTTTCTCGGTACATATAAAATGACAATTGGCACAGGCATATTTCTTGACATAGGAAGGTACATTTTGTATGAACTTCAACCTAAGACATGCAGAATTTCATCAAAATAATGCAGAACTCCTGGTTCAAGCCCCATCTTAGTCTAAACGTCAAATTACCCCGGATAGACCTTAGTAGGACAACTAACTGTCACACCCACTCAATGGTTTTTCACTGTTTCCTTGCGATTTCCTGCGGAAATCCGATAATGTCAGCACAAAAGCCAACATTTTTATAAATATCAATGAATATGCTCTCACCTTATGCAAAAGTTTTCTCCAGATAACCGTTATTACCAGCAAATTTCACCTTTTTTCGTGCGAGCAGGCATTTCTCATTCCAATTTTGTTTTCATTCTGTATCTTGAAGATGATGTAATCTGTGAGCTGATTGGTCGAAATTTGGGAACTCCAGCGATTTCGACCAATCAGCGCTCTGATTACATCAGCTTCAAGATATAGAATGAAAACAATATTGCAACAAGAAATGCCTCCTAGCACACAAAAAGGCGAAAATTGCTGGTAATAATGGTTAACTGGCGAAAACTTTTGCATTAGGTGAGAGCATTGTTCATTGATATTCCAAGGTGTGTTGGCGTTTGTGCTGATATTATAGGATTTCAACAGGAAATCGAAGGGAAACTGTGAAAAACCATGAAGTTGGTGTGACAGTTAGTTGTCCTACTAAAGTCTACCCGGGGTAATTTGACGTGTAGATCACAATGGGGCTTGATCCAGGTGTTCTGCATTATTTTGTTGAAATTCTGCATGCCTTAGGTTGAACTTCATACAAAATACACCTTCCTGTGTCAAAGAATGTGTCTGTGCCAATTGTCATTTAATGTGTACCGAGAAAATGGGGCTGGTTTGTTGTGAACCTTGTCTAGCTTTCTATACCAGTATGATTTTTTTTTTTTTTTTTTTACTCATATTTTGACTTTAAACACATTCCACATGTTTTTCGGACAAATCAACAGGCCAAGCGCCTGTGGTGAGAAACAGAAGATAGGAACCTTTTTCTCAAACTTTATCAATATATTACGAAGAATTTCTTGATGGTGTTTAGAATAAATGTGTTTCTTTCGTTTCTTATGGTTAAGCTTGCACAGTTTACAGAATTCAAACTGATGAAATGAAGTTCCGGGCTCCATTGTTGTGTGTGGACTAATTGAACGGTCGCATACTTGCTTAAGCACCGATTATTTGCATATTGTTAAACTAGAACTTGAACACACGATTGCACTGCAGGAATCCGGGACGTTTCGGCCCTGAGTCGTTTCGGCCGGGTCGTTTCGGCCTGGGTCGTTTCGGCCCAAATTTGGACCTGGGTTGTTTCGGCCTATTTCGGTGGGTCGTTTCGGCCCTGGGTCGATTCGGCCTGGGTCGTTTCGGTCCGATTTCATTAGATAGTATTTTTTCTGTATAAAACATATTGAATAGTAATTATTATAATAATTATTATAATTTGGAATATTATTTCAACGACCTGTCACGTTAGCCATGGTTATGATAGCCCAAATTAAGTGTTTTAAAAGTTCTATCCATAGCCATGTTTCCAGTTAGCACCAACGAGGAGATGTGACTAGGACTTCATTATTGTCTGAGAATGATCAGTATTTACAGTTATCTGCTATTAAGATCACTTTGTAGACTTCTAAAAAGTGGTCTTATTAGCGGGGTGGTCCCTTATAATGGAATTGGTGAAAAAAATATTGCTGGCAAGACTGATTTAAATATTTCTTTATGTGCACTGTGCCTATTTTATTGCTTTTTAGTAAATCTTGCTGTCTCTAACTTTACTGTTCTTTTCCTCATTATATGTAATTATAGGCAATATTACACCAATAAAAATCACATTAATGTTAACAATTGTTCCACAATAATCTTCTTTCTGAAGAACACAGAGCTGCACATTACCAAAATTATTAAAAATATTTATTCACCTAGCAATAAAAAAAAATCTTGTCAAAACAAAACACTGATTAGTACAGGTAAACTGCTGTTTTTCACACCTTTAGGGAAATGTGTGAACATTACCAAGATCTGTTGTAATGATGAGGAATCCAGCAAAAAATTATATTGACCAATGGTCTGAGAGATACAAATTAACTTGACTTGGCCAAAAAGTGGTCTCAATGAAGAACAGTAATGGTAGATTCGGTCTTTTGAAAGCGGTCTTAATACTGAATAGCGTGGTGGTCTTAATTAATTATATACGAAATAATTTGGGTCTGGCGAAAACCGGTCTTAATAGCAGAGTGGTACTAATATAAGAGTGGTCTTTAAGCGGAATTCTTCTGTACTGGTATCAATGACACGCACATTTTGAGAACAGCATGCGAAATATTTGCTAAATGTGGCCTAATTATTTTATATGATCAGCCTGCATTTGTCGTTGTGATACCTTCAAAGACTTAATAACCTATAAATCTGTTCATTGTGATCAGAGTCTACACAGTTTGAAAAAGCCCCCTGTTTTCTGAGCTATTAAAAACTGAACGATGTTATTATTTTATATGATCAGCCTGCATCTGTCGTTGTGACACCTTCAAAGACTTAATAACCTATAAATATGTTCATAGTGATCAGAGTCTACACAGTTTGAAAAGCCCTCTGTTTTCTGAGCTATTAAAAACTGAACGGGCGAAGATAGCAAACACATAGGCTGATCCCCGAGTCTACGCATTTCGAAAAAGCACTCTGTTTTCTGACCTATTAAAGGCTTAAAACGAGCGAAGATAGCAAAAGCACAGGCTGATCTTCGATATATACATGTAAATAAAGTGACAGAAAAATCAGGCCGAAACGACCCACCAATTTGGCCGAAACGACCCACCCTCGAAATTGGGCCGAAACGACCCAGGCCGAAACGACCCGTCCGAAACGACTCAGGACCGAAACGACCCAGGGACCGAAACGACTCAGGACCGAAACGTCCCGCGACCCACTGCATGGTTCCGTTGAATCTATCTATCTATCAAAGAACTGTTCTTGGTTCACTATTGTTCTCAGAATCAGAATTGTTACTGGTGACACGTCAAATGACATTCATACACCAGGACCTGTGATATGGGAAGTTAGTCCCTAGCTCTAACCAAAGATGTAA
Organism: Lucinisca nassula; assembly: GCA_963580285.1. NCBI lineage: Eukaryota > Metazoa > Mollusca > Bivalvia > Lucinida > Lucinidae > Lucinisca > Lucinisca nassula. The sequence goes on from OY757017.1 coordinate 122,295,922, forward strand.
ACTAAGCTACACAATCCTCAGCACCTTCAGCCGTCAAAATAATAGAATCGGGAAGGGCATTCCAATCTCTAATGGTTCGGGGGCAGAACGATTCTTTATAAATATCCGTTCTTGCAGTAAGGGTCTGAAACGTCATTGAATGGTGCTTTCTACAGTACCTAGCCGGGGGAACAAGGTCATCTGTTGGAATGCTGGCAGCACCCTTTAGACCTTTGTATAAGAGTATGAGCCTACTGTCTCTTCTCCTTTTCTTGAGAGACTCCCATCTTAATTTTCCTAGAATTCCAGTCATGCTCCCAGTTTCAAAACAATAATTTCCAGTTACAAATCTAGCAGCTCTATTCTGAACTTTTTCAATTTCTTCATTAAGGACCACTCCGCTTGGATCCCAGATGCAACTACCATATTCCAAGATTGGGCGAACAAGTCCCCTGTATGCTGTCTCTTTCACATCCTGAGGACACTGATGAAGATTTCGCCTCAGGAAATCAAGTGTTCTATTCGCCTTGGTACACATATTGCTAATGTATGTATTCCATCTCAAATCGTGAGTGATTGTCACACCAAGGTATTTAATGGAATTCACATTTTCGAGGACCGTTCCCTCTAAGGTGTAAGAAGCCTCAACTTTATTAGATCTCTTCCTTGTTATCTGCATAATATTGCATTTAACTGGTTGAAATCTCATGCCCCATTTTCTGTCCCAACATCCTAATCTATCAATGTCAGCCTGAAGTTTCAGTGAGTCATCTGTATCTCTAATTTCCCGGTAACAAACACAGTCATCTGTGAACAGTCTTATTTCTGAGTCAATATCAGTGGAAATATCATTGATGTACAGGGAGAACAATAGAGGACCAAGAACAGTCCTTTGTGGGACTCCCGACAAAACTGGCGCCCATACTGAAGATTCACCATTAACAACAACACGCTGTTTTCTGTAGCAAAGGAAGGAATCTATCCATTTAAGAGTCTTCCCTCCAATTCCATAACCAAATAATTTGGATTTAAGTAGTTCATGAGGAGGGGTGTCAAAAGCCTTCTCAAAGTCCAGAATAAATGTGTCCACCTGCCCCTCTTTGTCCAGGATTTTTGCCCAATCATTAATAACTGTGCTCAACTGAGTTTCGCAACTATGCCTTTTCCTAAATGCATGTTGTCTGTCTGACAAAAGTTTATGTTCATCCAAGTGGGCCATGATGTTTGAGCAGACTATGTGTTCAAGCAATTTACATAGAACACAGGTCAGTGACACCGGGCGATAATTACGAGCAAGAGCCCTGTCCCCTTTTTTGAAAAGTGGACAGATGTTCGCTAAGAGCCATTCTTTGGGAATTTCACCCGTATCGAGAGATTGTTGGAAAAGATGAGCAAAAACTGGACCTAACTCGTTTGCTAGTTCCTTCAGGACTCTAGGATGAAGCTCATCAGGCCCTAAAGCTTTAGAAGGGTTCAAGCCTTTAAGCAACTTGATCACTCGATAGAACCGTCGAGGTGGTTCTATCGAGCCCCCGTAATCTATGTTTCGAGCAAAAATAAGAAAAATATCACAATTTTTTTTATCTTAAAATTTCCATTTTTGGCCGAAAAAATTGACAATGTATTGGCATAAGAGTGTTTTCGTAATGAACGTCGCCAACGCACAATCAGATCGTGGAGAACCATGTATATCATGAACTATATTGTTTTCTATTTGTTTTTTTTTTTTTTTTTTTGAATTGGGGTTTAACGACACCGTCAACACTATTTAGGTCATTTTGGAGACGTTGCTTCCATTTTTTTTACCCGACATTGAAATGAAATGACTTCTCAAGCCCTGTCGCCCGATGAAACCATGCCGAAAGCTTATATGCATTCGACGATCTGACTTGCACCGATTTGCCTGGGCAGGCTTAGTCCTTCTAAGCAGTTTACCAGTACTCGTGTGTGGTCAGATTCATCTCTGCTTGGAAGCATCATGCAGCTCAAACTATTTCTCAAAGCCCTGATGGGCGGGGGCGAATATTGTTTTCTATAGGTTTACATCTGGTTTTACACTGGAAATGTTAATATCAAACTAACAAAAAAAAAAAAAAAAAAAAAAAACACGCACATTCTAAAATATTGAATTTTTCACCACCCAAATATGAGAATTTTCAGATGAAACATGAACATATTTTTCTAATTTCTGCTATAAACTTAGATTTTGGGTAGATGTTAGAACCACATTGACAGGGCGATTCTAACAAGTACCAACAATCTATGTTTTTGAGCAAATTTGAGTACTTGTAACGGCATCGAAAAGGCGGCACTTACAAGAAAATCTATGTTTTTGAGAAGAAAAAAAAGTAAATTGATATAAACCCTTGTAAACCCCAGTTTTACTATATAAAGGTGTGGTTGCAGGTTGTCAAAATTATATAAGCATGTTTTCGTGATGCCACACTCAATTCCAACACCGTCCCAATTACAATATGGGTTTCTGCGATCTTTTATCGTGGATAGGGTTTTGTATTAAAAACGATAAATATGCTCAAAGATGTGAAACTACCTTTCCACCTTCCAAATTGATTCTCGGACACAAAAACATTGTATTTTAGGACCTAAATGCTGCTAGGGGCTGAGTTTTTAGGGGCGGAGTTGAATGGGGGCCGAGTTTGCTAGGGGCCGAGTTTGTCAGGGGCCGGGTTTGTCAGGGCCGAGTTTGTTAGGGGCCGAGATGTCCATAAATCACTCGGGTTGGTCTGTACCGCGGAAGGAACCTTCCTTTCGCACAAGGAATGTTCCTTTCGCGAAAGGAAGATTTTCGCTACGAAAGGAACTTTTTTTAGTAAATAAACACAATTTTGGAAAAGAGACCAATATTTCCATTATTTTTTTTAAATAATTAGCACCGTGGAAGCTTTTGACTATTATGGGATATATGCATTGTTTGTCTTGCGACATAAATATTCAAGACTTGCTCCTTTCGCAACGTTTTCGCTTTTCTTTCTACGGAAGGGAGTTCAGAATCAGAATTGTTACTGGTGACACGTCAAAAGACATTCATACACCAGGACCTGTGATGTGGGAAGTTAGTCCCTAGCTCTAACCAAAGAGGTAAATTTAGCTACACAATCATCAGCACCTTCAGCTGTCGAAATAATCGAATCGGGAAGGGCATTCCAATCTCTAATGGTTCTGGGGAAGAACGACTCTTTATAAATGCCTATCCATCTATCTATCTTCTGATACTGCGTCGGGAACATTTGACCATTACCGCAGGTGTATACAACATACAACGTTCCCTCCTCTTTTATTAAGGGGCGGGATACCTTGCCTGTCTTTCTTCTGGCTATTGATATATCTGTGGAAGTCTCTGGGATTTGCCTTTACATCACCTACCAAGATATTCACATACAAATCATGCTGAATTTTGTATCAGTCTTGATTTCACGTCTCAAGTTTTCAAATTTTGTCCGGAGTTTACCACTTCCCGTCTTTTTTGCCTTTGCATGAATCTTATTCCTTCTGCGAATTTTTCTCCATATCTCTGAAGTGATCCAGGGAATAGAAGATAAAGACCTACTAGTTTTTGAGGGGATATGATTTTCGGCTGAAGTATGAATGAAAGAAGTTATCAAATCAAAATTCACCTGCACAGCATAAGGATTATCTCCAGTATGAATAGTTTAGTGTCTTCTTTTTGACTGACATCGTTCTTGTGTCGCGTGGAGGTCTGACTAGGTCTTGTTGCTGTAACCGAGGCATACCATTTCTTAGCCTATCGATTTTAGCAACCATTGCCAGCCTTTTTTATATATATATATATACAAGGATTTTTTTTGCCGAATTTTTTCTTCATTTCTTTTCTTTTTATATTTTTTTATTATTATTATTTTTTTTTAATATTTTTTTTTAATATTTTTTTTATTATTATTATTATTATTTTTTTTACATTTTCTTTTCTCGGGGGTTGTTTATACGCACTCTTGAAACACATAAAACCAACTTCCGATAATTTTCCAATGCATAACAATATTTTCTCTTATGACTTAGGTGTCTATGTTAAAGCACAGTAGTCAGGGCTAGAAGCCACAGCCTGGCCACTTGAGGTGAACTGTTGTATCCTGACTTTGCTTTAATTTTACTTTACTAAAACTCACACATTTAATTACAATATTCGGGGCTAGAAGCCACAGCCTGGTCACTTGAGGTGACCAGTTGTATCCCGAAGCTGTAAATATGTCATTGAATTTATTTTGTTGAGTATACAAAGTCAGGCCTAGTAGCAACAGCCTTGTCACTTGAGGCGACAAGTTGTATCCCACCTCTGTACAACAACTCATACAAACAACCCACTTGAGGTGGTCTTGGTTTTATGGAGTCAGTGAAATACTGTTATGCATTGGAAAAATGTAAATGATATATATGTTATAGCACAGTACAAACAGATACATAAACTTATATACATTAAAATTCCGATATTAAGACCACTTTTGGGTGTATACAACATACAACGTTCCCTCCTCTTTTATTAAGGGGCGGGATACCTTGCCTGTCTTTCTTCTGGCTATTGATATATCTGTGGAAGTCTCTGGGATTTGCCTTTACATCACCTACCAAGATATTCACATACAAATCATGCTGAATTTTGTATCAGTCTTGATTTCACGTCTCAAGTTTTCAAATTTTGTCCGGAGTTTACCACTTCCCGTCTTTTTTGCCTTTGCATGAATCTTATTCCTTCTGCGAATTTTTCTCCATATCTCTGAAGTGATCCAGGGAATAGAAGATAAAGACCTACTAGTTTTTGAGGGGATATGATTTTCGGCTGAAGTATGAATGAAAGAAGTTATCAAATCAAAATTCACCTGCACAGCATAAGGATTATCTCCAGTATGAATAGTTTAGTGTCTTCTTTTTGACTGACATCGTTCTTGTGTCGCGTGGAGGTCTGACTAGGTCTTGTTGCTGTAACCGAGGCATACCATTTCTTAGCCTATCGATTTTAGCAACCATTGCCAGCCTTTTTTATATATATATATATACAAGGATTTTTTTTGCCGAATTTTTTCTTCATTTCTTTTCTTTTTATATTTTTTTATTATTATTATTTTTTTAATATTTTTTTTTAATATTTTTTTTTTATTATTATTATTTTTTTTTTTACATTTTCTTTTCTCGGGGGTTGTTTATACGCACTCTTGAAACACATAAAACCAACTTCCGATAATTTTCCAATGCATAACAATATTTTCTCTTATGACTTAGGTGTCTATGTTAAAGCACAGTAGTCAGGGCTAGAAGCCACAGCCTGGCCACTTGAGGTGAACTGTTGTATCCTGACTTTGCTTTAATTTTACTTTACTAAAACTCACACATTTAATTACAATATTCGGGGCTAGAAGCCACAGCCTGGTCACTTGAGGTGACCAGTTGTATCCCGAAGCTGTAAATATGTCATTGGATTTATTTTGTTGAGTATACAAAGTCAGGCCTAGTAGCAACAGCCTTGTCACTTGAGGCGACAAGTTGTATCCCACCTCTGTACAACAACTCATACAAACAACCCACTTGAGGTGGTCTTGGTTTTATGGAGTCAGTGAAATACTGTTATGCATTGGAAAAATGTAAATGATATATATGTTATAGCACAGTACAAACAGATACATAAACTTATATACATTAAAATTCCGATATTAAGACCACCTTTGGGACTGTTCAAAAGTGGTCTTTAAAACCCCTTTTGAACAGTCCCTAAGGTGGTCTCCGACCAGAGGACACTGTAAGCAGAAAACACCAAGAAATAATAACTGTTACCTTCTGACAGTCCCTAAGGTGGTCTCCGACCAGAGGACACTGTAAAGTAGAAGTAAAACAAAGATCAGGAATCGATACAATTAACTTACTCCACCAATCAAAGACAGCAAAGGGAAAGAAACACAAAAATTAAGCGACCAGACCATAATGGAAACCTTAACAAAGGAAGGCCTTAAGGACAGTTACTTTCCCACAAAATGGCCATATGGCCATTCAAAATAAAAGGACACAAGTGATACACACAGTAAGTAACAAAAAATAACATAAATCGCCACAGAAGAACCGCCTTGGAACGGTAAGTGGAAAGATTTCCACTGGGGGGCTTAAATCGATTTTCCCTGGCCACAATCCTCGCCCTTACTTCCGTCGCTATTTAGACAAATAAATTGTTCAGTCCGCATGAAGGCCTCCTAACTCATCAGTGCAACATCTCCGTGAATACAAATAATCAAAGAACCACAGAGGTGAGACAGTTGGGGGTTAGTATACAGTGGTATATTCCCTAACCATGTAACCTTATATACAATATATCGAATAAAAAAAGACAAAAATAGTGTAAGTAACTCCTTTTTACAATTAAATGTTATTAAAACATGTTTCTGACATCTAATGATTGTTTAATAGTGGTAAAAAAAACTTCATTTCGTAGAAGAAACTTCCTTTCGCGAAAGGAACCTTATATACAATATATCAAATAAAAAATTAAAAAATAGTGTAAGTAACTCCTTTTTACAATTAAATGTTATTAAAACATGTTTTTGACATCTAATGATTGTTTAATAGTGGTAAAAAAACTTCCTTTCGTAAAAAACATCCTTTCGTAGAAGAAACTTCCTTTCGCGAAAGGAACCTGATATACAATATATCAAATAAAAAAAGGTCAAAAATAGTGTAAGTAAAGTAGAAGTAAAACAAAGATCAGGAATTGATACAATTAACTTACTCCACCCATAAAAGACACCAAAGGGAAAGTAATACAAACATTAAGCGACCAGACCATAATGGAAACTTAAACAAAGGAAGGCCATAAGGACAGTTACTTTCCCACAAAATGGCCATAAGGCCATCCAAAATTAAAAGACACAAGTGATACACACAGTAAGTAACAAACAACAACATAAATAAATCGCCACAGAAGAGCCGCCTTGGAACGGTCAGTGGAAGATTTCCACTGGGGGGCTTAAATCGATTTTACCTGGCCACAATCCTCGCCCTTACTTCCGTCGCGATTTAGACAAATAATTTGTTCAGTCCGCATGAAGGCCTCCTAACTCATCAGTGCAACATCTCCGTGAACACAAAAATCCTCGAGGTATGTACGGAGATGGTTATTGGAATCAGTAACCATGCAAGTCACCATGCAATACGCATGCGCCGACTGGAGTGCTGGCTCCACGTTTTGCATTTCCGGCCTGATTTCCTACTTTCGATTTACTGACGGCCTTTATTGACGGGAAAGTCTAAAATGCCGTCACTTGAGATTGGACCGTCAGTTCAGATACACACATTCAAATGACGTCATCGAAATATGTGTTAGACCATTGTGCTGGTTTTTACCCACCGTCATCGGTTACTCTAAATAGCGAAAACAACGTCTTACTTCAGAAAGACACAAAATATTAAACCTAACCCTACCTATGAAGAATTCAGTATGATATTATATGCTTTTGCTATGCTATAATCTATTTATTATAGTAGAAAAAATGTTTTCATAGAAAAATCTTTATTTCGCGAATGGAACTTTCTTCGCGAAAGGTTCTTTTCGCTATATAGACTAACATACCATCCACTTTTACTGAAACCAGAAGAATATGTTTGGGCAATATTTTTAAATGTTTAACGTGGTTGAATGACGAATGAAATGAGTAGATAAATAAATATAGGTCCATACATATTTGTGTGTTCACGGCACAGATGTTGAAAATCAATAAATGGTATTATTTATATCATTTTCTTTCAATGTCATGAGTTTTCGCGACATTAAAATTGTCCTGACCTTTTAGACTGGTGGTTGTCTCGCTCTCTTTGCAACCCCAGGTTCAAGCTTTCAACCCCCAGTCGGGGCACTCGACAGAATCGGCCACAGAATCCTTCACAGACTCACTGCTCAGGATGATTACCGTTGAATCAGAACTGTTTACTGGTGACACGTCCATAGACAATCCTTCACCAGGAAGCCCAGGGGTGGGCAAATGCAGCAGATTTTTGTTTGTTTGATGTTTTACGAGATTCTGGGACATTTCGCCCCCAAACCATTGCCTCCCTGGTGGTTTCGCCCACATAGTCATTTCGTACCGCTACTTGTGTAGCGTGTACCGGGTCGTCCACGAAGTCAAACAACGCGGTCACCCATCCAGGTACTAACCGCTATATCCGTTGCTTAACTTCGCGAATAAGCCAACCACTCTACCTGCGTCGCTAAAAGAGCCGGCTCCTACAGCAAGGCTGTAGAAGTGGTATTTATCTATAACCGTTACATTTCTCCCCCTCATCTCTTGACTTCGTCCCGAAGTCACACATGCCTCACAAGGCTAAACCCGAGGGCGGAGTCTATGTAACAAACCAGCGGCACTATTTCAATCCCACCGCTGCTACCAATGTAGCGTGTACCGGGTCGTCCACGAAGTCAAACAACGCGGTCACCCATCCAGGTACTAACCGCTATATCCGTTGCTTAACTTCGCGAATAAGCCGACCACTCTACCTGCGTCGCTAAAAGAGCCGGCTCCTGCAGCAAGGCTGTAGAAGTGGTATTTATCTATAACCGTTACATTTGTTTCGCCCAATTTTCACTGTAGTGTATGTTGAACTTTTATTAGGGGTGAGAAGAGGCAAATATTTAAGTAGCATTATCGCCCTGTTACGTCAGCCTAAGGATAACATATCCTTAATTACCGGCCGACACCGCGACCCCCTCCCATAGGGGCTTGAAGAAATATATGGGCTGCATGATGCTTCCATGCAGAGCTGAATCCAGCCTGCACACTACTACTGGTAAACCCCTTAGAGGATCTAAGCCTGTCCAGGAGTCACGGTGTGAGGCAGACTGTCCATGCTAATAAACCCTGTTGGTTTCATTTGGCGACAGGGCTTGCAGGGATTTTCCTACCCTTCAGAATCAGGGTCCAGGGGCCGCTGAGTTTGGGAAAAACAGCTCGCTAATATTTATATTTGGGAATTTAAATCAGCTGTAACTTTGTCAATTTTTGTTCAATTTTCATGAAATTTTTATCAAAATGTAGCACATCATCAGAAATTGGGAAATCTGTTATAAAGTTTGGGAATATCTGTCTCTAAATTGGGAAAAATAGGGGTCGATTACCGGCCCCAAAGTTGCACTAGGAAAATCCCTGGCTTGAGATGTCATTTCATCTCAGTGTAGGGTAAAAGTCCCACAAAATTGGAAGCAACGTCTCCAAAATGACGTTTACATTGTTGACAGGGACGTTAAACCTCAACCAACCGGCCGGCACCGGGCCTTAAAAGTGGCCACAGAATTCTAGGAATTCCAGATCTCCTATTTTAGGAACTTCATGTTCGGTACTATAGAATCTGTGCTTGAATTGGCAAACAGTGTAGATCCAGATCAGATGCCTCAAACTGCATTGCCTGATCAGGGACGCACTATTTGCTTACAGGTCAGGAATTACTGATTGGATGCCCCAAATCTGCTCAGGATATACACAGTTTGCTTTCAGAACATTGATGTAAGGCAGGGTTCAACATAAACTTTTAAATAACCAGACAAGGTGGTCCTGTAACTCTTGGGATGCACTTGACCTGATCTAAGTTCAACTGGACCGAGGAAATGATAAACTCATACTAAAGTCACTTTAGTGATATGTTAGTTCTTCAGTCTTCAGATTATTTCTATTTATTTATTAATTTATTTACATAGTAAAACTCGAGCAACAAACTTAAAACAAAATATTTTATGGTAAATGGTTTAAAAATATGAATTTTAAACAAAATGTCGCAGCAGATTTTCATCTGGACCATTCGGACCAGCCAGCCACTGACCTTACTAGACCTGACCAGCTTTTCACAAGACAATGTCCATCGGTCTTGGGTTAATGCCAAACCCTGATGTAAAGGATTGACTTTATTATGTTGCATCGGCATTGACGCGACATTGCGTAGACAACATTTGCGGCAATATTCAACTATATGTATATACGGGCCTCCGTGGCCTAGTGGATAAGAGCGCTGACTCTTAGTCATTAGGTCTCTCACCGCCGTAGGTTCGAGCCTCGCTTGGGCCAAGTGTGAGACGCCAAGTTCTGCAACGGAAGGTCAGGTGGTTTTTCTCCGGGTACTCCGGTTTTCGCCCACCTCTGATTAACGATCGGCTCGATATGAGTGAAATAATCTTGAAAGGGCCGTAAAACCCAAACCAAAAAAAAAAAAAAAAAAAAAAAAAAAAACTATATGTATAACATGGGGCTTGAAGAAATAGATGGGCTGCATGATGCTTCCACACAGAGCTGAAACCAACCTGAGCACGAGTACTGGTAAACGGCTAACAGGATATAAGCCTGCCTAGGCAAAGCAGTGCGAGTCGGCCCATCCATGCTAATAAACCCTATTGGTTTCATTGGATGGCAGGTCTTGAGATGTCATTTCATCTCAAGGTCAGGTAAAAATCCCTCAAAATTGGAAGCAACGTCTCCAAAATGACCTTTACAGTGTTGACGGAGATGTTAAACCTCTTATCAAACAAACAAACAATATCTATTACTTAGTGTGCAGATAATGTGTATCCAACGTCATATAAACACTGATGCAACTTTACTACGTTACAGCGGCGTTGACGCGAAGTTGCATAGATGACATTTGCGGCTATGTATTACAGGCCGACTCTGCTAACGAACCAAACGGCCATAATAAATATGTATCTAGAGTGCATAACTGAGCAATCTGGCCCGATCTTTTGGTCTGGTGGTTGTGTCACTAGCGTTGTAATCCCGTGTTCGTGGGTTCTTTCCCCAATTGGGGCACTGAAATGGATTTTTCTTCACAGATTCTTTTCCTCAGACTGCAGTGCAATCACAAGTATTGTATGGGCGTGCATACTGCGGGGCCTGCTTTGGAGCTTTTGCGGGTGACAAGGACTGTGGTCAGCCTGCACATTTTCACAGTCTTATTGGAGCCTCATGGATTGCAACTGGATAGTTACCTCATGACACAATACATATCCTGATATTTTTGTCACAATACGAGACGTATTTCAATTCACTTTCTGGCATGAAAAAGATACTTTAAGTAAAGAAATTTCTTAAAATCAGCTGTAAGCAATACTTAAATATAAATCTTTGGTATAAATTAACTGTAATATACATGAACAGTGGAAATAAAAGTGAAAATAGTAACATATTTCTAACATGTTGTCGCAAATTTTATGTAAAACCAGCAAAAGTTTACATCTCAACTCTATCAAATAACTGTTTGCTGTATCGTAATCGTATTGTCAAACTGCTTCATGACCGAATGCGCTTACTGTCAGCGATACAATTCAGGGACCATACAACTCCTTTGGAGGTGCCTCAGTGCGGCACTTCAGGAACACTGACCATACAACTCCTTTGGAGGCACATCACTTCAGGGACACTGTTCAACATCATAATTAATGTGGAGACGCCTCACTTCAGGAACACTGACCATGCTACCCCTTTGGAGGCGCGTCACTTCAAGAACGCTGACAACAAAATTCCTGTGGAGGCGTGTCACTTCAGGAACACTGACCATATGATCCCTCTGGAGGCGTGTCACTTCAAGAACACTGACAACATATTTCCTTTGGAGACGCGTCACTTCAGGAACACTGACCATTCAACCCCTTTAGAGGCACATCGCTTCAAGAACACTGACAACATAATTCCTGTGGAAGCACGTCACTTCAGGAACACTGACCATACAATCCCTCTGGAGGCGCGTCACTTCAAGAACACGGACAACATAAACACTGACCATGCAACCCTTTCGGAGGTCCGTTTCTTCAAGGACACTGACAAAATTATTCCTATGAAGGCGCGTCACTTCAGGAACACTGACCATACGTTCCCTCTAGAGGCGCGTCACTTCAGGAACACTGACCATACAACTCCTTTGAAGGTCCGTCTCTTCAAGGACACTGACAAAATAATTCCTATGGAGGCGTGTCACTTCAGGAACATTGACCATACAACTCCTTTGGAGGCACATCACTTCAGGGACACTGTTCAACATCATAATTAATGTGGAGACGCCTCACTTCAGGAACACTGACCATGCTACCCCTTTGGAGGCGCGTCACTTCAAGAACGCTGACAACAAAATTCCTGTGGAGGCGTGTCACTTCAGGAACACTGACCATATGATCCCTCTGGAGGCGTGTCACTTCAAGAACACTGACAACATATTTCCTGTGGAGACGCGTCACTTCAGGAACACTGACCATTCAACCCCTTTAGAGGCACATCGCTTCAAGAACACTG